>CM046346.1:7031532-7205931 GCA_025403435.1 Artocarpus heterophyllus | reverse complement strand
GCTTGAAGAAGAATATAATTTGAGGTGGCAGCCACACATGGGCAATACCCAAAATTTTTGAGCTTACAAGGACGAAATGTAACATGTAGCTAATGGTTTAGTTAGTCTCTCTCTCTTTTTTGAGGTTTTACCCTCACGGATGCTAAATCCCTGTGCCAATTATTACTACAGTAGGAGATGAATAGCCTTATTAGTAATTAACACTTCATATGTTCTTAGTAATTTTCTTTCGTATACATTATACAAATTTAGTAACAATAAGTTTTTTTTTAGCTCTTCGTTTCTCAAGGGGCTTAGAATGTTACTAATGAAGACTGAATATCGTTGAAAGTGCCCCTTCTAGTAAAAGGCCTTCAATCACATAACCATGTATACATATTATTCACTTTGAACACCAATAAGAAGAGACTAATACTATTGGTTCAAATTGTGCAGTTTTAGTGGTCACCATTTAACTGAATTGAGCTCGTTAATTTTGTAAAATATAAAACCACAATTATTTATTATTATTATTATTATTATTATTATTATTATTTATCAAGCTCGTGGACAAGAGGGGATTTGAACCACGCATCTTGGAATGTAGTTAAGCGTAGAATTACCGTAAGGTTACACTTGACGGGTTAGGTAGGTTAAGGGTTGCATTAAATCTTCAACAAGCATGCTTGACGGGTTACGTAGTATTACCTCACTGTTTCCTCTCACTTTCCTCACCAAAAAATATTCTGAGCAAAAAAATAATATAAGAGTACAAGGAAATTGAGTTCCAAAGGATAAGGCTGTCTCCCTCCATCTTTATACCTTCCAAAAAATTGCCTTAAAAAATACAAAGATAATGCCTAACCATTTTTTTGCCTTGGATTTTTTCTTTATAACCAAACCTTTTCAACCAAAAATTTGTTTAAACTATATTTATATAGCCCAATCTTATCAATATTCATCATTGCTTTCATCTCTTATGTCAAATCGGTTCAACTTATTATAAAGAATGCTTTTACTAATTTTATTCCAAATTAAGTAGTACTATGGCTGTTGCTGTTTCCTCTTCATCTTCTTCTTCTTTGTCCCAACGTCTTGTTGAACTTGAACATTTTTGCATCGAGGAAAAAAAATAGATTCAATCTTATTATTTTATCTTTCGTTGACCAATAAAAGAATCACCGATTCTATTGCTGAATTTAAGGACAGTTTCCATGGCAAGTTGTTCCATTGAAATATTCCCAGCCGGCCGAGTCATTGTTTCTGAGCATTTTCCTCATTCCTTATATTTATGGGGTCCACCGTACTAGCCAGGGTACTTGAGTTCAAACTATGAGTTCCATGCCATACATCCAATTAATTTGTAAATAAATACATATAATTATATAAGAAAGAAAAGCATCATAAATGACACAATGTTATGCAAATAGCAGGATTGTTGAAGAGTTTAGTAAACCATTAAACTGTTATCTGACCCTACTGTGGTCACATGAAAATAAAAAAAAAAAAAAGAGATTATTTACTTTAAAAAAATTAGGATTTTTAGTTTATATTTTTAACAATTTTTAATTATATCAATTTTTTACGTTCAAATTAGGTTTAGACGTAATAGAATTACTTAAAAACTTTTATATTATGTAATAAATTTAATTATGTACCTAGTTTTATTAAAGTTTTAAACAAAAGGAGTTTTTTGGTTAATATTTTATAGTTCAGGGGAATGCATATTATGTTTTAAAATTTAGGGGTACAGTGTTACAAAGATTATAGTTTAGCAGGTGGGGTTTGTAATTAATCTTACTTTTTGTTAAAATATTTATCTTTTTTTTATTAAAGGATTAATTACAAAAATCTCCTAACTACAACCCTTCAAACACTATGAGTCCCGAACTTTAAAACGTAATATTTGCTCCCCTCAACTTCAAAGTGTAACATTTATTCCCTATGATCTATGAAATATTAATAAGAAAACTTTTTGAATTATAATTTTGAGTATACTATACAAACAATGGGATTGTTGAATAGTAAATCATCAAACTGTTAACTTACCTTGGTATAATCACATGAGAGTAAAAAAAGATATTTTTGATTTTAAAAAAATTATGGTTTTTTAGTTTGTATTTTCAACAAATAAAATTTTTCAATTATATCTTTTAAATTCAAATTAGTTTTAGACATGATAGAGTTATTAAAATAATTTTATATTGTGTATCAAATTTTAATTATAATTTTCCTTTTCTCAAAAGTTCTAACAAAAGGAATTTTTTTATCAATATTTTATAATAAGAGAATGCATATTATATTTTAAAATTCAGAGGCTCGGTGTTACAACGAGTAAGTTGGCACCTCAATCATGCCGGGAACTAATTATCTTCCAACAAAATCTGATCGAAATTAGTGGTCTCCAGCCATTCTTGACCATATGTTGTATCTTATAGTGCCAAAAGTGTAATTAAAGAGAATGCTGAGATTTCAATAAATGTGGTTGGAACAATCCAAACTTCCGAATTTAATTTTGTCCATTTTTTAGGGGTAATTTGAGAAATATACATCGTATTTTTTAAAAAAAACCATTACTTCTGTTTAGAAAGTACTGAGGATATTTTAATAGTTTTCAAAATAGAAAGATAAATTGAGGAAAAAAATAAAAAGTGTGTTTGAAAAATCACTTAGAACTATATAGTTGGAACCAATTTATTGTAGTATATGAGAACTTTGCGCTGTAATTTTTATTTTGCACTGTACTATGTGATAGCTCTACACTGTTGCAGTTAGAACTATGTAGTTAAAACGATGTTGCCAGACGCGAAGCAAAAAACTATGATTCCATGATTAATCCTTTATTCAATCAACTCTAGAAACATTGATAATTTATGGGCACTATCGCAACTAATGACTTAGGCAGTGTCTTACATTGTCTTTGAATGAGAGAGTATGATTTTAAGAATTCACAATATTGTATGTTTTGGTTGGTGTAGAGTGGAAAAGTTAGATCTGAGAAACTCAAAAAGCCAAATCAAAATAATGGGCACTCTGGTGCCAATCTCAGGGGCATTAATAGTCACCATTTACGAAGGCCCTGCAATTATGGTCCCTCAATCTCAATCACCAAAGCTATCTTCCCTCATGAGTTTGACTGCAGCTAGTAATTCGATCATTGGAGGCCTTTTCGGCGTTGCAATAAGGAACAATGCTCAGATACACCAAATTCAATCTCTCTCTCTCTATATATATATATAGGTGGTATTTTTTCTTTTTCATTTTCATTATTTTATTTTCAATGTATCTGAAGGCAGCAGTACTCAAAGAATACCCATCACAGAAGACTATACTCTTTTTCTATTACTTATTTGGGACCTGTCAATGTGCAATACTTTACCTCTAGAAAGAGATCCAAGTGCATGGATATTCACATCTGATATTGAACTAGTCTCTGTCCTCTATGCAGTAAGCAAAATAGAAGTTGGAAAAACATTTTGCTAAAATGCTCTTTTTTTATACAAGAATGCTTATGGCATGCACAACTACTTTCGCAGGCTGTTTTTGGAGGTGTGGTAACGTGTTCCGTGCCAACATGGTGCATAGATACGAAAGGGCCTGTCTTTGTGGCCATGTTTAAGCCCTTGGGCACTGCTATTGCTGCCTTAGTGGGCATCATCTTTCTAGGGGACACACTTTACACTGGATGGTGAATCTTCATATTTTCGACGTGTGAAACAATGACAAAACTAAAACAAGTGCTTGTGAAGTGTTTGAGTAGAGTGATTCGTTATGGCCATAAATTTAGAAGCATGTTTTCCTTCATTGTTTCCTGGCTGTGTTATTGGTGCATTTCAAATCGTCATAGGCTTTTATGGAGTGATATGGGCACAGTCGGAAGGGGGTACGGTTGAAAACCATGGAGTTGTTGATGAGTTCCAATCACCTTCGTCGTCGCCATAGACCCCTCTTCTGGAAAGTCACAGGCACTTTTGAGCTATTCAAGATGTTTGGGAATTTAGTTTGTCCCATTTGGGAGACTACTAAAAAGAACTTTATAACCATTAACAATAAGCCACAGTTTTTATTGGCAGATATGACCAGTTAAGCTATTAAATATAATTTATTTCTTTTGGGTTTGCTATACATGTTTCTGGGTAAAGCATAATGCATGAAAGATGTAATAAAGCATGTAAAAAGGGGAAAAAAAAATTGTCTGGACATTGTTGTAACTTCTTCAAAAAATTTTCATCCATTGTTGCCGAAGTTCGCAATGTGCTATAAACTTCTTTGGAACTCCTAGAGATACCGAAATTTGACATACTCTGAATTTTTACAATTTCCATATTTACATCGCTCTCAAAAGAGCATAAAAGTATCAAATTCTAAAAGGGTACCAAGGCCTACCTGTATTGTTACCAATTGCTAGTAGCGTTCCAGCAGAATACAGAAGAATTTCAGGTTAAATGCAAAGTCAATACTTTGTAGCTTAGTTGTAAATGCTTGCATGAGCTTTTCAATTAGGTCAAGGGGGTGTTACATCCATCATGTAAGAGTTTTATACTATAACATACTTTTACTTTGTGTTATAGCATGTAAGAGTTTTACATTGTTTAAGTTTCAACTGATTTTGTAAAACACCCTATAACTTTGTAGCTTTTTCTCAATGACTATTTACAAACTATTAACTTTAGTAGCATTGAGGTATGTAGATTTTGATTTCCTATATTTTTATTATTTTTATGGGATTGGTTGTCATATTTTTTGAATTATGCAGTGATCAAATCTTATTTCATATTATGTTAATTTATAATTGATTTTAATTTTTTTGTGCCCTACTAAATTCGAAGTCTGGCTCCATCATTTCATACTACAATGTTTGAACTAATTGTTCAAAGAAATACTACTAAACACCAAAAAAATCTTTCTCCTTCCCTCTCTTCAGCTTTGCAAATGGCAACTCCTTCCACTCCATTTGTCTCTCCCGATTTTGCTCACCCACCCATCAAGCTTTCTTGGATTATGATTTAAAAAAAAAAAAAAAGTTAAGCCTTAATTCTTCTTAGGGAATTCCAAAAACCCATCTCCATTAGAGGAAGACTTTGCAATCACCTTCAATAACCATGAAATGTCTAGGGTGTTTAGCATTCTCAGTTTCAATCAAAACTTTTGTTTGGTACAATATAAAGCTCTGATATGTTATAATGTGAAGAAAAAGCAAGCTACAGTGTAAAGTTTTTACATGTTATAGTGTTAAGAAGAAAGGAACTATATCGTAAAACTCTCACATGCTCCACTAATTTTAACTAAAATTACTTCAGTTTTGAACCAATGCTCCCATCGTTTCTTGATAATATCCATGTCTACTTCCCGCTCAATAACCTTCAACGTAGCGAGAAAAACAATCTATGATTTTAACGAGTCCAGGCAAGCGAAGGCACACTAGCACTATCACAAGCCACACAAGTCACATCAACTAAGAGAAAAATTTTGTGATTTATTTGATACTGGGGAATGGAGACCTCTCTCTTAGCTTGATTTTTGATTTCACCTCTCCCCTTTTCTTCTTTTTTGGTTCTCCGCTCCTTTCCTCCTTTGCTTTCTTGCTTTAATGAAAGCACCCTCCATGAAAATAAAATAAAAATAAAAATGAATACTCCAGTTTCACAGAAAATATGTACTTAATTAGTGTTGTGTTCAAAGGATTGAAATAGTAATTATGGCTGCAGAGGAAGAAGGCATATATTAATGAAAATGTCATTTTGTGGTGTGCATGGCACATCTATTTAAACTCACCGGTTCAAGTCAAATCGGTATAAAGCTATTACCAGTTATAGTCTAAAATAAGAATCAATAAGAAAATTAAAAGATTGTTTGGGAAATAAGTTGAAACTTGAAGTTAGAACCTAAACACTATAATATTTGAGAGCTTTACGTTATATCATGTGAAAGTTTTACAATGTAGTAGTTGAAACTTTGGTTTTGAAATTAGTTCCTGATGTTAGACTTGGTGCCCTAAAGATTAAATGATGTAATAGTTTTTGAAGACATTTAATCAATAAAGAGTTTATTATTTATTTTTATATATCAAATATTGTCCTCTTTATGTTCATTCATGTTGAATATATGATAAGCAAACAAAAGTCTGAGACTGTTAGTCTAAACCTTTAAAATCATGCCTATCATGGACAGATATGCGGAATGCATAAATCTTAAAGGTGATATTCTAAATGATAAGGTCTGCAATTGAGCAAATAAAGTTAGGCACTTTATTCATGATAAAATTGTCATGTTGTTTACATCCCTAACAAGAGATAACTTGTCTTGGTCATCGGAGTTGGACTCTATAAGTAGAAACATTAGTATATTATCATAAGTAATAATATATTGGTCAAGACAAAATTTGAATTGATTTGATTAATAATTCTATTTGTTTAAATTAATTTACTTTAGACAATCATATGTGTTGTATTTTAATCCTGAAATGAATTAATAGGCCTGTATTCTGGACTTATGTCTTTTGATATATCGAAAGATGACATCCTGAATTATATGAAGGTACATGTACCGGTACGTTAGAGACATGACTCTTGATTGACGTAGACTTGTTATTCATAGATATGAAATTCATGGCTCTTTTATAGAGTTAATAATATTCTTTTATAGACATTATCCTATAATTGAAAAATAAAATGCCCAAACATTTAGATACCTAGGTGTAACCAAATGGTATACTATTTATAAATAGTAAGTATTCCAATGGTGAGATAATGGAACATAAGATAAAAATAATCAGAAGGTAAAACAGAATTTATTCTTAAGCCAATTATGAATATCCTATGGGATTTTATACATTATGATATGTCATAGACAATAACCTTATTGGAGTTTCGTAATTTCATATAGTTCAAGAGTGCAGCTCAAAACTTATAATGGAATAGCTTTAGAGTTGATAATTATAAAACATATATATCTGGGATATATTATTTTATAATTATATGAGCTCGATCTATATATGCCCATGGAGTCTCCTTTACTAGCTTACAATATTTCTTGTAATGATACGACGTATTTTCCTATATATTGATGACTTATGTTAATTCTTAGATTGGCTTAAATTCGGTTGATTGGATGTTAGTTTATTAGTTGAATTAATTTTATGAATTAATTCAAGATAAAGATGTTGCGTTATTTGGATATATATTTTATTAAATATGGGATTATCTGTATATGACTATTTTAATTAGATAACTTATCTATTAAGTTGTTTGAATTAAAACTGAAGCTCTATCTAAGATTCCTACGTAGAATAAGATATATAAAAATTTCCATAATAGCATCAGGCAGCAGGTCGGTGTCTTTGTTCGGCAAGCCGGTGAAGGTAACTCAGTTACGAAATCGATATGGCCTATAAGCCAATAAATAAGACCGGCACGCCGACTGAGCGTAAATCCTATTACACGTTTTCACGCATTTTGCTATAGATTTCAACCCAATTTTAAATTTAAAAGCCTTATCTAAGTAGAATTGACTCCTTACTACCCACTATAAATAGATTTTGTATTGAAAAATGAGTATGCAGCGGAATTTTAAAATTTTAAAAATCAGAGTATTTTTCAAAATGCAAGTTTTACTAACCTTTTGTATACCGAGGTAGGCTCGAATCTATGTAGAAAAGAACGTTCTAGAAGAGCCTCAACCAATTGGTCTTCTTTGCTATTCTCTATCCATGATCAGAGTGTGGGTAGTCACACGTCGTACAACTCTACCTCTGGTGACTCTCCTTTCAACCAATTGAGAAGACCTAGAGCTAAGGTTCTTGATTGTGAACAATAGCCCTCAAGGAGTTTCAGAGTTTCTCACACTAGAATACTCACTCTATACTTCTCAACTAATCTAAGTAACTAAGAAAACTCACCCCTAATTATAGAGGTTGGACCTAGGGTTAATCATTATCAGACAAGGCCCTAAAATTTGAATCTAGATCAACTTCTGATGAAAATCACCTTTAAAATGCGTAAACAGATTATCACTCGATCGACAGTCTAAACTTATGCATTGGCCTGCCAAACTTACTCCATTGATAGACCGAACTAGCAGATCGGCCTATCAAACTTACAATAATATAATCCATGATAATCTTTTTATTTTCCACCTGAGATTCCTAGATAGAGTCTCAGTTTTAATTCAAATAACCCAATAGAGAAATTATCTGATCAAAACAATCATATCTGGATAATCTCATAGAAAATAAAATATTATCCTAATAATTCAATATGTTTATCTTGAATTAATTTACAAAATTAATTTAGCCGATAAACTGACATGAATTATTAAATCTGATCCTATCAAATTTCAACCAATCTAATAATTTAACATAAGTCACCAATTTGTTGAAAAAACATGCCATATCGTTACAGATTTGTTTTGAGCTAACAATGGGAACCTGATGGACCTATGCAAGTCAAGCTCCTATAATTATAAAATACAATATCCAAGATACATATTTTATAATTATCAACTCTAACATCACTCTACTAAAAGCTTAGAGCTGCACTCTCGAACTATATAAAATTACGAAGCTTCAAATAAGCTAAGCGTCCATCACATATCATAATGTGGCATATCCTCATAGGATATTCATAATTGACTTAAGGATAAATTCTGTTTTACCTTCCCAATTATTTTTATCTTTAAAAAACTTACTATTCAAAGATAGTATACCATTTGATTACACCTATGCATCCAAATAAATGAGCGCTCCAGTCTTCCAATTACAAGATTACGCTTATAAGAGAATATCATTAACTCTACAAAAAGAACTATGGATTCCATATCTATAAATAACAAGTCTACACAATCAAGAGTTATGTCTCTAACGTACCAGTATGTGTACCATCATAAAGTCAAAATGTCACCCTTTAGTACATTAAAAGACATAAGTAAAGAGTACCGGCCCATTAGTCATTTCAGGATTAAGACATAACACATATGATTGTGTAAAGTGAATTAATTTGCACAAACGAAGTTATTAATCCAAATCAATTCAACTTTATGTCCCGATCTAATACATCATCACCTATAACAATGCATCAATGTTTCTACTCAAGGAGTCCCACTTTGATAACCAAGACAAGCCATTTCCTATTAAGGATGTAGATAATATAAAAATCTTAGTATGAATAAAGCACCCAACTTTATTCCATCAATTGCAGATCTTATGATTTAGACCATCACCTTTAAGATTCATGTCTTCCGCATAATTTGTCCATCATATCTACGATTCTTAAAGGTTTAGACCAACAGTCTCAAGCTTTTGTTTGCTTATCATACATTCAACAAAAATGAACTTAAAGAGAACAACATTTGGTATATGAACAATAAATAAACTCTTTATTGATAAAATGTCTTCAAAAACATATTACAACATTTTACTCATTAAAGGCACCATGTCTAACATTTTGTTCCTATTGTTATTTAGATCACTAGGGAAATTTAGAATATTCTAGTGAAAGAAACTCTAAAACTCCCATAGAGTTATTGTTCATCCCGAACATTAGCTCTTGATTTTCTCTTGTAGTTGGAAAGAGACATTGCCCATAGGAGAATTGAACAATGTGTGTCTACTTGCACTCTGATCATGGAAAAGAAAATGGCAAAGAAGACTAGTTAATTAAAGCTCTTACGGACATAATTCTCAGTAGTAGTTCTGTGAAAGTTTTTTTTGTCTGAAGTGTGGTTCCAATTCTAAGAGGCATGTAAGATCTTTTATTAATTTATATACATAGCATGTCTAACTTGTTATTTGGAAAAAAAAATTGATTTAAAATTTTAAAATTTTGCCGCATTCATGTTTTCCAACACCCAAACACTCGATGGGTCCATCTGATTGGAGGGATGAAAAGGAGGAATGATAGATATGATATAAGGGAAGGGGATTGTGAAGGAAGGGAAAGATTGAAAATTTCCTAAAAATTGTTTGGTATGATAAGAACGAAAGATAATGATTCTCCATTCTCTTGTTTGGCACGAGGAAGAAATAAGAGAGGAAGGATTTGATTTTATTAAGACAATTACAATTTTGCCCTTGTATTAGAAATAATTAGATTTGCTTGAAATTTTTTATTTTTGAAAAAGAATTAGATTTCTTTGAATCAATTAACTGTCACAAAATATACATTTACCCCAAAATATATATCTAAAATATAGGACAACTAAAATTTGAAAACAAAAACAAACCTGGTACTCAAAATATATATATATATATATATATATATATATATATGTGGTAACATTCAATCTAGGTTGAAATATTTAGCAACGGAGACAATAGTTTTACAAGGTCCATTAACTCCGATTGCATGGAATGTATTGTGTATCTCAGAAGACAATGTATTGGAAAAAAATATATA
This sequence comes from Artocarpus heterophyllus, assembly GCA_025403435.1. NCBI lineage: Eukaryota > Viridiplantae > Streptophyta > Magnoliopsida > Rosales > Moraceae > Artocarpus > Artocarpus heterophyllus. The sequence goes on along the minus strand of CM046346.1, from coordinate 7,195,561 downwards.
TTACTTGCATTCCACGGAGACAATCTATTGATTAGTCTATCCCAGAAGAGTTCAAGCAAAAGAAGGTTAGTTCATCCATGTCATGTATTTCAAAATGATGATTCTATAGAATACATTAACTCCAAACGATCTAACCTCAAGGTCCATTGCTTGGGAACATCATCTTCAACAGCAGCTCATAGCGGAGTTAGAACAAAAATTCTTTCCCTTTTTTTTTTCCCTTAAAAATCTTTATTTTTACCCTAAAAAATTCTTCCTGAAAAAAAAAAAAAAAAAAAAACTTACAGCAATGGTAAAAAGTAAGAACTAAAAAAATTTATGGAGAAAAGCTTGCTTAGAGTATAAACATCCCAAGAGTAAAGATAAGCAAATCTAATAAAAAAAAGTAAAAGAAATAATCAAAACACAATGCCGTAATTCAAAAACGATTTTTTAAAGAATAAAACCTAAGTAAAAGAAACAAAAGGCCATTTAGTAGTGTTTTTAAAATAAATGAAAATAGTTTTGTTTTGAAAATAAAAATTTTTGAAAAATTATACTGAAATATTTTTAAAATTTTTACATCAAAAAACGTAGATAAATATTTTTAAAAATACTTAAAACAAATGCAAACGAGGATACGTAGAAGATGTATATACAATGAAATATACAAAGCGATGAACTATTTAAAGGATAACAAGTTAGAGAGAACAAGGACAATCCTTGGGTTTGGGTCTCTGGGATTTTGACAGAGCATGAAGAAAAGTTTTTCCACTAGCTTCTGAAAAGGAAGCTCATAAGACAACAAAATATATTACTAGTTTTTTGAGAAATTTGTAAATTCACATAGAGCAATATTGGAAGTTCAATTTTTTTTTTTTTTTTTTCACTTCCAAACCATCCCAGTCCATCCCATTTGGGCAGATTAGTTTAGGTGGGTCTCAAGGAATTCTCAAATCTCTAGTTTTTTTCTTTCTCCTACCAATCCATTAAACCAAACAACAATAAGGGCCCGTTTGTTTCGTAGTTTGAATCACGATTTGAATCATTTTGTTACAGTATTTTTTCTTATAAAAATTTAAATCTTTATTTAAATACTCGAACCAAACAGACTCTAACTTTCACTTTTGACACCTTAATCCCTCAACCCCAATCCCTCTTCTCTCCCTTCCATTCAACCAAACACACCGTACAACAAGAGAGAGGCAAATGAACAATGCTAAATAACCCGGCCAGATTTTGACCTGTCGGACACATAAAGTGGGCCCCAGGTTGAAATGGCAAACCACTTAGGTGTGTGCCCATCTCACGTGGGCCCCACTGGCTGAAAATCAGAACGGTGAGGCGGCTATTGTTCCATCAAAAAGAGTGGCTGTTGTAGCGTCATGTCACACCGTTGGATGACAAGGACAACGAGAGTTCTACAGGCTCTATGGGTTAGGTAAAAATCACGTGCCCCACCAAAACGGTTCTCAAAAAATAAACAACGAAAATAAATATGAAAAATATTATGGATACCAACTTAAATCCTAATAATATATATATCAATTTATAATCACATCAATAAAACATAATTATTCATAAATTAATTACAATTCTAAAATTAAGATAAAAATTAAGATTATAATTAATATCTCCAACGTTACTCAACAAATATACCGATTTTTCAAAGGATTTAAAAAAAAAAAAATTAAACATTGGCAGGCACGTGATTCTTCTTTTAAGTAAGGCCAAATAATATGGCCCTTCTTCTCATAAAAGCCAAAAAGCAAAGTAGCAAACAAAGAGTACAGGCTCTTGAACAGAAACAGTTCCACCAAATCCAATTCTCATGGATTTGATGGAGATGACTTCTTGGGTGAAAGGTCTGGTGCCATATTTGGCGGTGATAATGGTGGAGACTCTTGTTGTTGGTTTGACCACACTGAGCAAAGCAGCCATGTCCAAAGGACTGAGTCCTTATGTTCTTGTTGTCTACGCCAATGCAGTTGCGACTCTCATATACCTCCCTTCTCTCTTTTTCCAAAGGTCTTTCTTGAATTGATCCTCAAACAAAACAAACAAAACCCATGTTTTTTTTTTTCTCTTAATTTTTTTGGGATTGTCTACTTATGAACTTTCTTCCAAACTCGCAGGAAAAAGAGTCCACCACTCAATTTCTCTCTCCTTTGTAAATTCTTCCTCCTCGGACTCGCTGGGTATTTTTTTTATTTAATTTTTTGGGGAAAATATATTTGTTAGCTTGATGTATTTCTTGTTCTTCTTTTTTTTTTTTTTTTACCTTTTGTTTAATGTTTTTATTTGTTCTTGGTACAGGATAACTATGATGCAGAATTGTATGATTATTGGTGTAAACTACAGTTCCCCAACACTTTCGTCTGCTATCGGTAGCCTGGTTCCCGCCATCGCTTTCGTGCTTGCTGTTGTCTTCAGGTTCTGTTCTCTTCCTTTGATTTGGAGACCATCTTGAGGCTTAATTTTGAGTATGATCTACCTTGTATTAGTGACGGGTATATTTATATGTTTAAGATGGTGCACAATGAATAAGAAATTGGCACCTAAAGTGTACTCATAAAGTTAAAAAATTTTAAAGAAAACTTTTAATAATGTTTTCAAAATATGTTAAAATGGTTTTGTTTTCACAATTAAGAATTTTTGAAGAATTATGTTGAGAATGTTTTTAAAATTTTTACCTTAAAAAACATGCAAAAATATTTTCAAAAACTTTTAAAACAATACCAAACGTGTTTACAAGTCATTACGCTTTTGCGAAGGGGTAAGATTAAAAAAATAGACTTTGTCTAGCATGCATAGGGAAGGTGCAAATGACACACCCCCAAAACAAAGGACTTGTGTCAAGTCCGGATCTAAATGTTGGACCGAAAAGTTAGCCTTCTACAAGAAAAATCATTTTCATCTTCATATGGTCAAAAACTTACTATTCACAAAACTATAGTTAACTTGTGACAACCAGGCAGAATTTTATTTTCTTTTTTGTGAAACCTCCCGGTATCCGGGCCGACCATGAACTGCACAAACCTTTAAAGGCCTTTCAACATTCGGGTAGTTTAGCCAAACTAATCCGGAAGAGTCTTCCAAAACCGGTAGCTACGTTCACAAGGACTCAATACTTAACAGAATAGCCCCCCACCAACTGAACCACTCAGATATTGATACAACCAAACAGAATTAAATTTTGAGAAATGAGCATTGTATTGAATACAGGCATATAGACCTATATTAATCTCAGCGTTTTTGATTCCCAGAAATGAGCTTCAAATTAGTTTTGAAAATTAAATCCATGATTTTCTGAATTAATTGTGTTTATTTATATTAGTATCATTGTCTCCTCTAAGCCCTATAGAAGGAGTCTCAATTCCTCATTGGAACATACCAATTTGCTCATTGCTCTCTTCTCTCCCAAAATTTCTTCTAGCGTTTGAGTTCCGTATGTGTTCAATGTGATAGAGTGAAGTCATAGAGGCTTTCTCTAGAGCGCGCAAGGGAGGGTGGAAATTATGGACCCCTGAACCAAAGGATTTGTGTGCAAATGTGGGTCCGAATGTCGAACTGGAAAGTTAGCCTTGCACAAACTTGGTTTTCCGACCTTTTTTTTTAATTTTTTCAACAGGTGACAACCAAGACGAAATTAAATTATGAGAGATGAGCATTGTATTGAATAATAAGAGGTAATCCTGTAGGTGGAATTAATTTCGAGAAATAAGCTCCGAATTAATTTTGAGGTTTGATGCTCCTGTGAGCCCTATAAAAGGGAGTCCACATTATTGCTCCTGCTCTGCTCTCTCTCCCAAATTTTCTTACAATGTTTAGGTTTCATTTGTGTTCAATATGATAGAATAAAGTCATAATTCAGTTTGCTATTAATTAGTCGTTGTATCATAGAAGATAGACTCCTATTAAACACCTCAGGTACCTACAATGGAGAGCAAATCTATTTTAAGAACATTGTGTGGTACATGCGCCTCAGTTCCATGTCACAATATTTCCAATTGCCTTAATTACAATCATCATTATTTATGTTTCACTCTTCAATATATATTTTCTTGTTGTTATTTTTTTTTTTTTTTTTCGGGATTATAGATATTGTTTTGTTGTTGATGTTGAAATTCTATTATTACAATTTCCATTTGTTATTATATATATTTTTGCCTAGCATATCACACTTTTTATTCATTGGTCCATTCTTGACCATATGTTGGCACCTTTAATACCAAAAGAAAATAATTCAAGAAAAAATTCAGTTTTTGTCCAAAAAAATCAACTCTAGAAATCACGTTAAGCGATGGCTACTTTTCCAACTAGCGACTAGGTAATGTCTTACATTGTCTTTGAACGAGTAAGAACATAATTTTAAGAATTCACAAGATTGACTTTCTTGATTTGGTGTAGAATGGAAAATTTAGACCTGAGAAACTCAAAAAGCCAGATCAAAGTCATAGGTACTTTGGTGTCAATCTCAGGAGCACTGATAGTCGCTATTTACAAAGGCCCTGCAATTTTGGTCCCTCAATCTCAATCACAAGGGCTATCTTCCCTGATGAGTTTGATGGGGGCTAGTAATTGGATCATAGGAGGCATTTTTCTTCTAGGTTCTGATTTAGGCGTTGCAATGTGGAACATTGGTCAGGTACACCCAAATTCAATCTTTAGGGTGCAAAAAAAAAAAAAAAAAAAAGTTACCTTTAATCTTTTTCCCTTTCATTATAAAGTTTGAGCATGGCACCGAATTTATTTCCACTACATCTAAAGGCAGCAGTAGTTGAAGGATACACATCACAGAGGACCGTACTCTTCTTCACTTACTTGTTTGGGACCATTCAATGTGCAATACTTACTTTAGCTCTAGAAAGAGATCCAAGTGCGTGGATGCTCACACATGGTATTGAGCTTATCACTGTCCTCTATGCGGTAAGCACAATAGAAATTGGAGAAAACATTTTGCTAATTTGCTTTTTTTGTAACAAGAATGCTTATGATATGCGCCTCTACCATCGCAGGCTGTGATCGGAAACGTGCTAACGTATTCCGTGTTGACGTGGTGCATAGGGAAGAAAGGGCCCGTCTTCGTGGTCATGTTCAAGCCAGTGGGGATTGCTATTGCTGCATTTATGAGCACCATCTTCCTAGGAGACACGCTTTATATTGGAAGGTAAATCTCTCTTTAGAATGTGTTTCTAACCAAAGCAAGTGCTTGTGACGTGCTTGACCAAAATAATAGATCAAGATCACATATATTGACAAGCATATTCCCCTTTTCACTGTTTCCTTGCAGTGTTATCGGATCATTTCCGATCATAATAGGCTTTTACGGAGTAATATGGGCAAAATCGAAAGAGGGTAAGGTCGAAAAACTTGTTGGTGAGTTGCAGTCACCCTCGCCTTCACCGCAGACCCCTCTTTTGGAAAGTCACATGCATGTTTGAAAAAGCGTAATTGAATTCTCTATTCTAAATCAGCTGAAGAACAATGTGTTTTACGAAATCTACAGACCCTTTCTTAGCCTTTATACTAAAGTCGATTCTACCTTTGGGTTGATAAACCAAAGAACATAGCTTGTAGATGTTCTGTAGGTTATTTGCACAAGTGGTCCTAAACTATGTGCGGTTTGATTGCAAATGTTTAAGGAGTTTGGGGTTGTTGTGTGCAAATTACTCATGTTTATATAATCCCAGCCGCAACCAATGAGGCTGCATTGTATGTAGGCTGGGAAAGGAAAGATCATCATCATTTCAATACTAATACTTCTTTTGAACTACTCAAGATGTTTTAGAAAATTAGTTTGCTGCATTTGGGGAACTAAATTGAACTTATATTTAACCTTAAACCAAAAAATAATAATCAAATAAAAATTCTAATGGATTTGCTGTGTACTTCGGGTAAAGCATAATGCATGAAAATTGTGATGAAGCATCTACAAGTGAAAAATTGTCTAATTTCTTCAATAAAATTTTCATTCACTGCTGCCAAAGTTAGCAATGTGCTACAAATTCCTACGGAACTCATAGAAATGCCAAAATTTGACGACATCTCTCAATTTTTACAATTTCCATATTTCCACCGCTCTTAAAGGAGCATAAAAGTATCAAATTCTAAGAAGGTACCTAGGCCTGCCTACTTTGGATAATCACCAATTGCTAGTACTATTCCAGCAGAGTACAGAAGAATATGCCAAGTATGTCGCCAGCATTTTCACCCGGTAGAATTCGGCAAGTTCTATTCCAGATGCTACGGCACTAAAAGGAAAATGGGTGGTGGCGGGCATGGGCATGGAGATCTGGATTTTCATGTCTTCAGATCATCAGACATGGCTGATGGTATGCAATGCGTTGCCAGAATATCTGAAGTAGCAGCCTTTGCCGTCTTTGTTCGGAGGACCACAATCTACAAAAGTGTCAGGGATCAATTGTGAGTATAATAATGGCAGAAGAAATTTGCACCAAACAAGTAGAAAAGCACATAATATGAAAATATGAGGGAGAAAGGGATGGAAAACCTGTTGGTATTCCAAATCAAATCTCAAATATTCATCACCGCAGCTCTCAACCATGCTGGCCAAGTTCTTAAGATTCTTCACAGGCTTACCATTGAAAGCCAGGACCTATAACATGCATGAGAAACAGAAGCGTTCAAAACCTCACTTTTCGAAGCGAGCAACTAAAATTGCAAAAAGTATACATCAATCTCAATCTAACCTGGGTGTTAACAATGTCCTCATACCCAATGTTGATATCAGCAACAAGCACCTGTAGCAGATTTTCCAAGGAAGACAAGTCAGCAAGATAAAAAGGAAAGAAAGAAGAAGGCATCAGCAGAACTTTTTCATTCCATCACATTGCAAGCATATGGTTGACAAGAGCGAGGACAACCTGAGAAACCACAACAAGCTGCTCGTCTGGTGATTGTGGTAGAGAATGCAACAGTTTGTCCAATAGCTTCACTGGGGTTTCGTATTCATAATCCTTTCCATACTGTAAACACATGCAGGAAGTGTTAGAATGCAACTCCATGATCAACATTCCAAACTAAAATTACTCCTAGCATCAATATTGATGCATCTGAGATCAACTAAAGTTAGACAAGGTATGCAATTTACGGAACACAAGATGACAATCATACATCCACAATGATGAATACTAATACCCAAAATTTGCAAAAGCAGAAAGGATATTGGAATTCAAGCCATCATCGGTACTTTTAAAAAAAGGTATACTAGTTAATTCCAAATAATGAGAGACATTTAACATATAAGGTAAAGTGTTTGGTAGTCGCACTGCCCATAGGGCTCAACCAAACAGTTTAATGGACAAAGGGAGCTAATCCTACAACAGCAGGGTATCTCTAAAGTATGTTGAGTTTCGCCAAACCGTAGCCCAAATCACAAGCACTAGAAATAAATAAACACAACTAGTCGTCCATAGAATCTGCAAAGACAAAAATAAGTAGGGAACTAATAGTGAATTACAAACCTCCGATCGGAGATATGGAATGGAAACTGCTGTAAAAACAAATCCACCAATTATATAATACGATGGAGGTCTGCCCCTGTTGTGTGCTGGTATTAGCCTTTTGTGCGTCACAAGTTTGATATTAAAATTGAGAATCTCAGAATTCCGCAAAACCCTGACTGCAGCATTATCTCCAGTATATTTTTGGGAGATCAGGTAACTAAAACCTATGCGTTCTCCATGTCGGAAAGGAACTGGAAAATAAACAAGAAAGAGACTTGAAGAAACACAGTCAAGAAGCAGACTGAGGATGAACAAAAGACTAGGACAAGATTTCCCACTCGTACATCTGAATTTGTCCTAGTGCGAAAGCTACATGTTCAATAAAAGATGCAATCGAAAGTGTAGCGGAATCCCAAAAACATTAATAATGAGAGACAAAACAAACTTTTCTAGTAATCTAAAAGAAAAAGGAAGCCAAAGTAAACATAACAAATTGCAAAAATTTTCTCTGACTCTCTCTTTTTCTATTGGATACATCATATTTTCCATGACTAACATGGTTAGGATATTTCACTTCTTATTTGTTGCAAAAGCTAAAGAGAAAAAATCAAATAAAACAAAAATAAACAAATCAGGAAACAATTATAGCATATTCTTTAAGGTGTAAAAGATTTTTTCTTTTATGCAAGAACAACAAACATATATTTATCAAATATATATTTACCTGTTCCATCATTGGCAATATCAACACCATCAAAGCTGAGAATAATATCAGATGGCTTCAAAACTTGAGACTCTGGAGCTGTGAGATCAACTCTTCTAATGCGAACACCCTTTTGCTCAGGTTTCATACCCATGGACTTGCGCAAATCAGGATTTTCCATTTTCTGCCACTCAACCCCAAGAATCGGAAATCCTGAACAGAAAATATTGCAGGACATAAAGAAAGTTCCAAAAAAAAAAAAAAGTGTGCTATGGTTAACCTCATAGTCTAAGTCTATAACTATATAATGTAGCAATGTATGACATATAGAGGGTATGACTTTCCAAATTCAAAAGTAATAAAATTCAAAATTTACCTGTATATGCGTTATTCTTCTTATAGTCTTGAATGAAGTGCATAATAACTGGTGTTGGTATGACGTAACCTATATTTTCCACATCTTCATGTTTAAGGGACTGAAACGCAATCCCCACGCAGCTACCTTTATCGTTAAAAGCAGGTCCACCCGAATTTCCCGAATTTATAGCAGCATCAATCTGTAAACACATCAAACAACCATGAAAAGAAGTATTATCACAACCTTGAAAGGTCACCAGCGCAGGCCAATCAAAAGGAAGAGTGCCAGGTCACTATCTCACAACCTGCAAACCTAGAAGTTCACTTGACCCGTGAACATACGACAAGATCTCTATTCGCGATACGACACCACTTGTCACAGAAATGGTGTCGCCCCCGATCGGATAACCAACAACAGTCACGGCATCTTGAAGTGTGGGCAAGTCCCCAAACTCCACAGGCGATATGCCTTCCCAAAACTCCTCATCACCAACCGTAAGCATGGCTGCATCACATAAATAAACAAAGAACTCACAAAACTACTCTGTCATAAGAAAGAACAAGACGTTAGGTAATTCCAATAATCCCACTAACATTTACTTCACATTATAGTCCTTCACAGGAAAGTCACAAGTCAATGTCGTTACTAATACTAACATTTACTTCATCACAACCCCTAAAAGGAAAGAACACAAGTTCATGTAACTACTAACACCAACATTTACTAAATTAGTATTAAATAACCATTGCCCTTTTTCTTCTTTTTTTTTTTTTTTTTCTTTTTATAAACTTGATGTGTCAAAGGCTATGGCTCTTCATCTCACACTGTGACATGTAGAAGTGAGAGGTGTAACATGACATTTATTCTGAGTAATAATAAGAAGCCGAATTTTATTTATCCCAAACCATTAATACACCTTTTCAAAATAATTGATACATAGAATAAAGTGTAGGGATAGGTCCATCACGAAGGGGCAAGGACAGAAGACAAAACCAACGTAATGTAAGAATGAAGCTCTTGCATTCTGTCACGCATGTAATTCTTGTGATTCTTGATTTCTTAGCCCACAAACAACGCAAAAATGGAAAACTTCCAAACACTTTTAGCCAAACAATCATTTTCACATTTCCAAGATTAGAAGGGCGAAAAGAAAAAAAACCACATTTACCAAAACAACAATCCCAAACAGCAAACTCAGATAAAGTCTCAAAATTGAGAGAGATAGAGAGAGAAGGGTTTTCAATACCGATATCACATTCGGTTCCAATGGCGAGAACGGTGGCCAAGTATTTAGTATCGGAGCCTCTCTTCTTGAGCTTGACCTGCGTATAATGCTCCACAGAATGGGCGTTCGTCAGCACTCTCCTCCCACCAATCACGAATCCACTGCTGCTCGAACTGTACTGCCTCTTCCTCTGCCATGGCAGAGAGAAGTTTGGCTCCGTGTGGACGCAGAAAACCTTCACCACAGCGTCCATGGCGGGAACCACCCTCGCCGCGAGGCCGGGCTCGATGGCTGCGTCGGCGACGACAGCGAGTTCCATGGCGGGGGCGCTGAAGTCGCCGCCATTCTCGACTGGCCTAGGGATTCGTCTGGCGTCGGCCTTGTCGAAGGTTTTGGGGATTTTCGTGGGGCGGCCGCGGCGGCGGAATGGGGGCCCGGGGTCGACGATTTCGACATTGCTGACGGAGAACACGTCGTCGACGTCGGCCGCCGCCGCTTCCGTCGTGGTTGAGGTTGTTGGTGGTGCTGGTGGGAAATCTAGCTTTTCGAGGTTTGGGATTTTGGGTTTACGGCCTCGTTTTCTCTTCGTCTCTCCCATTTTTAGCTTTAGGATCTCAGACAGTGGAGTTCTTGGGGTTTTGAAGGTGTCTTATTTCCTTTTCGAGTAAATTACTCAGCAAATTCTTCAACTATTTAAAAAAGATTTGTTGGTCTTTTATTAGTCCAGCTGACCTTAAATTTTTAACATCACTATAAAATGTCTAATTTAACAGTCAAATTAGTTATTTTATATTAGATCATTGATTTGTTTCATGTTCAAAGCATGTGGTCTTAATTTAATCTAATAGATCTAAAATAGTTATTTAAAAAATTAAAAACTAATCCAAAAAAAAGAAAAAGAAATTGTAATCTTTTTAGGATCGTTTGGTATTATTTTCAAAATATATGAAAATATTTTTGTTTTAAAAAATAAGAATTTTTTGAGAATTGTGCTAAAGGTGTTTTTAAAATTTTTGCTTCGAAAAACATACAAAAACATTTTCAAAAATTTTGAGAACCAAACCAAACAGGTTAGCGAGAAGCTTCGTCTCTATCTCGTCCTTTCCCTCTCGCATGGCCATAACTCTCCGATGGAATCCTTAAGCCCGATGACTACCAAACATCGCAACAACCACTACCGCGAACTCGGCCTTTGTCGTTCTGGCCTTCCGCCGCCGCAGTGACTTCAACGGCTTCACAAAGCGCATGGCCTCCGACAAGGCCTGCCTAGACAAACACCTGACAGACCAACAACGACTTCGAGCGATTCCTCTTCGAGGCCAAGAAGACCAACGAGCACCTTGATCCTTCGCCCCTCCACCAACACCTGGGCTGATGAAAATGATTCCCGCAAGGTCCCCTAAGGCACCGCTCTTGCTTGCTCAATTTTGTCGCCTATGTTTTCGATCCAGTCTTCCTTTGGAGGGTTGCTTGGTCGCTAGCACCAGTCGCGAATATTCCCAGCTGGGTTTTAGGGTTTGCCTGTCCTCTATTGCTCGACGAGGGGGAGTATTCCGTTCCCATGTTCAGATTTTTATTTTTTTCCAATTTCCCTAATGTTTTGGTGTTTCTTTGATCTTAATGAGTTCTTGTTCTTTGATGTGCTTATATCAATTTGATTTTTGTCTCTTGGTTCTTGCTTTGTCAAGATCAATTCTTGTGGTCTGTGATTGAGATAACCAGACAACGTTTGGGCTCTTTTTTTGAATTTTGATAACCAGACAACCTTTGGGCTCTTTTTTTGAATTTTGATTTGGGATTTTCTTTTTAGGGTTTGATTTGGGATTTTTTTGGTCCTCGTTGTTGTTGTTTTTTTTTTTTTTTTTTTTTTTTTTTGCATTTTTGAGTGAAGAAGAACATGAGAATAGGATTGGGTTAGATAGTTTGATTTGCAGAGATAGAAAAGGAGGGGGGAGAGAGAGACACCGGTGAGGGAGTTGCCGAAGGGTTGGGGGGGTCGCCAAAGACGTTGAAGGAGTTACCCAGTTCGCTTTTATTCCCCTAATTTCCCATCCCAAGTTAGTTAGCCAAGATGTTTTACTCAAATACCCCCAAAAATGGAGTCATGTGACTGTCACGTGGTCAAAGAAATTAACTAACGTTAAGTTTAGCTGAGCTAAAAAAAGGAACGGAGACTAGTGAGTCACCTTTTAAATAGTTCAGGGACTTACCGAACAATTTACTCTTTATTTTATTACAACGGAATCCTCGTAACAAGGAAGACAATTTTACATCACCAATTAAATATGGGTATTTTTATCATTATATTTATTTTTTTAACAGTTTAATATACAATTAAAAGCAATTCTATATCATATGTTGAAAATTTATTACATAGACAGTGATAGATGAGACGGTTAAAATCTTAATCTAGCGACTAAAACACTCTGCTCTATTTGTAGAGCAAAATTGTCTTCTCTAAATTCCCTTATTGTTAAATAATTATGGATATTTATCTTTTATACCCTCTATTTTAAGCTGATATGAATTACTACTTTTAGTTTTTGATTTCTCAATGTATACCTTTAAAATTAAATTTAATACTCAAATATATATCTTATCTCAATCAATAATTGATTTCAAAATTTAAAATGACCAAATTATCCTTAATTAGTAAAAGAGAAAAAAATAATCTTTCAAAAAAGAAAAAAATAAAACGCATAAAATACTTATTTTTAAGTGTATTCTATATATTTTTTAAGTCAAAAACCTTAGTATAAAGTTCTTCTTTTAAGTTTTTAAAGTTCTTTTTTTTTTTTCAATTTGAGGATACTTTGGGTAATTTTACGCGAAAATAGAAAGTTGATTAAAAAATGATATAAATTTGTGTATTAAAATCTAATATGAAGGATATACATACGATGAGATCAAAAATTAAAGGTATAGTGTTTGAATAAACCTAAAATATATGGTATAAAAAGGTATATAACTATTATTATTACCATTATTATTATTATTATAGATAGTGGTCAGAATTTGGGTTCGACACGAGAGCATGACTCAAAATCAATGCACTTGATGACACAATTAGCACGAAATTAACTCGAATTGATTCGATTTATTAATTTTTTATTAAATATATAGAAAAATAATTTTTTAAATAAGAAATTTAACAAAGTTACTTGAAATAAAATAAAAAAAATTACAATATGTATGGCCTAAATTCACAAAGTAAACTCTAGATAAGTGGATTAAGTAAGTAAAGTAACATATTGCTTGTATTAGTCATGACAATATAGATTTTAAGTGATCTTTTCACTAAACTGGTGACATGTAAATTAACTTAAACTCGACACAAACACGACCCAAATTTCTACCCGTAACTATAGGACTTTTTTGCTAGAAACCCCACTAGTAGTGCAAGTCTTGAAATTGTTAGATTTTGTCAAAAAAAAAATTTTTTTTTTTTTTGTGCAGATTGGTAGGTAAAAGGCATTCCACCAGAGAAATTGCCTTATTATTATTAGGAAAATTGTGGCAAATAGTAGATTTTACTAATGACTAATACTAATGACTAATAAACTTTGTGATAAGTTTTCCAAAAGTGAAATAAATAGCATGTTTAGGGTAATTGTTGATTTTGAACTTACAAAAAAACCCAAAATACCCTTGTTTCAAAAACATATCTGATATTTTATTTTTACGTTTTCTTGTTCCTTTCCCAAGTCTCATATCTCTCTTTTATGGTTTTTTATCGTCCCCATCGGTGCACAGGCATCAGAGTTGCTCCTCAATGCAATGATCTCGCCATTGCTGCTATGAAATCAAACCATCAAAGTAGGAACAGGTTTGCGACAAACCGCAACAATCACGTCTTACATGACGACGATGTCTCGATTCAATTTTCTACAGCGACTAGGCGATCTCATCTTTGATGGCAACAATTTGTAATCTTGTCTTCCACAATGACAGCTAGGTGATCTCATCTTCAACAACGATGAGCGTTCATCGAGAATCAATGACGTATAGAAAGGTTCTGTAACGCCTCTATATGGGAGTTAACAGTTTTTAATGAATTAAAATAAAAATCAAAAAATAAAAGTAAAACCTTAAAAATAAAGTTACCCGGGGCTTAAATGAAAACTCTCAAATCAAAAATAAAAATATAAATGAGCACCTTAAATTTAATAATATAAACTATCGTCGTCATCATTTTAACCCTCAACGCATTTTAATACAGCCACAGAAAGTAACAATTAATGCTTACATTATCATGAAGAATATTCTTAACAATTGAAGCAGTCTCAATGTAATATAGCTACATAGCCTCCTCAACTATTTTTCTCGTAGCCACCTCACACTTAGTGAGTCCTGAAAAGATAAAAACATAAGGGAATGAGTGACAATATGCTCAGTAGAGAAAACCATTACTCACCTTTAGGTTTTATCATTACCAGATTAAAACCTGCATGGTTATTTAATACTCATCATTATCCATATTATGAGATTTATTATAATCATATTTCGTGGATATCATAGTTAATCATTACCGAGTTTCATACATATACATATATATAAATGTTACAGTTCATCATTATTCCTAGGTATCCACGTTTAATAGAGTATCACTCAACCCATCGAAACCCAAATGGGCATGCTTGGTCACCCTCTAAACACTCCAAGGGTGTTCCGGTGAGGGGACATCAAGCCCCGAGTCCTCACCAAGTCGATTCTTGTACAGTGTGTTCTGGGACTTTCAACCCAATGAAGCATCATCACATTCCCCCTATTTTACCTTTTAGGGTATTCATGCCCAAGTACATAATCATCGCCCTCTTCACGTCTCACCATTTCTCTATATTCAATCATTATTAATAGAGTCAGTTTTTCTAACCATGCTTCTCAATTTATAACATTTGTCAATTCATTATGTTCCTCGCCGTACAATACAAGACGAGTCCATGTCATAGTTTCATATGTGATACTCATATAATAGTAGTTCAACATAGATATATATCTATATATCTTGCGGTAAAATAATCAATTTTAATTCCATAAAAACCTCACAAAAGATAAGTAATAGAATCCCTACCTTTTAAGCTTATCACCAATCTTTTAATCCCGAAATCAATTAACGTTAGCTCCACACTTCCTTGATCCTAAGGCGTGCATAAGGACAATTTAAAACTAAAGCACAACATACAACCACATTCATAAATAAATCATGTGTAAATCCATCTTACTAGTGTGCCATTAAAGCTTTTATGCAAATCTCTTTTGAATACCATAGTAAACAATCTTTGTCTTAATACGATATAAAATATATACAAGTAATCTATATGTTTTAGTCCCTAATAAGATTCGTCAATCACTTAGGATAATATTGGAAAGGTTGCAAGGCATTAAGGAATTAGGTGGTGAGCAAAGATGGGTTCTTGGTTCAGGTTAGCAGCTGGTATACCATGACAAACTGGCAATATACTTTTGCAGAAAGGATATGTTCACTATCTACAATCATCACACGGGTTAACAGGTGGTTTACTTAGCATAAACGGGCAGTATATTGTCACTGCCAGGTTTACTCGTTTTTAATCCAAAAATTAAAAAATTCATAGAAAATAAAATACAACTCCGATTTAGGCTTATGATAGCTCGTTAGAAAGCTTAGGATGTTTACTTTTAAAATATTCAAACTTATTTACAAAATTCATTTTTATTTAATCCCAAAATTTCAAGAAAGAGCCACTGCCCATAGAGGTATTACAAAGTTTAACAATATAAATTTTCTATCTACAGCGTATACACTTAGACTTTATACATATGCTTAGGTTTAAGAACACAAATTTGAATAATCCTTGAGTATAAACAAAAATTATAAATGACAGACTAAATTTGTTCATGCGATTCTAACCTCAGATTATGGCTAGTTGGAAGCTTGAAATGGCTTCAAAACAAGTTCCTTGACTTTGGTATAGCTGAAATTCTTGCTCAATGGAGGTGATGGTGGCTGATTTTTATGACTGCCTTGAAGAAGTTCTCTAAGTATTTTGCTTCAGCAAAGAAATGAGAAGAATAGTGTGGGAACCGTGGAAGAAAAAGGAAGAAAAGATGAAGTCTTTGAAGAGAAGTGATAGAAGCAATTATGGAGGAGACATGTTGGAGCATGTCACGAAGGAAATAAAGAAAATGAGGGTCAAAAGTAGTTGGAAAAAATATCCTCATGTCTCCTCTGGAGACTTTAGCGCACATAATGCCAAAATGGTATTTTTGAAATTTATTAGAAGTTTCAAGGCTTTTCAGTAAACATACTAAATAAGTATAAGAGAATTTATAAAATTTAAAAATAGATAGAAATAAATATTGTGAAATAAATTTCAAATGAAACAAATTTTTTATTGGCACACTACCTTAATACCCGTTAGGAGAATAACAGGTGTCACAGGTTCAAAGTAACGAATGAGCTCAATATTGCTAGGGTTTTCTAGATCAGAGTATGACGAGTTGATCTATGGCAGTGTTGTCATCAGACAAGCAGTGGCGAGGGATAGCAGTGGGCTTCGATGGTTGACGGCATAGATAAGTTTTTTTCTTTTACGTGTATAATATGGTTTTTATGGTGTGGTTTTTAATTTTTTGTGTAAAAATTGAAACATTACAGCGAAATACGATATTAATCCATCATTGGCAACAGCTAATGATGTCGCCAATGAATATGTGTATTTATTAGTAAAAATGATTTTGATAAAAAAAATAGTATTTTACAGCTGTTAGTGATGTCGTTGGTGCTGGTGATATCCACAACATCGCCAGTAAATATGTAATCTTACCGATAAATACTGTATTAATTAGGAAGTATAATATTTTCCAGCCATCGACAATGTAACTAGTAATTTTTGTATTTACAGGGATATATTGTATTTCCTTTGAAAGCTATATTTTCAAAAAAAATATTGCATTTCCCAGTTGCTAGCGACATCACCAATGCCAACAATGTTCGATGATATCATTTGTAAATTTTTATATTCGATCATAGTCACTTCGCCAGTCCTAGTGATGTTAGGCAATATTTTCGATCAATTTTTTTATTTACCAGGAAATATTGTATTTCCTGGCCACCACTAACATCGTCAATGTTAGTGATGTTTGGCAATGTCGTCGGTAAATTTTTATATTTGCTAAAAAATACTACATCTCCACAAAAATATTATATTTTCCAATTGTCGATGATGTTGCCAGCAACGTCACCAATAAATTTATCGAGCAAGATAGTATTTCCACATAAATACAATATTTCCCAACCGCCAACAAAAAGGGAGAAAGACATGTGGTTCATAGAAAATTAGAAATACATGAGGTTATTTTGAGGTTTTTATCTCAATTTTTCATGATATGTTATTTACTGTATATCTTGAAAATATATAACATAATATACTAATTCTTTCCCCAAATCAAATATTTGGCCTTTCTTTCTTATTATTATTACTATTATTTTGTCTTTTTAATTTTTCTTGGTGAAACAAGGAATTTGTCTCCCTCTCTTCATAGAATAAGAAAAATGCGAGGCGAGAAGG
Source organism: Artocarpus heterophyllus (assembly GCA_025403435.1). NCBI lineage: Eukaryota > Viridiplantae > Streptophyta > Magnoliopsida > Rosales > Moraceae > Artocarpus > Artocarpus heterophyllus. Next base: position 7,178,277 of record CM046346.1, on the reverse strand, counting down.
GAAAAAAAGCTTTTTGTCATTTTTTTTATTTTTTTTACAAACAATTTTTTAAGTTAACTCCATAAATGGTTTCCGAACTTTATCTTCAATGTTATTTAGTTCATGGCTTTTAAAACTTACCAAACTTAGTCTTTGATCTATCAATTCATTTTAATCTTAGTCGCTAGGTGTGAAAAAAACATGATAAGATATGTAGTTGAGGTTCACCAAAAATAGTATTTTACTAATCAAATACAAGATATGCACGTGAATTAAAAATGTAAAATAACAATATGCTAACTTAATGTTATTTGTATTTTGTTATGTTTTCATCACCCAACTGATGAAGGACTAAGACTTAAGCAATTTGATAAGTCAAAAGTTTGAGATGTTTTAAAAGTCAAGGACCAGAGTGAAATTGATAGTAAAAGTCAGGGGCTAATTCATAAATTAACATTTAATTTATTATTAGCATTGTTAGTCCAAAATTGTAAATACATGTTATTTTTTATTTCTGACTTATAATTTGGACGAATTATCTTTTTAATTTTTTCAACAATCTTGGTTTCTAGCTATAAAATTAATAATCATGTGCCCATTGCGTCATAACTTCAAATTTTACAAAAATAACTACATTATATATGCAAAATGTTCTCTTTATTATTTCTAAAGCCCATTAAAAACTATTAACGTTTTGTACTTAATATAATCATTTATGTAAAGTTTTCTACTCTCATGAGAATGTAATTATTTATGTTAAATTTCAAAAATCACTTGTCAGTTTCACTACTAAAAAAAAACATTTACAAAGTAATCTATCCAAATTAAAAGTTCATATACTAAATTGTCACGATGCTTATAATTTAAAGACTAGCAAGCCAATAATCTTTTTTAGCAATTTTTTGAAAATCAATCACAAAATTTTCCCTACATTTTATGAAAATGCGATAAAAGTTCTTCAATTTTAAGGATAATTTGCACTGTCGGTCCCTTAATTCTTTAGTAGATTATTTGTTAGTCCCTCTTTTTCCTAATTTTGATAAAAAGATCCCTAAACTCTTAAAATGTTGGCAATTAAATCCCTGGAGTCAAATTCTGTTAAGTTTTTAACAAAATGTATCATGTGTAAGGCATACGATATAATATATAAGGGTATTTTAGTAAAATAACAAATTGTTATTTAGCAAAAAAAAAAGACCAAATGGTTGCAAACGAGACAACAAACTTGAAAAACTTAAAAGAACCTTGAATTAAAGAGAGGAGAGATTCATGTTTAATGATAAAATAATTGTTGACAACCAAAATTTGCCAACACTAAGATTGTAATAATTGAGAGAGATGAGTAGTAAATATATCCAGGAGAACAATTAATGCTAGAATTGAAAGAAAAGGTAAATGCAATGAAGAAAACATAAACACCGTGAATTTATAGTAGTTCGACCTAAAACGGCCAACATCCACTTGGTTCTTTTGCACTAAATTCTGAAAATTGATTAAAAACTCAAAGAATTCTTGGTACAATGGACTATCAAATTGATATTGGTATAGTAACAAATCAAGATACAATGTTTTTTCCTCCTTTTCTCTTAGTCTCGCCTCCCTCTACTTATTAGATTCTGAGTATGCAAAATTGTCTCCTATGATAACTGTCTCTACCATGTTTTGAGGGTGCAACTCTTTTCTTACATGTGGTGATAATCCTTTTCCTATGTCCTTCATTCTTGGTTGTGAGGTCTTTGCTTCCTTATGTTATAACTTCCCTTCTTAATCTTGGATGATATACGAGATAGGTGGTTATTTAAGCGGTTACCCCAAAAGATTCAAACGTTGTGAGCTAGTAGCTAAGAAGGATTACCTTGCTCTCATGTTGAGGGGAATTTGGCCTTGCTCGCATGTGGAGCAAGGACAACATGACCTTGCTTGGATGTTAAAAAGGCATGACCTTGCTTCAATGTTGAGAAGGAACATGGGCTTGCTCGCATATTAAGTAAGGACATATCCTTACTCTCATGCTGAGAAGGGACATGGCCTTACTCTTATGTTGAACAAAGACATAGCGTTGCTTTCATGTTGAAGAGGGGCATGACTTTGGTAGCATGTTGAAAAGGACATGGCCTTCTTCTCATGTTAAACAAAGATATAGTGTTGCTCTCAAGTTAAGGAGGAACATGGCTTGCTTGCATCCTAGCTCCTATCTTGGCCTTGGTCTCACACTAGATCCTACCTCTTTATGTAATGACCGAGAAAATCCTAGACCTTAAATAATATAATTTATATATTTAAGTCAATGATTTTCTTACAAATATGATGTTTAATTTTTGTGACGGAAGAACGTATGGAATTAATATAAATATTCCAAAATTTCTATTGTAAATTTTAAAGTTAAAATTTATTAATTTTTGTGACTAAATATTTCGGTTGATAAATTCTATCATGAATTAAAGCGGAAGAAATTTCATTCCATAAATAACTTAAGAATTTAATAACAAGAATATTCAAGTGTAGTGTGATATTAGTAGCGCGCCGAGAAATACTCTAACGCTCAATAAGTCCTTAATTGCCAATTTATTTAAAAACAAAGTTACACAAGTAGCAATTTCGGTAGAAAATGCTATGCGAGCTCAAATATTTACACTGTCATAAACTAGGTAGTTACCAAGTTTCAATGTAGATAAAAATCAAGTCTAGATTTTTATTAAATCTAGAAATAATTTATAAAACTAAAAACACTCAAAAATTGGTACGCGATTAAAAAATATATTGGTATCAGGTTTCATTATGATTAGCGTCCAACTGTATTTGAAAAATGAGAAAGGACCTGTTGAAAATTAGATTTTCCTGTCAGCTAAATTAGCCATCCCCTGGCAGTACAAAATTCATCTGTTTAACAAGAATCTTTAAGGATAAGCTTACAAGACTAGATTTGACTATCATTAAGCTTGATGTGAATGTTGTCCTTGGCGCATTAATAAGACAAAAATCTCAGCAACTTGCATTAGGAAATGGAGTCACAATTAGAAGGTATTAAGCTAAATTATAACCCCATCAAAGTTAATTAAAATCTTAGTTAAACATAAATTTGGTGAAGTAATTAAATTAGCTTTTGGGTTATAAATTAAGGTACTTACACAAGACCTCTTTGGGTCTCAATTTTCCCTCCTCTATTCCTCCCAAAATCGAGTGCCTCTAAAGGGCGTTCTCCAAAAAGAATCTCTTCCAATTCCTCCTATTCACAACCGAATCCTAGCTCAAAGAGTCGTTAAGAAATTCTCTTCATGTTTCCTCTCACAGAACTGGGTCCAACACAAGGTTTCTCCAAGAAATTTTCATCCTTTCTTTCTCTCAAGAACCAGTGTCCCCAAGCCATTTCATCCAAGAAAATTTTCCCTTCCATTCCACCATGAATCACTAACCAAAGAAAGAAAAAGAAAGAGCTAGAAAGGATTAGAAGAAGAAAGGGAAACATTGAAGCTTTTAGAGGGTTCATCAAGGTAATCCTTTAAGCTTTTATCTTTATTTTCTTGACTAAACTAAGAGAAGATGCCATTTTGCTTAGTAAAGTTTGTGTTTTTAGTGTTTGAAACAAGGATAAAGAAGGAAGAATAGGCTATCCTAGACGGGATCATCAAGGAAGTATCTACAAGAGTAAAAGTTCTAAACTTTATCCACTTAATCTTTTAGCTAACTTAAATTTGTATTTTTATGAGTTACTTTATGTTCTAATAAGAAAATAATATTTTTTTTCTTTATGTCGGTTGTTGTGGTTTAGCATGCATTATGTTATAATAAGTTTAGATTATGTGTGTTGGTTTTGATTCAATGCATGTTTAATGTTGTGGAAAAAAGTTTCAAAAATTTTGAACCTGAAAGCGGAAACATTAGTCCAATTTTAAACAATTTTCGAACACAAAACTTTTAGATTTTGACGTTTTAAACAAAGCTCTGTGACCGTGAAAAATTGTAGTTTTGACTTTAATACTGGTTTCCGGGCAGTTTTTCAAAACTATTCATGGCTGCCAAAAACTGTTTTGGTTGCTATCCAAAACTATTTCCAGTATGCAGCCATCCTTTTTGGCCGTTTCGAAATCATAATTTTTGTCCAAACATGGAATTTTTTATTTTAGACAAGACAGGACAACTTACGTGAAGAAATTTTTTCTAAAATATGCCTTTAAAATACAGTTATAGATAGTTTTTTCAAAACTATCTAAAAACCATATTTATGGGCTATGATGGTTTTTCAAAACGTGTTTATGGGTTGTAATTTTTGCCGAACATGAAATTTTTAAATTTTCTACGAAAACAAAGAACATTCATGCAGAAACTTTTGCAAAAATATGTTTCTAAAAATAGACTTTAAATTGGATTGACAAAAACTGTCAAAACTTTTTAACCGATAAAGTTTGCAAAAAAAATAAAAATAAAAAATAATCGAAAAATGATTATGTTAATGATAAGTAGACTGGATTTTAAATAAGCATGAAAGCTTAAACCCTGTATTTAGAACAAGTAACTTTCATGAAGAAAAAAAACTTTAAAAGAAAAGCTGTCTTAAACATATAATTTTCACGATTTTTTAAGACTAACAGAAAAATACCTCTCGGTACTAGTTTTGTAAATAAACGATCACGTAGCTATAGAATTCTAGTTTTTGACAAACAAAAAAATTATAGCACTTATGACAACTATATAAGCCTTAGATTTAGTGTTTTACCAATTTTAAATGTTATTTTAAAGTGCGATTTTGATACGAACTTTCAATTATATGGATATGGTAAGAACACGACTTTGAGTTACAAACTTCAACAATTTTAAGTGAATGGTAAGACTGCTATCACGAAAACCTGATACGCTTGATTCTTCGTATTACGACTGCAGACACGGGTCCAATGCCCTCCTTAGTCTAAAAAATTACTCGGGTCATAGTTTTAACAATGCGACATATAGAACGTCTTAGGATCGTTTTTGGGTTTAACAAGGTTTGAATATGACTAAGAAAATGATTAATTAGAACTTAGTTTAAGAATCATGAATTTAGAAAATTTCTAATTTAGTTAATTAAGGTCATATAGACTTAGTAACGATAAGATAATTAATTAATGTTTTAAATTAATTAATTAGAAATCTTAATACAAATCAAAGACAATTAAGAAAAATTAAATCTTATGAGGATTTAATCCAATAATTAATCCTTGAAATAGAAATAACGATTTTTAAGATCCTTTGATAAAAAGAAATATGATTTGAGATGATGATCAAAATTCTCATAAAACTAAGTTATTTTTACACACTCTTATGAGTGTTTTACATAGAATTGTTTCCTATAAAGGATAAGAAATTCAGGGTTAAGAGAAAATCTATTATAAGAAAACAGGTAAGTAGGAATCTCGCCTATAGTATGAATAGTTTTAAAATGAATAGTAAGCATGTCTAAATTTTTGTTAAAGTGTACTATGCCATGCCATATTGCATACTCACTAAATAGTTTAGTGAAACCTTAAGTACTAATAATTTTGAGTGTCATACTATCCTCTCAATCTACGGAGATGCTTAAGATTTAAATATTAAATTAAAAATAATTTAGATTACGTTGTGGTTGAGACCTTGCAAACCCTAACTTTTTGATGATCGCACGCAACTAGTACGACTACTCGGGCCCAATAAATTAATAAGGCATGATCATAACTGAGCATAATCGACACATGCATATTACTGTCATATGCTATTTAAATGTTTTTGAGAGTTATAATTCCAACTTGCTGAGTGAAAGCTCGTCTAAGTATGTTTATACTGTAAGTAAATAACTTGCCAATAATATCTAATGGACAGTGACGAATGGAGAACGACTAGAGTGGAGTTATAGGAAATTGACACAGCACGCTTTAATATTCCATACTAGTTTTGTTATTTATGACTCTTTTGATTTTATGTGAAACCGTATAACTGTATAACCCTAAGAAAAAAAAAAATATATATATATATATATGTATGTATGTATGTATCTTTAGATGACTGTTGAACCGCTATAATATGTTACTATGTCTGTTGCAATAAAAAGGTAAAAATGGTTTTAGCTAAAAATTAACTAGTAAAGTCCTTTTTAAAAAAATGTTCCATAAAGTTTTGTAATCTATCTAAATGTATGTTTAAGTAGTTAAGTAACGACCAGAGTTGTTACACTTTAACATAATGTTACAAAAGTACAAATTTGAGCTCTTAGCTTTTTATCTTGATGATTTTGAGGTAGATCTTGATTTGTAGAGATTCGGGTATAAAAATAATAAATGTGACATATGATTGGTCGTATAGTCAGGATTATATTGAAATTTTTACGCAACTTTTTTTAAATCAAGGTAGAGGACATTGATAGGGAGGGCTTACCATTGCAAAGGCAGCAACATGGGGAGCGTAGGGATAAGAAATGGCTCTACGATGGGGAGCACAACAAGAAGGACGGCTCCGCGATAGGGAGGGCTTGCAATGGGGGGGGAGGGCGATAACATTCACATCCCTATTTGCAAGATCCCGATTGGAGTGGCGTTGCGTTCTCCTTCTTCAAGATCGGTCGATTTGTTGTCAAAATCATTGTTAGATACTCTCTCGAACTTTGCTCTTATGGGGTTTGAAACTAAATGAAAAAGATTTGGTTGATGAGAAAATCTTACAAACCATTTAAAACACTCTAGTTATATCATGAAATGTTTTTTTTTTTTTTTTTTTTTGAGATTCAGGAAGCATAGGGGAAAGTTGAGAAGCTTCAATAGAGGATACCAAAGAGCCCATTTTTGTCCGAGTTTCTTTTTGGAATGTAATGTCCGATGGTGTTATTGTATTTTCATAAACATGTGACGGTGACGTGATGTATTTTCTGTTAAAAACTTTACAGAATTTCACAGAAAAAGCTTGATTGTCAACGTTTTGAGAGTTTAGGAATTGTTTTGTCAATTTTTTTAAAGAAGAATCAAAGTATTACCTACTAAAGAGAGAGGACCAACGGTTTAAAATACTTATTTTAAAAATCACATAAAAATAGTCAAATTTAAATGAAAAAGAAAACATAATTAGTCTTAATAAATATCTTTCTAAAGTTATTTATTAAATGACCATTGCCACTTAATTTACTAGTGTAACTTTGAACTTTTTGCAAAATAATTTAAAATTAATAACCAAGATGACCAATTAAATAAGAGTTGATCGGGAAAAAAGAATCATTGGTACTATTGAAGTTTGAAAGCTCACTTAGGATCTACAGCCACAGTCCTCCTGAATTATGGAAAACGCCCAACTCATATCTTGATGATGTGGATCAATTTTTGTCCAAGTGTTAATTTATGATTAGTGTTACATGAAACACAAGGTGGAATAATTGATGATGTGGATCAATTTTTGTCCAAGTGTTAATTTATGATTAGTGCTACATGAAACACAAGGTGGAACAATGTATAATCTGTTTTTTTTTTTTTTTAAGCAATCCAACATTGATCTTAGTGTACCAATACACATTGCCTCCCTGGCATAGTCATAACATGATTAATTAGGTCAATCAACTCCTAGTAGGATTAAAACCTAAGCTCGGTTTCCCCTAATAATAATAATAATAATAATAATAAATAAATAAATAAATAAATAAATAAAAAGCTCAGCTGGTTTAGTGAAAACCCATTTAAGATGTGGTTTTAAGTGACTGTGATTGAAGCTCCTATGTTTATCTTGCGTTGCAGGTGAGGAAAAATATTATGATGCTAGTAGTTCAGACTTGGCCTATTCAAGGTGGAAGCCCATTGTCCATGAATACTGAAGAATAGCTCGCTATCCGCAGTATTCCTAGCTTCCATGGCGACTAGCATTAGAGAAGACAAAAATATGTGTTGAAAAGGGGAAAAAAATCTGATAGATAACCAGTGGTAATCTACCAGAATAAGATGGGACACATAGAGAGATATGAAAAAGGGGAAACGAGTACTCCTAGCTTCCATGGCTAAGGGCGTCGGAGAAGGCAAGTGATATGTGTTCAAAAAAATAATAATCTGATAGATAACTAGTGGTAATCTAAGAATAATAAGCAAAATTTTAAGAAGGGGCAAAATATAAATTTTATACAATTTTATATACAAAATCAAAAGAAAGAAAAAAGGTTCAGGTGAGATGACTGCCCACCGTTGTTTATTGGTGGCTCCTCCTTAGGTGGCAACCTAAGTGAAACAACACAAGCAAATGTCGTTTTGGGCAAGTTGTAAAGGGGAGAGAGAGGGGAGCTAAAATAAAAGTTTTAAGGTAAATTATATTGACACCTTTTGTGTTCTACCCAAATTACAAAAACACTTATTGCACCCAAACCAATCACACCGACACTCCATGAATTTAACTCTATTAAATTTTTATTTAAAAGGATAAAAATATCCCTTTTAAGTTCAACCATTGATTAAAACTACCTAATCTATTTCAGCCAAACAACCCCTCCCCCTCTCTGGGTCACCCATCCCAACCACACCCCGCTAGAGTTACCCCTGACTACCGAGACTACCTTCCTCGACGACCCCACCATCAGGCCCAACGACGCCGAACGCCCAACCCACCCAACCGAGCCCCCTCGCAACCACAACCAGTCACCCCCGTCGAGCCCACCCACCCCCCCTCCCCCAAAACCTATGTGCCTCCCCCACTCCGTTGAGCTCCCCTCCTGAGGTGCAACCCATCGCCCCCTACCCTTGCTATGCCCCGCCTCCTAGTGCCCCACTGAGAGAGAGAGGATTTAAAAAAATAATAAAAGTTTTAACATTATTTAAATATTTTGAAAGTTTTATATATGTTTTTCATTTTTTACTTTAAAATATTTATTAAAAAAAAGAATGAGAGAAGTATTAGATTTTTAAAACTTTTTGAAGTAAATGTTAAGTTTTAAAAATATATGTAGTAAATGTAAAATTTATAATATAAATAACTTATTTACTGTGTAAATAAGAAATATTTACATTACAAACAAGGGTTAAATCATTATTTGTATCATAAATCTATTTATTATGTGTATAAGAATCATTTACACTATAAAAAAATGATAATTAAATTATTATCATAAATTTAATATTTACTACAAATATTTTTCAAAAGCCACTGCTTACTACAATTAGTTTTGAAAAAATGTTTCCTATAATTTCTGCAAATTTATGGAACTTGTAAGAAATGCAACTTTTTCAAAACTAATAGTAGTAAATGTCAAGTTTTGAAAAGTCTTGAAAATATTTATAGTAAATGCTAAATTTATAATGTAAATAATTTATTTACCCTTTGTTTATAGTGTAAATAATTTTTATTTTCACAATAAATTTATTTATAGCAGAAATAATGTATTTACCCTTTTGTGTACAATATAAATATTTCTTATTTATATAGTAAGTAAGTTATTTATAATGACAATTTGACATTTATTATAAATATTTTCAAAACCTTATATTTATTTTAAAAAGTTTCAAAAATATGACATTTCCCTCATTTTCCTTATTTTCATTTGTTTTTATAATTTTGTCATAATTTTTAATTTTTTATGTAAAAATAGAGAACTAACATATTAATCAACTAACTTAATAAGATCCTCTTAGCCTTAGACTACTCAATTATTTATTTATGAGAAAAGATTTTGTGATAAATTTTCAATTAATTGTGGACTCCTTTTGACTATGTAATTTTAATATCAAAAAAAGTCAAAAATATCATGTCTAGATGCATAAATAGTTTAAAACATTTTCTGACGGATGCAAGGGTGATTTTGGCATTTTAATCAAAATCAATGGTCAACAAACGGTTAAATCTCAGGGTCAACTAACAGACGGGACCTTTTTGTAATTTTTTTTTTAAATAATCAATGGTGTCAATGTAATTAATTTTGGTTTAGTGGGTATCTCTATAATTTAAGTAAAACACAAATATGTCGGTATAATTTACCCAAAAGTTTATTACAGGCCGTAAAAAGTCCTGTAGATCTAACCATTTTTTCTTATTTTTGAAGGGAGTAAATCTAACTTTTGAACTGAGCGTATTTCGTACGTAAGGGATGATGAATTCGAGCTCGACATTTTCATTGTAGCAGAGTATATTAATTCATGAAACGAGAGAATAGACTGCTAATTAAGATTTTAATAAAATGAACTACTTTAGATGGAATGGAAAGGCAATTTAAAACAGCAACGACGACGACATTTGCATACAAAAGAAGACCAATTGCTTTCCTTGTCTAGTGGGTTAGCCCGTGATGTCTTTATCCGCATTTAAAAAATCAAAAAGAAAAAAGAAAAAGCATCTTTGATGGAATTCGCACCAAGAATCCTAACTAGGGTATTTTGGTGACATTTGTTAGAATCATAATTGTGATTACTAAATAGTATAAAACTCTAACATGCTATAGTAAAAAATAAAAAGTTATTACAGTACAAAAATCTCACAAATTACAATATTTTAAACTATAACCATAGTTCTAACCACACCTTTCAAACACGTTAAAATTGACTTAAAATTATAACCTACAAGACATGGATTAAAATGATTTAAGATGAAGATACTCAATCCTCAAATCTCCCCTTCTTTTCTTTGATATATTAAAATGATATTCTTAGCTCGTTTTCTCCAACACCTAGTCAACATCCTTGGACTAATAATTTGAATTAAACAAATAGTTTAAGTAAGAAAATTAGAGCAACTCTTAAATAACACAAATAATCTCAAGAAATGAACAAATCGGGCTGTTATATTGAAGGTAGAGTATTCCTCTCAAATTGAAGGAATTTATAATATATCGGGAATGAGGAGTTTAATTTTGGAATTTATTAGAGTTTTATCTCTCTTTTTATTACATTGAAACCCTTTTTATATAGATTTTGTTAGCAACATTTAACTCAATTTAACTTGGCAGAATTATTTTCCTAAAAGATGGCCTTTACAATTTTGAGCATCCCAACTTCCTTTAAGTCCAAGCACACACTGCTGTTGACTTTGAATTTGGCGGAGCATGCTGGAGGTTGGCGGAGCATGGGCTGAGCAAGGGCTACTTTTCATGATTAAAAATACCCACCAAGTCCCCACACAATTTTTTTTTTAATTTTAATTTGCTTTTTGAGATTAAAGTGGAACATATAATGCAGTACTTCATATGACAAGGTGAAGCCCAAAAAATTTTGTTTATTTGGCTTCAAAAAAGAGAGTTATTCTCTTAAGTAGGTTCTTGTTATTGAATCAGATTTGAAATTGTAGATTTCAGAAGCTACACATAAATTGTCATTAAAACTCACTAGACCACTCTGCAGTCTTCTTGAAGAATCAAACTTAACATGCAAGTAAAATGTGGTAAAAGCTACTTTCATATAATAATGGAGAGTATAATGGGTTTGGTTATTAGCACCATCCACCCAAAAAATAATGACAGTAACAAATTTGTACAGAATATCATGATATATGCATCAATGAACATAGCTTTAAGCAAAATACCAATTAGTTTTTCACTTTTTTTGTTTTTTAAAAAATTAGTTGGGAAAATTTTTTTGAGTAAAAGCGAAGTTCCATAAGTGGGTTTATTTGAGGAATCAAATCACAACTTTCCTTTTGAATTTGTGACCCTTTTCTTTTGCCTATGCAAATCCTCCATTTTCTTTCTGTTCTTTAGTTTATTTTTTTTATCATTATTTTTAATTGTTTATCCCGTTTGAGGAGAGCCCTTTTTAGTTCTTTGCTTAAGGTTTACTTATGCTTTCAACCAAACGCTTTTAAAGCCTGCTTTATTATAACCCACCTAGAGTTATATTTTGCTTTTCTTGTCTTGTGTCTTGATATTCTAATATAAATTAGATTTACAATTGTTGATTAGCTTACCAAAGGGTTTCTTTATTTTTTTTTAAAGAATTTTTTCCATTATTTCCAACCAACTCTCTTGTAAAAGCACCAAGAAGTGGGGGAAAAAAAAAAAGGGAAACAAAATCTTATTTTAATTCTTGTTGAATTATTCAAAAAAGGAAAATAATTTAAAATATTTTTTTATTGGCTTCCTAGTGTAAAGAGCAAGGGTTATGACATAATATCCATTCATGGATGGTCCCCAAAGAGCAGCTTAAAAACCAACATTGGATTCAAACATTCCTCACAATTTTTTCTTAGAAAGAGAGAGGAGACAAGAGCTGTAAATTGCAAAGGAAAATGGGCCCTAAGGATTATCAACAATTGACCACCCCCAATCTGAAATTGTGAAAGAAGAAGAAAAATAATGCATGTGGTCCTATGGTTTCACATTGCATCATTTTTATGCTGCTGTTAATGCAGTAGGTGATATTTCAATGTATGCCAATTTTGGCCCCAAGCTTTTTATATGCTCTAAAATTTATCTTTTCTTCTTTGAATGGAGTGAAGAGTTATGAAGCAGTTAGATGCTGTAAATTATCTTTGTTAATTGGACTTATCAGAGATATGATTCCAATATTTTAATACTCATGAGAGCAGTATTGTAACAAAAACATGGCCACTATTAACATGGTGTATGACCTTAATTCTAAACAAGATATTTTTATTCTTTAATTGTGAATTTTTAGATGGGTTAAATCTGTATTTTTTTAAAATTCAAATGTGATATTTGATATGATTTGTTGAACCACTTAATCATCTTTAAGATATCAAGAGAGAAAAAATAATAATAGACAGATGGGGAGAGAGAGAGAGAGAGAGGGGCCAAGCAAGTGTCACGGATGCAACCGCCCAAACAGGTAGCGGTAGAAAGACGAAGTTCTTGCCGCAAAGTTTAGGACAATAAATGCATATGTGAATATAGACACACACACCATACTTCTATTGTAATATATAAAATTGCTGTTATTATTATTATTTTTTAAGATAGAAACTTAGAACTTTAATACTGTTGCATACTTTTGCTTTATAAAATAGTATGTGAGAGCTTTACACTACACTAATATACTTTGGTGTTAAAAGTTGATCTCTAAACACTCTCGTTATTTTCGATATAACATGATTGTTATTTAACGTAACATGGACATTAGAAATGTATAATATTAAAAAAAATTAGTTACTTCAAACTATTATTACGTAAATAATTTATCGTAACAGAATTACTAGAAATGTACAGTAGTAGTTGAAGACAATTAAATTTTTTGCACCGTACATTTTCAATATATGTGTTACGGCAAATAAATCTCACATTGAATTTATTATTTTTATATGTTATAGTAGATATGATCCTCGGAGGAGGGTCCTGATAATGTCCCTTATAGGTATAAGTATACTATGAGGAAAAAAAATTTATATTTTGTAACAACAGACATAATCTAACGGTAATTTTATGTTTTGGTCTCAGTGAAGATAGCATTTTTCTTCTGTATGTCCCTAGAGTTTTAAGAAAACGCCACTAAAGGGTGTATAGAAAGTAATATTAAGTTTCCCTTAAAAATAATTGAGAACAAAAATGTAATGCACGAAAAAAAAAATTGTTTTAATAGTATTATTATACTTTATATTTGGTATGTGATATGTGACTATTCGGTGACGAGAGTCGGTTGAAATTACATAACATTGATTAAAAAAAAAAAAAGAACAAGAAGAAAATTACAAGCAAGACCTATTTCCTATCTGTCAAAGTGAGGAAGAGAAATTGATGGAATTTAATTGAAGTCAAAGGACAACCCAATTTATTTTATTGATAAAATAATCAATTAAATTATTATTATTATTATTAGTATTATTATCTGCAAAAACAAAAACAAAACACAAAACAAAAACTTTCCTCTAAAAAACAAAACTAGAAAAGGAAATAAAACAACAACAACAAGAAGAAGTTAAAAAAAAAAAAAAAAAAAAGAAAGAAAAGAAAAGAAAAGAGGTGTAGAAAATATATTAGAGGGAGTAAATAAGCGAGAATCATGTGACCCAACGAGTCCCTTTCTGTCTCTCCCCCTCTGAATCAAAAGCCATAAACTTTGTGTAAATCCCAAGAACCCCTCCTGCTTTTGTTCTTTCTTTTTTTGTTTTTTCATTTTTTGTATTCTTTCTGTTGTTCTCTTTGTGAAGTCTGGAGAGAGAAATAGAGTAAGAGAGAGTATTTTGTTTCTTGGTCTTGGGTTCCATGGCTTCTAGTGCTTCAAGGTTCATCAAATGTGTGACAGTAGGAGATGGGGCCGTTGGGAAAACCTGCATGCTGATTTGCTACACAAGCAACAAATTCCCTACAGTATCTCTCTCTCTCTCTCTCTTTTCTTTGTGAAAGATCCAGTTTTGGGATTCTTTTTTTTCTGTCTTTTCAATTCTTTATTATCAGTACGTTTCTGGGTCTTTCCAGCTTTTCCCTCTTCTTTCAAGATTTTTTTTTTTTTTTACTTCTCTTCTTTTCACCTATCATGTGAATTTTTATGTTCTAAACTCACATGGGTTTCAGCAGAAAGGTTTTTTTTTTTTTTTTTGTGCTTTAGTTCTTGCTAATTTTGCTAATCATTGTTCTTATTGTTGACTTTCTTAATCCCATGTGTTGACTTTTATATGTCTTCTTCTTCAGGATTATATACCCACAGTGTTTGATAACTTCAGTGCCAATGTAGTGGTTGAAGGCACAACTGTGAACTTGGGCTTATGGGATACCGCTGGTAAAGAATCCTTTAATATTTTTTATCATTGAAATGCCTTTTTTTTCTTTTTTTTTTCAGCCTGGTGTTGTCATTAAAAAAAAAAAAAGTTTCCGAATTGGGCAAGTTTGTTATTTTCTTTAAATTTCTTTGACAGGGCAAGAGGATTACAATCGATTAAGGCCATTAAGCTACAGAGGGGCTGATGTATTTGTCTTAGCTTTCTCATTAGTTAGTCGTGCAAGTTATGAGAATGTCATGAAAAAGGTAAAAAAGAATAAAAAATAAAAATTCATGCTTTTTAAATGTATTATTATTGTGTTGTTTTCTTGGCTTTGCCTTTTCAGACTTACCAATAGGCGTTTTTAAAAAAAAATTGTTTTCAGTGGATTCCTGAGCTTCAGCATTTTGCTCCTGGAGTTCCTGTAGTACTCGCGGGCACAAAACTCGGTGAGTGAGCCCCAAGAAAGCCTTCAATTTTAACTAATATTAGGTTCCAAATCATAGTAATACAGAATTATCTTTTATGTTTTAACTGTTTATTTCTAGTCCAATTAGACTAGGTGTCTGATATTTTTGCCATAAATGTTGCTCGCATCCTAAAGTCAAGATGAGCTTGGAGTTCAAGATTCCATCTTGAACATTGCACCTGCGACTAACATGTTTGAAGTGAGAAACGGGTTGATGCTAGTAGTTTCACATCGTACGCAAAATATACTAGTTCTGGCACATTTAGTATGTGTTGAAATTTTGAACCTAATACTAACATCAAATTTGAGAGCTTTTGCGCGTTCACAAATTCACACTTTTTCTTAGCATAAGCATTGATTAGTTTGGTTCCAAATCTGACCATGTAAGGGAATCCCAAAAAAAGATCAGGCGAAATAGGCGCTTTATGTGCTGGAAAGAGTTTTTCTCATCTCACCCAATAACCATGTTCTCCTTTGATTATTATTTTAAAGGTTAAGGTTTAAACACTTGTAACAGAAGAGCCAAAAATTGCAGTTAAAGCTGAATGGACCAACAATTTATACTCTCGGTGCATGCTATTTTTCTTCCTTCTCATTTTAGATTGCACTTAAGATGTAGTTATTTGCTTACCTCACCCTCAAATTCGTCACTCGATATTTTGTTTTGAGTTAGTTTGCATTATAGTTCTTACTCAATGTACAGTGAAATATCCAACTTTTCATGCTTTAACAGTGATTGATCTCTCTAGATCAAACCCCTGGTAGTTTCCTTCATAATGCATAACACCTCATGCAAGATTTGTCATTTTAATCTGCATCAACTAGCAAGTAAAATACACCATTTATTATTTCTTCGGTTCTTCCAACTGGAAGTTTACAGCGATGTTGCAATTGATTCGTTTTTTTGTGTAATGATGTAGATCTTCGAGAGGATAAGCACTATTTGGCTGATCATCCAGGATTGGTGCCCGTGACTACTGCACAGGTATGATTTTGATCCAAAAGTTGTCGTTTCCAGTATGATTGTATTGGTTAATTCATTGATCGTATTGATTTTCTAATTACTTAGGGTGAGGAACTGCGGAAGCAGATAGGGGCTGCGTATTACATAGAATGCAGCTCAAAAACTCAGCAGGCATGCATACGTACACAAACTCACATTTACTGGTTTTTATGCGTCCAACTTGCGTGTAAATTTTGTTTTTAATGGCTGCATAGACTAGTTTCCTGACATTGTCAATCCTGTAGCATTTGTGAAGTTCTTCAAAGAACTTGTTGATACTATTTGTGGGGATAGTTTCCGAGCTATCGACGATCTACATATCTAATGTTTTTTGAATGTTCTTCTTGTATCTGGAAACTGCTCTTCTTTAGTTATTGTCACTCTGAATCACCACTCTTTTCTTGAATGCAACTTGCAGAATGTGAAAGCAGTTTTTGATGCGGCAATTAAAGTTGTCATCAAGCCGCCGGAAAAGCAGAAAGAGAAGAAGAAAAAGCAACGTCGGGGATGCCTAATGTCCGTACTTTTTCTCTCTTTTAAACATAACACTCTTTGCCCTTTTCTCTTTGTTGACATTGTTGTATTCTTTGGTGCGATATTTTCATCTTTTTGTTGTTCTTTCTTCGCTTACTTCGGCATAATCCTTGCGTATTTCAAAATGCAGAAACGTGTTTTGTGGGAGGAAACTCGTGTGTCTCAAATGAAGTCTCATCACAATCATAGCTTTCCTCTTTTGCCAACAACCGGTTAGGCTATTGGGAGTCTCCTACTTGGAGTTCTCATGTAACATGTGATACCTTTCTTTTTTTCTTCTCCTTTGTATTTTTTTAATAATTGTTTTTGCTTTTTCTAGTTTTATATTCCAAAGCATGGGGAAAGTAGTACCCTTTGCCTTTAGGCACTTTTTTACTTCTGCATATATTGGTGGTCCATCGTATAGAATCGACTTTTTAAAGGAGTTTTATTTTTACACGAGATAACCCTTACCTGCTTTATCGATGCCTTCAATTTGCAAATTTCATCCTCGTTGAACCGCATACATACCTTGTTTTTTAGCATTTTTGTCACCTAAAACTTCACAAATACATGTCTTCATACATATTACAATATTACATGACGTGCTCTAATCATCATTCAAATTTGCGCCTTTACTTTCAAACAAGTACTATATATAAGAACGTTTTTCGGAACTCCAACGGCCGTCATCAATTTAACGGATAATCTGCCAGAATTAGAAGTTGAAAGTATAGCTTGTCAATCAAGGAATAGTTCATAATTGAGACGATAATCAGAGAATAATGGAAACAGAAGGCAAGAGAAGAAAAACTAGAGCCTGACAGAATAAGAAGACTTGAACAAATAGTCGCTTCAAGTTTCAACTTTCAGACAGCTATTTCCTATAACACCAAAGTGGGAAGATAGGCGCAGGGCACATACCGGTAAATGTAAATCAAGAGGAAGAAAAAAGGGAGAAAATTTATAGATATGCGATTACAAGGATAAATTAATAACAACACGCATAGTAAACGGGTTTCCTTTCTTAAGAAGTTGACCAAGCCAAGTCCAAACTTCCATTATCAGCAGGATAGGAAGAGGGGGATTGTTTTGGGTTCCAATGGTGTATTTTAGATGACGCAATGAAACACCAGTAAGGGCACCAATCTAAGCTTTATGGGCAAAAAGTGTATGATTTCCAACAGTTAAAATATCTACAAAGGGGAAACTGATTCTGCAGCCACCCTGAATAAATTCATAGAACAAACAGCTTGTTGACCTGGACAAATTCCCTTCAAGATACAATTGATGATAAAGCAAAGAGGTGGGGGTTGGAGACTATGAACAACATCAAGTTTAGGACCTGTTTGTAGAGGCTGTTTTTAACTTCTATAACTTCTATAGCCACCTACACCAATTTAAAATATGATAAACCCTGTTGTTAAAAAACTGCTGTCCAACGCAAAAGTTGAGAATTAACCCAAAGGTTGCTTTCTTATAACAGCTTCTGTTTTTATAATTTAAAATTACTAGACTAATCTTATTAATTATACATAATTCCTAATCTACTTATTTTTAAAAAATAAAATAAAATAAATCAAATATTACGTATGTTTTGCTGAAAACAAAACGTATTAGAAATACATTTAAAAATATATTCAAATACTTTTTAAAAATGTATTATAAATAAATCAAAAAACTCATTATTTTGAATGCTCAAATATCAAGTTATGAATTAGATTGATTTAATTTTTTTCAATTTAATTGAAATTAATAAAACCAAAGCTATAAATATGTTTAGTAAAATATGTCTATTTTTGTTATTATACATTTCCACAGTAATTTTATACATAGTTTAACAAACACCTGCAATTCTGCTTCTGGTCCTCACAGCAGCTTTGAAAAAGAATTTACCAAACGCTTATCTGCTTCTGGTCCACAGCACAGCAGAAGCTAGAACACAGCACAACAATACCAAACTGTCGCTTACTCACTTACCACCCATCCTCCAGAAGCACACAAGTTAGATGATGACCTCAGGGGTTAGCAAATGCCCATCCTGAAATCACTTAAAATGTAAAAAAATAAATAAATAGGTATCAAGCGATAACAAGGAAAAAAAGCTACAGGACATTTCAGAAAAAAAAAAAAAGCACTTCATTTGGCAAGTTTCAGCAATGCTAGGGGAGAAGAGAAAAACACTCGATAATAACTGAAGAACTAAGTCATAGTCTCAAGTGTGCTCATACGTACCTTTAATCCCAAACAAAAGAAAAAAGGAAAATATTATTTTTTAAACATTGCCCAGGATTCTCTCTCTCTCTCTCTCTCTCTCTCTCTCTCTCTCTCTCTCTCTATGTTTTACCCCTATTACTCGGGTATCTATGAAGCAATTAGGCAAAAGCAGGTGATTTAGCATTCCATCCATTTCCAGCATTTACAATCACAACAGGTTGCCATTATCAAATGTCATTTAACTGAATTAATTCAAACCATAGACGACAGGTCTTTGGCCTGTTGCGCTGGGTAAATCTTGTATCTTCAAACAAAACAAAAAAGGGAAAAAAAATTGAAAACGCTCCCTATGCAATCTTTAGACCATGTCACTGAGGAAATAGCTTGGGGTTGGCAGCAGCTTTATTTCGAAAATCAATTCAACAAACCTTTCACACAAGCGAGAAAAGTACATAACTAGAAACTTACAAGTTTCATTTGTCACCAGAATCACTAATACACGTTCCTAGTGCCATGTCGACTGCTTGTAGCCATCCCACCCTCCTTCAGGCTCCTTCCTCTTCAAGGTGCCACCTGGAATCTGGAACATCCTTGCTTGCTCATCCGTCAGGGCTTGTGAACCAGAAACAGGCAGTGATTTTGCCGCAAAAGACAAAGATTCATCTCTCCCCTCTATTTCTGGGCCTCCAGGCCCTGCATTAAGATCCAAACCCTGCCTTCCCAACTTCCTACTGTTCTCACAACTACTGTTATTGTTACCATCTGGAAGACTAATCACATAAGGCGGTCGTGTGTAAGTAGAAGAAACGGCACCAGCAGGTCCTAATAATTGTGGATGCACGGCAGGGAAGCAAAACCTTCCACCAGATGATGAATCCAAGTACGTTGTTGAGCCACCTGCAAATGTGGTAGGCGGCAAGGAGAAGCTGGTTCCATAAGAAAAAACCGGATATTGAAATGGGGTTGAAGGAAAAGGCACTGCTGGAGAAGTTGACAAAACAGACCCCCGGTAGACGTCAGGAGCAAACGGATTGCCACCACTGGAGGGAACCATCATCCTTTGTGGCCCGCCAGCTGCCAGAATTGGGAAAGGCGGCTCCCCTCGGTCAGGTATAATAGACGGAATGGTAACAGCTGGGTAAGTAGTTCCTGGATGAAACCATGAGGAGAAGCTGCCTGCTTCCGTATTGTTCATCCTATGACCAGAAATAGGTGGTTGGGATGGCACACTACTCTTGGCTTGCTGAGTAAAGAGTGCTGGTTCAGCAATCACCTCATCAACAGCAGGCCCATCGTTCAAATCAAAATCCCTGCAAGCACCTATCTCATTCCCAGATGATGACTTAAGTTGCAAAACTGGAATATCCTTGACAACTGAGTAATTGGCCATGTCAGAAGTCTCGTCAACTTGATTCAGATCAAGATCCAGTCCTCCCGAAGAACGAATAGGTGCGAGACTCCTCGACTGATCACGTGCCAAATCATGACTATTAGCTGGATCGGAAGCAGAATTTGTCCCCTGACCAGAAAATCGAGATGCAATATCCTCTAGAACTCTTTCATCGGGTACATTCAAATCAATATCTAACGGCGGGCGTCCTTGCTTTCCAGCGGTAGAGACAGGTTGCGAACTGTTTGTTGCACCAGGAGACATATCCAGAACCTTTCTGGGCTCAGCAGGACGAAATGCACTTGTAGCAGCCGATCCCTTCCAACCAAGTTCCCCTTTGCTCCGCAATAGATCATCAGGTGGAAGAAACGGGCCCTTTGCAGCAGCAGCCACAGTTATTGAAGCAGGAAGTCCACTGCACACAGAAGAAACAGGAAAAGGTAATGGGCTAATCAAACAACCAGAAGGTGAACATCCAGGTGCTGAGTTCTTTGGCTCCCCATATTTCCCGTCATCAGCATTGAATCCCTCGTTCAAATCAAATTCCACCTTTGCATCTGCGTCTGAAACGCCAACAGTGGACATTGAAGAAGCACCTGCAGACGTAGATGTACATTCCTCAGCCTCATCTGTTTCCAAGCCAGTCAACTTGGAATTTCTGGACCTCACAAGTTGTTCTGCCTCTTGGACATCATTTGCAGATGACAACTTGTGAGAAAATGGTTCGCCACATTGTTCAACCTTTTTACCATCCAAGCTATGCTCCATACACTCTCTCTTTTGATAAGCAACACCAGAACTTACACCAGTTACAGCTCGATTCTCTGGGTTTGTAGGAACATTACTTTCTGAATCAGTTCTTTTATTTACAGGCTTAGCATCCACGGTATCAAGCTTTTCCGTCTTTACTTCATGGGCTCTTTCTGAGACCAAATCTTTGATTGAATCAGAAGGCGGTGCTTCTTCACAAGTTTCTTTAACAGACTCAGATTTTACCACTGAAACAGATGGTTTCTCATCTGTCTGGAGAATAACATCCATCCCTTCATTCTGGCAATATTTAGCATTGCTGTCAGTCTCTAAGGCTGGGCACAAAGATGATACTTCAAAAGATGCCATTTTCACTTCTTTATTTGAGCCACCATCACTGGCCTTATGTTCATGTAACAAAGCATTCGTTTTATCGTGTTTAACATCTAAATTTCCTTCAGAGTTTACTTCGCCAACTACAAATTTCTCTTGAGTTGGTTTGCCTCCTTCAATATCTGCCCCTGCCGTCTTCTCACTTGTCTTTGAAGGGGAGGAAACAACAGGAGCTAAAATAGCTTCATTTGATCTTCCATTGCTTTCTTCGCCACCTTCAGCTCGCTGAAAATCTGTACCAGAAGACTCTATATGTCCAGTGTGCTCAGATATAGGCATACCTTCAGAAAGTAGCAAGGATTTATCATCTCCATCCTTAGCCTCAGAGCTACCAGAGTCACTAGCATGCTTCCCATGTTCATCATCAGCATCATCACCAGACCGACTTTGCTTTCTAAGAAGGTCATCTGCAGGCAATAGTTTCACTTTGGAGTCCTTGCCTGTGCACGGGAGTTCTACCGGAGAGTTTCTTTGTGGAGAACCAGTTGGAGAAACCAAATCAGATTTTGAAATCTCTCCAGCAGCAACACTAGCAAGCAGATTCATACCAAGATCGTCAACAGCAGATATAGATACATTACCTTCAGAATACTTCACACAACTTTCAATTAAAGCATGTATGGAACTGAAGGAAGCCTCCTGCAAATTCCCTGATTTATGTTCATTTCCTGACGATGAGGATGCAGCTTTTGATACTTCTACGGCCTTCTTGTTTTCATCACCAGTCCTACAACGCTCTTCATCAGTCATAGCAGCAGGTGACCCATCACCTTCATCAGAGGCAGTCAGCACATCTTTAAAATCATTACTTTGCCAGGACTCCGCATTTACATCTGAAGCACCAGTAGCTCGATAAGCATCACTCTTTTCCTTCGAGCTACGATCAAACAGATCATGCTTCTCCCGAAGCACAGGAGAAGAAGCTCTGCTACTCATTATTGAAGGGTCTTCAAAAGAACCTCCAGTACTTTGTGCAGGACTGCGTCCTCGAGTTGGAATCTTGACAATCAGCTTATGACTATTAGTCTCTATGGCAGCCCCATCAGCCACCTTCTCACTTGTCAATCCAGAATGTAATGATTTTTCTACTGCTGCATTCTTGTGCAACGAAGAATTTCGACCAGTAAAACTTTCCCTTTGACTTCCAGATAGGGAGCCTTGGAATCCGTTAACTGATTTTCGAGGTCGTGAAGAGCCACCTGATGCATTGTTCACATTCATTGAACCAGCACTCGAGCTCCTTGCCTCATCCTTCCCAGAAACACCAGTTCTAGTATGGTCATTAGAGCAAGATTGACTGTTGTTGTGAGACTGACTAGAGCTGCTGCTTTTCTCATCCCTCACGGTTGTCAAAGGAACATCAGACATGCTGCCACCAGCACCAGCGCTTCGAGGATGCCCCTCTCTTAAATTGTTACCGGCTGATGCAGGAGATGGAACCAATTTCATAGAGCCTGGAGAGGCAGAAGCAGATCTGGTAGTACTCTCCCCAGGGACAAGCTTAACTGAAGCATATTTAGTGGCCTGATAATTTGCATATGCACTCTTGAAGGCAATATCTGAAGATCCACCTGAATGTCTATTTCCAACTTCAGGACGTGATCTTCCAGGCCAAGAGACAACCTGATTCGAGCCAGACTTCATGTCATTAATATTCATTTCAGCTTCAACACGTTTCTTCCATGTATCAACAAGACTCCTAGCTTTTTTCTGGATTTCTGAGTTTTTATGAGATCGCAAATGATTCACAGACTTTCCAATGTTACATGTTTGCAAGGCCCCAAGATTCACGGGCAGCTTATCAAGTGCACGAAGTAAAACCAAGAGAAATTCCTCAGTGGATTTATCACTATCCTTGGATCCACTACTGTCACCAAGTTTTCCTTTGTGGACCTCTTGGAGCCACTCATCAAATACTGGCAAACCTCGAAGCTGCACAAATTGATAGAGGCAATCATATTTATCCGTGGATGCAATAACTCCAGCAAGCATTGACCGACCAGCCAAATCTATTTTCTTCTCATTTCTATCCGGCAGCATGAGCTGCACTAATCTCTCGACTCCATCAGAGTTGACAAGCCCTCCTTTTTCTGTTATTTTGGTAATCTCAGATTTTAATAGGTTTTCATGTCTACAATGACCAGAATCCCCGTCATCTGATTTCGTGATGCGTTCCCGTTTGACAGGCTCGGTACCCTGCTCTCCTCTCTCTCTCTTCTTCCCCTTCACTTGAGAAGAAAAGGAAGATACACTGTTCTGGATACTCTCTGCCCCAGCTTTTAACTGTGAAGTTGATGTTGGACCACTTGATGGCTTTGGAGATCGGCCACCAGACTGGACTGTTGCATGCATTTCTACTCGCGTTTTATATAACAACTGGTCTACTTCTTCTTGACACTCCTATAAAAAAAAAATGACATCAACAACTACAGAAAAGATTTAAACCTACAACAGGTAAACACAAGCTACAAAAGAGAAACAAAACTCACATAAATAAAATCTTTATCAGTTAGCCACCATAAACACTTGTTTGTGATGTCATAAAGACGTCGGCACACAAAAGACGAAACCCCACGAGGAAGTTCAGCACCTTTAGGAAGGAATGCAACTTTACATGGATGGAGTAGCGACGCAGCAGGAATCTCATCCTTATGAAAGGAATAGAAAATTTCATTCGGTGCAGCATCCAATAGGATGCCTTTACCGAGCTTTACTTCAGCAGGTCGATAAAGCCAATTTACACCTAACTTCAACCTATTCTCTTTGCCTGTAGTTATCCAACGAATTATTCCAATGAAAGGCGGTGAATCTTGAGGAGGTTTAAACAGAGCACAGTCACCAATATTGATTTTGCGTCCGTCCTATATAAAGGGAAAAAAGTAAGAGAAGAAATTTAGTCATTCATTATCTTATAATATATGAATGGTAAAAAAAAAAATTTTCCTCAACATAAACAACACAACATACAAGCTCGTGATATCAAGACAAAAAATAAAATAAAATAACCACCAAGATTAGCTTAGTTTGATATCATATGATCTGTACTCCAAGATGCACTCCTTTATAAATAAACACTTGATAAGCAATAAGTTTTCATCCTCATACCAATGGGCGTATGCAGTTCCCTTCAGAAACACATGAACTACCATACCTTATTTACGAACTATGAATAATATGACTTGTTATTCTATCATATATTACATACTATAGTGTGCATTCATTGAACTTTTTTTTTCCCTTCTCATTTTTCCCCCTTTTTTCCTCAAAAAACTAAGGTGTTAATATTACAACTAACTGATGCTTGCTGACAGTGCTATAAACTATGATACACACTTTCACTGATTATTAAAAATTGCAGAATTTCTTTTTCATGCCCATATAATAGTTTCACCAATGTCCTTTTCTTTTTCTAATCTTCATAGCCTTCACTGCTCTCGAGGAATCCTCGTCATAATAACCAAAACTTTTACGCTGTAGAATCCCCTGTAACCAAGAGGAACAAAAGAAAATAGCTGCACTTCACATTCCTATCCCCCCCCATACACCAGACTTTCCAATTGAACAGTCATCCAAGGGACAGAAAATGATTAAAGAGTGTTAAAGCACGGAAGGGAAAAAGGGAAAATCTGCATCTTGCAAGGAAGCAATTTTTTCCTTGAAAAAGGGTTTATGGTTTCACAATAGGACCAAATCTCAAGCCTCTAGAACTTCTTATGCTTGATCGAAGGATTCAGCCTAAAATTAGCACCAAAACTAAAGAACTAGCTACTCTAATACCCCAAATCTACCATTTTCCAATGCTATTCCATGAACAGACCATTTGCTATACCACCACCCACCCTTAGCTACTAGAGATCCGTCATAAATCATTCCAACTTCAAATCTTTCTCTCCACAAATGAAATTCGCTCAGATTTCCCAAACTACCTTCATTTCCTTATCTCCATGCCAAATATCAACAAACCAAGAAATCATCATTAGTTTCACCCCCAAATTCAGGTTCATTTCTTCAATTCAACCTCTGCCAATCCAAAATAAACGAGCTTTACCGCGAGATAATTCCTAAATCACACGACCCAGAAACTTCTATCCACCGGACAACCACAAAACCACTAATCATATCAGAACAACACCGAAAAAACGAACGAAGACAAAAATTCCAAGGATAAAAAAAACATCAAACCTTGTAAAACGAATTTGGTGAAGACGAAGACGACGAAGAGGAACCATCGGCCGCGACTACTACACGCGTAGGGACTGTCCACATGTGCCGACTCCGTTTCCTATCCTCCTCAACTCCCCTCCCATGCATAGCCTTGCATTTTCCCCAATTCCCGACTCGAGCCCGTCCTCAATCCCGACGACAACCATCAATCCCAACCCTAATTTCCCACCCCCAAACCTAAACCCCCGAGAAATTCATCCGCTTTTCAAAACGATTTCTCCAATCCTCCAATTTCACAACCCCACCGCAAAAAACCCTAGATCGATTGATCGAATTGAAAGCAAAGGACCAAAAAACCCGAAGCCCCAACCAGCCCCCACGAATTTCACCCAAAAGCAAAACCCTAATTCCCGCGATTGCTTTGCCAGGGCTTTTCTTCTCTCCGCGCGAGCAATCAAATCTAATCCGTCGCGTAGATCCAATTAAGAGGTCCAGATTGCGAGCCGCCTTTCGATCCAACTGTGTCGAAGAGTGAGAAAGATAGAGAATTTAGAGAGAGAAAACGAAGAGAGAGAAAGGGAGACGGCAAAAGGTGAAGGTGTACTTGGTACTTGGAAGAGAGGGCAGGGTTCGGGCAGGCGGGCAGATAGGGCAGCCTAAAAGAGGGAGACTGATATGACCACTGGTGGGTGACACTCGAGAAGATGTGTTGTGACATTATTATTGTTATAGTTTTTTTAATAATAAAAAATAAAAAGAAAACATTGTGATGTGTTGACTCGTAGGAGGATGTTTGACTTGATTTTACAAGTGTAAGTGAGACTCAGAAAGATAGGACTTGAGGAGTACGCCAAAAATAAATAAATGTGCCAAGGTCATAAATTGATTGATTTTTTTTTAGATTTATTCGGGGGAAACTTTTATTACGTAGTGTTTGAAAAAAGTGATTAAAATTGTTAGTTAAAATTATTTTTATTATAATATATGAAAGTTTTATGTTATAGTAATTTTTTTATTGTTATTATAGCATGTAAAAATTTTATATTGTTTATAATTAAATTTGTAGTAAAAACTATGATTCGTACCACTCAACCAAACAAAGGATAATGATCCAAGTTTTACAACCATTTGATTTGATTTGATTTGATCAAAATCAATTTTTTTATATATTTGCCAATTAAAAAAATAACCTTAAGTTCTTTTTTTATTCCTATAAAAGAAACACCTTTTGGGAGATATGATACAATTGCTCTTTGGAATTTTAAGTTTATAATTAAGAGAAACATAAAATCATATAATTATATAATTGAATTATTCAAATTATAAAGGGTTAATTATATTTCTTAGTTTCAACTATTTTTTAATTTGTCTTTTTATTTTTAGAAACTAGAAAGACAACCTTTAAACTTAAAAATTTGTTTCAATTTCATTAATAGAAATAAAAAAAAAATTAGGCAAAACGATATAATTACCTCTAAATAATTATGAAAAATATCTCATAGAAATAAAAATATAAAAATTCTTAAAATAAAACATCAAATTTTAAGAAAAAGTTCTTAAGTTTTATGACTATTTAAATATTAAATATTTTAAAAAAAAATTTAAGAAGAAAAATATATTTTAAAAATAAACTTGGCTTGATTAAGAATATGCTTGTCTTCTCTTCATAATTTTTGTCCAAAAAGTCTGTGAGAGATAAAATTAAAACAAGTTTTTTAAATTCAAATATACCTTTGTAGTTATTAAAATAGAGAAATAAATTAAAAAATAGTTAAGACTATAAGTTATAATTATATAATTAATCCATTGAACAAATTTTTTTATTTTTTGAATAAAATGCAGAATTGAACCTATAACCTCCTCCAAAATTAAAATCCACCTTGTATTAACTTTTGTTTCACAAGATTCAATCAAATTAAGATTGTTTGTCTTGCACCTTGTTGTGCTAAGCAATCTTACCAATAACACATATTCTAAAAATAAGTATATGACCAAAACCATTTCAAAAAAAAGTATTGCAAAATTAACACAAACTTACATAAATATAGTGTTATTGATAGCTTATTTAATATCTTATTGTAGAACTCTCTCACCTGATGTAATTTCTCTTTAATAATTTCTAATAGTATGGTAATTGATAAGTAACAGGACTCTTGCAACTCATTAAAGACAAAAGTCTCATAACACATTTCTAAAGGATTATCTTTACAATTAAACATCAAGAGGCCGCATTACTCTAAATGGAAGGCACATGCCCCCATAAGAAGGGTACAAAAGTAAGCGACTTTTTTTCAAGGTTTTTTTTTAAAGATAAAAGTTTTGTTAAATTACGGAAATAGTTGTTTTTGAAAGTAGTTAACTAATATTGGACTTATTTGTGTGAGAATGACAATGGGGCAAGTTTAGGGTAGGGTGGTCTTTTTGCAAACACGTCTAACGAAAAATAACAATCCTTATATTCAGCTCTCGTTAATCCGTATAGATTGGTGAGGGATGAGATAAGTTTCCTATCACAAGTGCATAATATTCATGATACCACACTCACTCAATTAGTTAGTTAAATAAAGACTTTTATTTTTTTTTTAAGAAAAAACTGATATAGTTTTGATTTTTCATAAGTAGTATGTAATATAACATTATACTTAAAAATATATTTTAGAACACCATGCATAATATATTTAGTTTAAAAAGGGTATAATAGATGAGGAATAGGGCCGAGGACCTCTAAACTCATCTCTGTCTCGCAACCTTTTAACTTATTTATAACGTTAATCTATCTAAATTGGGGTTTTTTGGTCCCATTCAAGGTGTCTCCACTAGTAAATAAGTTAGTGGGTAAAATTTTTATCCACTGATTAATTTCAGTGGTTTATCACTGATACACAAATATCAATTAATGATTAACCAATTTCAATCATTAATTATCAATCTATTAGTAATAAACCACGATTGAATTAACAATAGATTAATTTACAAGTGATAAATCATTAATAAATCATTGATTAACCACTATAAAACCCAACTAAAATAAAAAAGATCATTTAACTGAAAAATAAATTGGTCATTATTTAAAAAGAATGGTCAAAACCAGTCATTCACCTACTCCCACTAAGAATTAAAACAGAATTTTAGTTTTTAAAGAATTTTAATTGTGTTCTCAATAAATTAAAAAATACATATTTTTCCCATTTAATAAATTTTACATAAATATTCTACTTATATAAGAAGAGAGTATTCTAACTACATCTTACATATGTGGTTTGTATTTGTATCGTGCATCTGCCATGATTTTTTTTTTTTTTTTTGGTCTCATCTTATGAATGTAGTTGAAATTTATGTGTTTTTTTTAATTATCTTTTCTATTACACCTTTTGCTAAATAAAATGTTATTTATTGTTTTTTCTATAGCGGTCATTGGGAGGTGGGCAATTGCCAATTGGTGGCCTACCAAAGGTAATGGTTGGAGTGGGTCAGGGCGTGTCATGGAGGGGCAAAGGTGTAATTATGAGAGGTAAGCGGTCAGAGAAGAGGGGCAAAAATTATGATGAAGTTAAGGTTGTCTTGGGTTGTTCCAACACACATTACTAAAAGTAATAAAAAAGGATGGTGATGTAAATGTTCTGTTTCCTGGCAGGGACTTTGATTTTAGACCTTGTTGCTTATGTAAGCATGAGGACTGCCTGCTGCTCTCTCTCTCTTACTCTCTCTCTCTCTCTCTCTCTCTCTCTCTCTCTCTCTCTCTCTCCCTCCCTATAAGTCTATAACATCATGAATCTCTCTTGGCCTCTTGTTGGTTTCAGACAAACAAAACAGTGCCTTCTGTTTTGTTTTATTTTATTTTATTTTGTTTGTTTTTTAAAGTATTTTATTAATTAAAATTATTTTTATTATAATATATAAAATTTTTATGTTGTAATAATTTTTTTTATTGTAATATATAAAAATTTTATATTATTTATAATTAAAATAATAACAAGATTAATTTATACCAAATACCTTATTTGTTTTTATTTTCCTAAAATATAGGTTGGTTTTTGAGGTTTCAACATTCAGCCAACCGTATCTTACTGTTTTTCTCCCAAAAAAAAAAAAGAAGGGAGGTTTACGGTGAGAATGATTAAATTCTTTATCAGAGGAGAATGTTTTTGGTCTGTTAGATTTTAATCCAATGCTGGAAAACAATAAACTTATAATAAGTTAAATAGGAAATAAATCTCAAAAATTGATTTCTTTATAACTTTTGAGCTCGGCCGTTTATTCAAACCAAATAGAATTTGAGGACCTTCTTCAATGGCTGCTACCGGCAACTCTACAAGCCACTATTGGTGTCAGACTTCATCCTCGAAGAAGCTCATCGCTGAGCCGCCGTGGATTTAGTCACCAGCACCCGTGAAGCCCAACGCCAGTCGCCGCGAACCCCATTGCCAACTACCACAAACTCGTTGCCAAACCCCACAAACTCTGTCGAAGACTCCGTGAATCTCATCGCCAGCCTCTGCAAATCTCATTACCGACCCCCACGAACGCTGTCGAAGCCCCCACGAACGCAGCCAAGCCCTTGCGAACCCCACCGTCGAGCACACCCGAAGCGCTCTTTTAACTCTGTGATGAGCCTCGAACACCTGCAAAGGGCGACGTCTTGAAGGAACCTTGGATGGTGCCGCCGTTGAAGGAGCAATACAAGGAGTTGCCAAAGGAGTGCGCCGGCGACGACTGGGAGAAGTGAAGTTGCTGCCAGCGGCCATGGAAGCTCCTCAAACTTGCTCAAAGTAAAGGTTTGGTCGTACTTGAAATTAAGGGCTAGGATTAAAAGTTGCATTAAATTGATGGTTGAGATTGATTTAGGTAGAAATTGATGTAAAATAATGAGTGTGATTAGGTGTGGCTGTTTTTATTTTAATCTCCATACGTAGCACAATTTTAACCATTAATCTAGAATCTGAGAGTCCAAATTTACAAGTCCACTGTTGAGAAAAAAGATTATCCACTGGTGGAGAATTTTTTTGCTCTCAACCATAGTTTTTCCCAAAAAAAAAAAAACATGTGATTTGTAGTGTGCGAAAAAGAGAATTGAATGGAGCTTGGAAAAATACCAGGTGTGTTTGGCAACACAAATATAACAAATTTATTTTAACACGTGAGAGTTTTATATTATAGTTTTTTTTTTTAAATATATATAATTTACTTTTACTTTATACTATAACAATTCTAACTATATAGGTGAAATAAGATTGTCAAACACATCCACTGAATGTATGTGGTAGGTTATCAAAATAACAATATACAAATGCATTTAGAAGACCTGTTTAAACAAGAAAATATTAGTTCAAACTAATGTTTACACTGTGCTCTCTAATAAAATTTACATGGCTCTAATATTATTAGTTATAATTTTTGGTCCAACTATATTTTCAAACGATCTCTGTGTCAAATGGTTTTGCCTTAAATTAAGAAAAGCAACCATTTTTTTTTCTTCTAGACACTTATTGACCGGTATAAATTTTTTTTTCTGTCTTATATATATATATATATATATATATATATATATATATATATCTGGGTAATAATACTAATTTTTAAGCCCGGATGTGGCTTGCAATCAATACATCATTGTGTTTGATACCATTTTCATTCTCAACTAAATTGACATTTTTATTGTTGAAGAATGAAAGCCTAAAACAACCTTATGACATCTTTTTTACGGTTTCCGGCCTTCTTTACTCTTAGCTGAGCTGGAATTTCATTAATGAGCAAGAAAATTACAAATAGCGAAGTAAAATTTTCATCAACTGAGGAGCAGATCGAACCCTAGACCTCTTTATGCCTCCATATTTAACGCCCTTCTTGTGATTCCTTAGACCAGGCTAGATCAAGACCAAGCACTTTGTTTTTAACAAATGAGTTTAAACTATGGCTCAAATATTATAATAGATGAAAATTTTATATTATGACATGCTTTTACTTTACACTAGTGAGAACGCAAACCATTCATGGTTTAAACTCATGAGCACGGACGAAGCTACTTGAGGTCCATGGGACAGCTGCCCCTTGCCCAATGGACTCCTTTACACTTCGACTCCCCAAAAACATTTTCTTTCACTTTTATTGTCAATTTACCCCTTGAAATTTCATAGTTACAATTTTTAACTTATGTTTTTAAATGTTTAGATCATACCTTAAATTTTGACTTCTAAGTATGCTAATAATTCAAACAAAATTCCAATAAAAAACAAAGAAATAAAAGTAAAAAAAAAAAGGACCTAGAGATTTAAAATAAAAATTATAGAATTAAACGATTATTTTTCTTCAAAATTTTGGTTTAACTTGCACATTTCAAAAAAAAATTCTAGCTCTGCCCTTGTTTACACTCATTTACTAGGCGCATATAAAATATAAACTAATATTGTCATATCTTGACAGAACATCTAACATAAAAAATGGTATTGCCCGTCTTCATCTTTGAAGTGTACCTTTCTATAATAGCTATACAGGTTCTATATTCGGGATAATAACTTATGCAAATTTAAGCCTTTTAAGTTTTAACTTCTCCAAGATTGCGGTCCCAAAAACAAAAGTTGAATTACAAATATAGTAATCAAGAGTTCAGTCCTTTTCGTTCTCTTTTTTTTTTTCCTCCAACCATGAGACATTATTGTAGTACATTTTCTACTATGAGATTCTTGGTTTCAAATGATCCCTTCCAATATTTGTCAATTGCCCTTCAATTTTTCCGTTTCAGGTAAACTTGTCAAAAACAGGTTTTAATCTGTATTTCCTCAAGTAATGACCAAGTCTGACCTGAACTATCTGCCCCAAAATGGGGAGGACAAAACGGAGAAGAAGATGGGGAAAAAAATGTAAGTTCACTAAATACCCTGTAGTCTCAGAATTCCCAAAAAACAAAAGACTGGCCGAAATTGAATTTATACCAACTTCAAAGAAGTAACACCCAATAATATTTATTTGAATCCCTGTTAACAGGGAGCAAGGAAACAGGCCATTTAAATGTAAAAGTGCAAGTGTTGGTTGGGGAATTAAATGCTTTTGAAATACCAAGACTGGTAAGCTAGACTCTGCAATATTGATTGATGTTGTAATGATGCATAAAGAGGTTTAAATGAGACCAAGCAAGAAGAAATACTATTACTAAAAAAGGAAAGTTGAACTGAACCTCCATATAAGTTTGGTCGGGTTCAACTGTGAGTGGTCAGATTTTCAAGTGTTTCAGAGACAAACTATATGGGAGGAGGCAAAATGATAGTAGTATTTCCAATACCAACAGAATGTGGTGTTTGAGTACAATGGCAAAGACATGACCACACAAAGACAGCTCATATTATTGATGTTTCACAAAGCCAACAACGCAAGAGCAGGGTTGAAAATTTGCCCAACATTTATACTCTAATAAATAAGAATGTTTTTAAGAAGAAAAAACTAATATTTGATGTAGATAATTTATTAAAAATTAAAAGGGAGGTGAATGAGATAAAAATTGAAAAAAAAAAATGCACTTCATCCCACACATTCCCCAAAACTTTTCACAAAGGCAACAAAGCAAGAGTAGAGTTGAAAGTTTGCTCAATAGTTATCACTTATAAAAGAGAAGATTTTATTTAATGTTTTTAACAAGAAAACTGTTATTCAATATGGACACTTTTTCCCTTCAAAAAAAAAATATAGATACCTTTTTCAAGATAAAAAAGAAGTAGAAAGAAATAAAAAATAAAGAAAAAAAAAAGAAAATACACAAAAGGAGAACAGATTGCAGCATACCCTTTCAACTTTTCGGAATTTGCATAGAAAATCAAAATTTATAAGCTTTTTCACAAAGGGCAATTGATCCTCTCCAGCCATATGCTCAATTCGAATGAAAATAACTCAGAGACCGAAAAGATGCTATTACTAAATTCATAAGCAGGTACCTAATGGTCCCTCCATTCCATAGGGCAATACCTAGTGAATTACCTAAAGTCACAGATCCTAAATTCTGAACAAGAAGGTAACATTACAGAACACCGACATATGCGACTGAGAGCACGGTTGAAGAAAGGAGAAGCCGAAAGCCATCACAAGGCATTTATCATCCTCTTCATCTCAGCAGACCTCCTTGGATCAGTTTCTTCAATTGCTCTCTCTGTAAGCACATGCTTAATACGACACATTGACTTCCCACCTTATTTAAGAAACAAGTAATCGTCAAGAACAACTAAGCATTCTCTTGCAAGGGAGATTTTGTATGGTAAAGAAAAAAACAACAGAACACTTCTAAGAATAAATTTTATTTTGTACCATGGTATTATTTTAGCTCATGTTTTTCCCCCTTTTTATTTAGTTTCAGAACCTTGACTAACAATTCAAAGATGGTGGAAAAAACTCACTATGTGGTAAGTATGATCTAGCACTTCATGTGAATTGAAACGTGCAAGTTGCACCATCACAATTCACAATAATAGACAATAATTAAAAACATTGAATACAATTTTGCAAATATAGAGAGGTACATAGAGTAATGCCAATATAAAATTACAATTCACAACTTTGGATTTCTACGAGCAAATTCACATTATAACCCAAACGAATAAAACAAATTTCCAAGAATGCAACAGTCGCACCAAGTTGGAATTAGAGATTCATATATCAGAAAATACTTTTTGGCTTTTGCTCCAAGTTCTCACCACATAATATAACTTTATTAACAAACTCTAGAAGCCTTTTGAGGGTCAACCGCTCCAGTATCGCTTGAAAAGAGATAAGCGTTTTCACCAATTTTTTGTGGTTCAAAGGGATAACCATTCATAATGGTTTTTACTTAAACTAGATGATGCAATTACTGTTTCACTTTATTAAGAGTATCAACTGTGAACTAAAGACTAGCATATAAATATGTAATACTGAGCTAGTGATTTTAGGGTAAAATTACTACCCATACAGTTTATTTTTTTTGTGTGTGTGCGTGTGTGTTGCGGGTGGGGGGGGGGGGGGGGGGGAGGGGGGAAGAGGGCAGTGCGCGGGCGAGGGGACAACTTGATCCAACCATTAAGAACAATGACATATAACAAGGTGTCATGAGGTAGAGATTATACCTTGGGAATTCGCTCGGGATTAGGAAAGCAAAGATTTTGTGCATGAAGCATCTGTCGTTTGTGTCATCAGCATGTTTTTCTCCTTCAGCAGGACATACCACAGCTTTTGAAGGTCATCCCAAGACTACAAGCGCAATTCAGAAGCTTTCCAACTACGACCTGAAAATTGCAAATTAGTATCCTTATTTATATATTCATTTGATTTGATAAGGAAAGAGGTAACTTGTTAAAGAACAAAATTTCCATATCTGTTGCGGGGAAGAAATTGATAATAAAACTAGAAGCACATACTGGAAAATCATGATCAAGCTGAAGTTTCAAGTCTTAGGCAAAAATGAACTTAAGTAAATTATAAATTATGGAGTAGCATATTGGAAAATGATTACCCCGATCAAATTTTTTCATAATATAAACCCATGCTTTTAAGTTTTATCTTAACATTTCTGCCAAAATAAGAAGCATATAATATATATATCACCTGGGAATTAGGATACATGCCCACTGACCACATGATGGATTCTACACTTATGCTTTAGAAATTGTAGGCTTTGATTATGACTCAGGCTTTGGTATCAAATAACTAAACTACATTTTCCCTTCAATTAATACAGTGACACAATCTTCCGTGTCTCAGTTAAAAATCTATGCATCATGTGCCAACATAACAACGCAACAATTAGCTGAATCTTCAAAATCAGAGGAACTCCCACCCCTGGCAGAAAACACACTTACAATACCAGAGTATGCCTACTTGCTATTTGATAAAAGAATTGTAAGATAGAGTAATATACCATATACAACTGGTTTATCGTCTTCTGCGCTTCTATCTACCTCAAAGAACTCCTCGAGAGGGTTGTATCCCGTCCTAACTGAAGACGCAGCGGCGGCCGTAGCAGCTGAAGTCTCTGACTTAGCTGCAGCAAGGAGAGTTCTCCCAAAGTATCTTGATAGAAACATGACTCCGGTCTGATCGCTGCATAGCAGTGTGGAAGCCATGATAATTGGAAAACAAAAGAACAAATAAGGAAGAATGGAAAAACACTACTTTTCAAAGATAATTTTCAACAATGACCCATATTCAAGCTTGAGAACGAAAAGCCATGTTTGCCAAAATGACACTTACAATAAAACCAAGTTAGATAATAAGAATCTTAAATCTACACGATCCAAAATGAAAACGAAATCCAAATCCAGAGATATAACAATCTAAACCCGATAACTAGAACACCAAAAAAAGAGGAATTTTAACCGAAAAATACCCAAGAGAAAAGGAGAGAGAAAATGTGTAAAAACAAAAGTAGACGAAGACTGAAACAAATTTTCAAACATCAATAAAAATCCATTTATACTTTTTTACCTTGTTCAGCAAAAGAGAAAAGGTGTCTTTTTCAGGATTTCAACTCGGAAAAAAATGGTTTCTTTGTCGAAAACTAAAACAAACGTTCTGCTCTATAAACTTAGAAGAAACCCTAGAATACTCCACAGAGTGAAATTGAACGAGATTTTATGCGGTTTTATTGTTACATTTTTTTTCACGAAACTTCAAAACTTCAATGGAAGATTTGAAGAAAATCGAGTATAATTGAACACAGAGAAGGGAGAGGAAAATGAGAAATGGTGAGAGATCGGCGTACCACGGCTAGTCGGCGGCGAGATTTTTCACAGACGGCGAGGTTGAAGAAGAAGAGGGTGAGAGAGAGAAATCCGCGGGAAGCAAAAGGAAGGGAGAGAAGATGTTGGGCTGAAATAGTGGGCTTTGTTACCAGTTGGGAGTGGCCCAGTTTAAAATTAAATTAGTTCAAATTGGGCTACTAAACTGGCCCAAGTCACAGATATCCCTAAGAAAATGGGTCAATTTGAGAAATACGTATAGTATAAAGACCTAATTTTATTTTTACAACAAAGCTTGAAACATATAGTATAAAAACGTAATTGATCTTGAGAGTAGACAAACAAGCATTATATTTAAAGATATTTTAGTTTTTTAGTTAGAAGAAATGATATGAATTAAAAGAAGAAAAAATAAGTTGTAATAAAGAAGTATACCACCTAATTTACTCGATAAAATGGAGGACGATAGCATTTTTTTGAATAGTGAATACTAGTGTGATGCACGTATCAAGTTCACAAGTTGTGGTTGAAGTTTTTATAACATAGATAATGAATAAAAAATAAATATATGAAAACTTTTACTTAAATATTTTATATTGGCTGTTACATTGACTTTTTCAACTCTAATTATCTTGAAATTTATGAAATATATGTAGTTGATCCTTTAGTTAATAAAAATTTACTATTTATTGACAAAATATAATATGAGTAAAATATAATAGATTATGGTTTTATGAAAGATAAAACAGTAAAAAAACAAATAGATTAAAAAATACTCTTTAAAGGTAAAAATAAATGAAATTGGAATAGTGACACAATTTTGATAGTTTATTTTAACATGTCTTTTTTTTAAAGATTTTTTCCAAATATTTTTTACTACTTTATATTTTTAAAATCCTCACATGCCACAGTTATGTTACATTTTTTTTTGTTTGAAAATCAATAGTGTAAAAATTAAGAAGTCAAATTGTATATTTTTATTAGCCAAGTAAAATTTTAATTTAGTTCTTCATTTTAGAGAAACCCAAACATACACATGCACACACACACAAATGACCATGAAAGAAATGAACAAAAAAACCTAACCACAATAGGAGTCATAATAGATCACAAACAACGAGAATATTCCACTTAGACAGTCGAGATTGAAGTTTAAGAATTCAATGAATAAAGATGATAAATTTGAAATGGAGAGAAAAGGAAAGAGGGATATAAGAAAGTTGAGATTTCAGGATTAAGAATTCTATAAGAGATCGATAAATCTAAAATAGAGAGGAAATGAAAGAGAATTAGAATGAGAAAAAGACATTGAGAATAGTAGGAGTAAGAGACTACTATGTACTAAACGAGCCAAAAAATAAAGAACAAAAAAAAGGAAAAAAGTAAAGCGTCAAAAAAGAAAGAAAGAGAAAAAAAGTGAAAGCATTGAAAATAAAAAAAAATGGTTAAACACAGTACAAAACTATCCTTAATCCTAATTTTTTTAATTATCAATAGAAATTTGTAATGTAAAGTCTTTAAAAAAAAAACTTTTAACTGAATACCAAACACTTTAGCGTACACAAAGAAAAAATATTTTTGGTGCTTAATATTTGATTTGTTTTATGTATTTAGTTTTTAAATTGTTAGGGTTTGAATTTTGTTTACAGTTTGTTTTTGAAAGATGTTAGTGACTACATTATTAAATTTTTATTTTTTATTTTTTTGAAGAGAGAGATTTTATTCCAAACTAGAATAGTACAAACATTAATTTAAACGCAAAATATAGTGACTAACCCTTACTACATATCGAAATCACTAGCAGGTTTGATTTGAAAATGTTCAAGGGGTAATACATGTGTTGTGTTTTAATATGAGGAAACCAAAGAGGCACACAACTAATCGAGCATAAACATGACTCTTTCAAATATACTGCAATAAAAGGTGGACAACTCTGATCAAACAAGATTAAGAGACTAATAGCACCAAAGTGTATCACAACACTGTTAAGGACAACAATTTGTGACTACTCAAAAAGACAGACAAAAAGGTGGGGAGATCTTTTTCGTTATTACAATGACAAACTAACAAAACACAGAAAACAAACCACTTCTAAATGCGAAAACACCACTTATTTTATTTGATGAATGCAAAATGTAAAACAAAAAGGTAAGACCCAACCATTAACAACAAAGACATCAATGAAAAGTCTGCCATCATCAAAGGAGGATAAGGACTCTCTGAAGCTGTCGAAAAAATAGTGGGAAGCCTGAATGGATCTTTATAGCGTACCTCAGTCGACCAAAAACAACGACACCATCATGGCTCCATCTTCCTGCTAAGGCCGAAGGAACACTGGTGCAAACTCATCCAAAGCCTCTAGCCTATAAAGTAAAGAGGCGTTTCTTCACCAAATTTGTCAATCATACCACGTGGTCGCCACTGACAACCACTGGAGAATGCCGACTAACCCACGAGAAAACCCCCTCTACCAAGCCATGAACATCCCCCCAAAACCTGAGCAAATCGCCCCACACTTGGAGAAAACCATGCCACGTTATTGGTGGAAAAATTGGTTTGGTGACGCAACAAAACTTTAAAAATTTTTATGAATCACCAGGAATCTAAGTCATGATGCTATAAACAATAAATTAAATCTAATTTAATGTATTTGTTAAAGACCAAAAACAACGCTTTTGACTGAAAATTCTTCAAGAATGAATCTCTACCGTTAGATCTTCAATGCTATTCTCTTCCTTCTAGCTGTTGTGTTTGTGGGTATAACTCAAAAAAAAAAAAAAAAAAAAACTCACTAGAGACTCTCCTAAAATTTTTGTCACTCTAAAAGATGCATAATAGCTCTATTTTTTTGACTTTAAAAACCAAGGTCTCTCTTCCACCTATCTTACACACCAATCACTGAGGATATGTCCTTATTGTACATGTAACACCCCATTACAGACGTCATAGATGTTGTTATATTCATTCATTAATACCTTTATAATGATCTAAGGGATAACTTCTGGTGGTTTGGAAAGAAATGAGATATTGCCATGTATGTAAATAAATGTTTGTCATGCCAGCAAGTTAATACTGAGCACTAGAGACCTAGTGGTAATTTACAGTCTATCTAGATACCGGAATATAAATGGGAGGATATTGTAATGGATTTCATTACCGGTTTGCCTAGGACTATGAATGGTTATGACGCTATCTGGGTTGTTGTGGATCGACTAACTATGAATGGTTTGCCTAGGACTACAGTCTATCTGGGTTGTTTGCCTAGGACTATGAATGTATGTAAATAAATGTTTGTCATGCCAGCAAGTTAATACTGAGCACTAGAGACCTAGTGGTAATTTACAGTCTATCTAGATACCGGAATATAAATGGGAGGATATTGTAATGGATTTCATTACCGGTTTGCCTAGGACTATGAATGGTTATGACGCTATCTGGGTTGTTGTGGATCGACTAACTAAGACGACACATTTCATTCATATCAAGATCACTTACTCTATAGAACGTTTAGCGGAACTCTATGTCAAGGAGATCATGCGACTTCATGGAATCCTTAAGTCTATCATTTTTTATCGTGACGGTAGGTTCACTTTCAAGTTCTGGAGGAGTGTACAGACTGCAATGGGGATTAAGTTGCACTTCAATACAGCTTTTCATCCTCAGATTGATGGCCAAACAGAGAGGACGAACTTGATCTTAAAGGATATGCTTCAGGCTTGTTCTCTCGACTTCAAGACCAACTGGTGTAAAATGTTGCCATTAGCAGAGTTTGTGTATAACAACAACTATCAGGCGACGATTGGAATGGCACCTTATGAAGCCCTATATGGACATAAATGCAGGTCGCCTATATGTTAGCACGAAGCTGGTGAGAAAAAGTTTATGGAAAGCATCGATGCTGAAAGGACAGATTTTGTCATCGAAACCTCCAAAATGATTAAGTTGATTCGGAAGAGAATAGAGACCGCTCAAAGCCGTCAGAAGAGTTATGCTGATAGAAGAAGAAGACCCTTGGAATTCGCTGTAGGTGACTCAGTGTTTTTGAAAGTTGCACCGATGAAATGAGTTATGAGGTTTGGGAAAAAAGGCAAATTGAGCCCAAGATTTATCGGGCTTTTTGAAATCGTGAAGCGGATAGGCAAAGTAGCTTATTAGCTGAGGTTACCTTCAGAAATGTCTGCAATGCATGATATATTTCATGTCTCGATGCTCAAGAAATATGTTCCAGACCCTACGCATGTGATTGAGCCACAAGTGATCGAGATACGCGATGACTTAAGTTATGAAGAAAAGCCAATGGAGATACTTGATCAGAAAACCAAGACGTTGAGGAATAAAGAAATTCCGTTGGTCAAAGTTCTATGGCGAAATCACCAAATGGAAGAAGCTACATGAGAACGTGAGGATGACATGAGAACTAAGTTTCCACATTTGTTTTGAGTTTCGAGGACGAAACTCTCATAAGGTGGGGAGAATTGTAACATCCGCTAAACTTTCATGTAACGGATTATGTCAAGTTAGTGATGACGTTAAGTAATTTCCTCATTGATTTATGATATTATTGTCACTGACTATTTTATTTAAAGTGTTATGACAGGTGACGATCACGTGGACTTGATGTGCTCAAAGTGTTCATGTCAATTACGTTGTATGTTTTATGATAATTTTTGCAATGATTAACGTTTTGTTAAACTTTATTGGCATAAGGCACTTTGGCAGGCCGAACCTTCAAGTTTGACAAGCCGAAATGATCCTCATGGAACGACAGGCCGATGAATAGAATCGGTAGGCTGGACCTCATTGATTTATGATATTATTGTCACTGACTATTTTATTTAAAGTGTTATGACAGGTGACGATCACGTGGACTTGATGTGCTCAAAGTGTTCATGTCAATTACGTTGTATGTTTTATGATAATTTTTGCAATGATTAACGTTTTGTTAAACTTTATTGGCATAAGGCACTTTGGCAGGCCGAACCTTCAAGTTTGACAAGCCGAAATGATCCTCATGGAACGACAGGTCGATGAATAGAATCGGTAGGCTGGACCTCAAACCATCGGCAGGCCGAACTGAGCAATCGGCAGGCCGAAGACTGCTGACGAGCAGTCAACAAAAATCTCTCCAAATTTGTGACTGAGATAATTACGATGATTGGATGGTTTAATGTGATTGATTGGCATATTTTTGGATTAATTCCTCATTTTAGGAAATGAAATATTTGACTTTTTGATTGATTGAATCTAATAGATAAGGTTTCCTATTTTTGAGAATCGAAATCTGGTAAGTAATGCTAAGTTAGTTGACTTTCCCCCTATCTCTCTCCATTCCCACGTGAG
This sequence comes from Artocarpus heterophyllus, assembly GCA_025403435.1. Lineage (NCBI taxonomy): Eukaryota > Viridiplantae > Streptophyta > Magnoliopsida > Rosales > Moraceae > Artocarpus > Artocarpus heterophyllus. The sequence continues at coordinate 7,136,764 of CM046346.1, read as the reverse complement.
TTGCCCTAAGTCTAGTCAGAAAATTTCTGATATTATAGAAAAGGATAACTTCCCCATTTATGCCAAACTCATTTTCACGATAATTTCATTTTTTTCTCTCTCAGAAATATTCTCTTAGATTATTTTCTCTTCTTCTTCCTTCTTCACATTCTCTTATTTTCTTCTCTCTTAATTTCGGTTGCAAATAATTAAAAGAAATATTGAATTTTCATTGGGGTGAATCCAAGAAAAAGCCTGAGAAGAATTGTTTTGAGATAAGAGACTCTTCTCCGCAATTCTGAAATTTTGAACACTCTATAATCGGACTACTATATCTTTCTCTACAAAATTCCTTTTGCTCTGAATTTTTAATATGTTATTCATGTATGTGTTATGTGTTAACTCTCAAAATTTCACCTCAGTTGGACTTTTCTACGCCAAGATATGAATTTTCTTCCCTCTGCCACTCAATGCTAATTAATGCTGATCGGCAATGTTGTATTTTCTCTATGTTCTGACCCCCATAACTTTGTCTACAAATCTTCGTTTGCTTTGAATTTTTAATATGATTTTCTTGTATATGCTATGTGATGTTGCTCCAAATTTCGTGCCATTTGGTGTTGTGTAGGCTGAGATATTAAATGTTCATGCTTTGCACCTCATAATGAATTGTTGCTAATTGATTATGTTGCACAAAAATGTGATTTTTGTTCAAGGGGCAAAAGTGTTTTGATTTTTACGAAATTTGACAAATATGTTCATGTACATGTTATGTTGTGGACTAGAAAGTTTGGTGATGATTTGATGACTATTTTATGTGTTATGGAATTTCCATTAAGACTAGGTTAGGGGACTGTTTTATCAATAAATTGATGGACTGTTATTTTATGCAATTGTTGTATGATTAAATAATTTTATATGGTGATGATAATTTTGTAGTATTATTTTTATATGTTAATAAGTTGCTATTAAAATTTTGGAAGCTAAGTAATTTTATTTTAATTGTTTGAAAATGTTTTTCAAAGAATACTCACTGCCTATCAAACATGAAGTTAGTTTCACCACTGATTTTCTAATGTATGTTTTGATATATCCTAACTTTATTTGAAGCCCAATTTCAAATATGTTATAGTTTTCGGTGTCTATTACATGCAGTATTTTTGTGGTAATATATTAGGATGTGGGTAATTTATTTTATGAATGTAAATATAGACTGCTCACTGTTTTGTTATTGCTCGCAGATTTTGTGTGTACGATGTATGACTTGTTTTTAGATATTACATGGAATTCTTATGACCAATGAAAAATCATGAAAATATGTTTATGTATTTATTTTGTCCCTGCCAAGTGTGGTGCTCAAATTGTGTGTGAATGTTAAGATTTTGAGCTATGAATTCTTGGAGGTCAGAAAATGTTTGTATTGGTAGTTTTGTTTTAATGATTTATGGTTAATGAAACATGTGGTAAATCTAGGTCATCAAGAGATGGATGCATGTGTGATGTTATATGGAAATGGTTAATGTTACGATGTGATGATTAATTCTTTGAATTAATTGTTGATTGTTATTTTAAATGAATGTATGGCATGAACACACTAAGGGCGAGCACATTGAGACCGCGGCGACGTCACCAATAAAAATTAAGGTTAAGTAAGCTACACAAGCAAGTACATTCTCACCTACAACATGATAAAAGTTTATGGAAAAGTTTTGAGAACATGTTTTATGATAAATTTTAAGTTTATTTTACATGTTGTTTTCTATGAAAACTCTTGTTGCAACAAGAAAGTTTAACGAATGTTTCAATGATGAGGTATGTTGAAAGTATATCTAGATATATGTATCACTTAATTAAGTGTTGCACACCCTATATTTATGTTTTTGTTTATGATGTTCCAAAGGTGGGACTTGTTATGTTTGGTTTAAGCCTGCAACATCCCCTTACAGATGTCACAGATGTCGTTACATTCATTCATTAATACCTTTATTTTAAGATAAAGTATTTGTACATAACATAATTTGAAAACATACCCCAAGATCCATGCATGCATTTTTTTTATTTGCTTGATTATAAACATTCTTTAATTAGTTAAATAATCCAAATACTAAAATCATAATTTAAAATGAAAATGTCACATCATTTAAAAATCTGCTCTCACTGTTCGGCAGGTTGGAATTCATCCACCGACAGGCCGCCCGAGGCTTTGCAACAGGGTTTATAAAATTTGCTAAGTTTGGCAGGCCGACCATCAATGTTCGACAGGCCGACCGACTAAAAAAAAATAAGAAATTAATTTAAGACGAGTTCCAAAACTTCAATATGCGGATGGTTTGTCAAAATTCTATACGACTTATGAGATATAAATTTTATGAATCTTTGTTACAAAATTTCAACAAAAGTTAAAAAGAAAAATGTTTTTAAATGAAAGGAATTAGAATTGGAAACTTTGGAGAATTTTAATTCTTATGAAACATCGAAGCCAACGGTATAAAATGATTGTTTTTAGTTTCAGGCGTAAAATTATCAAAATTTTCAATATTCAGGTAAAATTGTAAAGTTTTGTTTAAAAGAGTTTTTACTACAAAAAGAAAATCGATATTTCAATTTCTTACCCCACTATCAATAAGTAATATTTTGTGGAAGAGTTAGCAAAAACAGACCTAAAAAGCTTACTAAGGCCCATTGAGGGCAAAAATATCATTTTTTGCAAAACGGTTCGAACGGACCCAAAAATATCCTAAATAGAAAAACGCCCCTTAGTGGGAATTTTTCCAAATTCCTTCAGTAACTTTCTAGCATTATGAAACAAGAGAAATCAGTTCCGTAGTGCTCGGGTTTTTAAATCAAGTAATAACCCGATTCAGTAATTAACGTTCGCATCTTGTATCGACATGTAGTTCGATAAATAAGTAAGTAAAGTATTAAGGAACGATTTCAAAAAACTCGGGTCATTATACATAGACTGTGGGCTATATAATTTAGATTGTTAATATCCGAATCGGAATTTGTCCGCATATAAACTCTATATATACCCAATTCTAAGATTTAGTTCTAATAATCACGGATCACATGTTTACTAATATACAATCATTAATATGATAGTAATATGGGGACCATTATTAATATATGAAATATTTGTATTATTATTTGTTTAACTAAAAATGTCATAAATACAATCAGAGAATTTATTTCTTAAGATACCGATCCTAATAGTTGCTAGGCCACACCTTTAAAGGGACAAGAGTTCAAAGAATCATCTAAAAATGGTGTCGGACTCTGGTCTTATGACCTCCCCTAAAGAGGTGGGCCACTTGTGCAAAAGAAAAAGTATGAAACCCTAGTAGAACCTTTCTCTTTTAGTGTTTTTTAATCTAAATTTTACAATTAATACAATGAAATTTACTTTAAATTTTAATAATGTTATACTTTTTATCTCACAACGGATGAGTGGGTAAGGTACTAAAATTGTTCTTCTAGTGGGAATTTGTTCACCTCGATATTGACTTAATTAGGAGGGCATGGGAGATAAAAAGAAAATAGGGTATAAAGGTCCTCCCAGTCCAAGTGCTATCTCTGTTTGCAAACACAATAGTAGAGCAATAGAACTAAAAATGAAAGAAAAAAGTAAAGTACGAAAATAGTGAAGTTAAAAGAAAGAAAGATTTAAACGGTTTTAAAGACAAGAGACTATTCAAGACAAATAGAGCCAAATAAAAAATAAAGTAAAAAAAGAAAAAAAGAAAAAAGAAAAAGAAAAAAAGGAAAAATAAAAATAGGAAAAAGAAAGAAAGAAAAAAAGTTTTTTTTTTTGGGTTAAACCAGGGCACTAAGGTGCGTCAGGGACAACAAAAAAGGATTAGTACAATCCTTATTCACCTTTTTTATTATATCTAAGGACATTTACAGTAAACAACGTCTTTTAAGATATTTACAATAGATAATTTATTAATAGTAAGTAATTCATCCCCACTCACTATTTTTGCGGGTGAATTAAATGAATATTACTTTAGCAAGGTAGTATTAAACCTAAATAAACCACTTCTATAAAGATATTTTAGCTTAATACGGGTAAATAACTAGTCTTTATAACTAGTATTGGGGATTAATTTTGACGCTTTTCTTGCTTGGATTGAAATTGTTTTTTTAATTTAATTTTTCACTTTAAATATTACTTTTTTTTGCAATGTGATATTTCCTTGGGCATGTATTGTGATGACTAATAACTCGCTCGCTAATATCACATATCACATATCAAACGACAAAATATTTGCAAGTATTTTTCCAAGAAGTGAAGTTAACTGGCATTTAGACATAAATCAAGTGCTAGCTAGCATAAATGGTGATTCTCAATCCTTCTTACCAGTATCAGTTGATTTAGGGTCATAGTTCGAACTATAAAATTATGATTCAAATTTACGAGAAAAAATTCTATAACAAAATTGAACGTTCTAAACAAACTATATGTAAAATGTCGTATCATTTTGCTTACGATTGATTCCCTTCTTTCATTTCCACTAATAAGAGGATCTTCAAGAATCATAGTTTCGAAATTGACCTGTGAATTAGTAACTGGTTAAACAAGTTGTGTTGATAGTCGTCAAAAACAATATTCATGGATACATTCAAGAGTTAAGAGAGAACTTGACTTATATTTTTGCTTCTTCTTCTTGTTTTTTATTTGCCAATATTCGACTCTCAACCTTAGTATTTGGCTTTTTGGCTCTTTACCTTAAGGTGGAGAATTCTAGAGCATCTCACACCGACAAATATCAATCTAAATGATGTGAAACTAAACTTATTATGATTATAGCCCTATTTTTTTTTTTTGTTATAACAAGGATATATAATTGTTATTGCTCATGAGATAACTCTTGCTAGTTGTCAAAATTAGTAAATGATAATAACAACTGAAGTTTCATTGCTTCTTGCTATATAGTCTCTATCCAAAGTTTAAGGTATAAATAATGAGTCAATTATTAAATCAACAATTCTCACCATATATTATGGCTCCATACTAGATTCAAATTCAGATTAGATACCTTAAAATGATAAATAAACTAAATTGGAGGGAGAAAAAATATAGAGAAAATATAGGGAGAAGCTCCCCTTTTTCAAGTCATGGGGCCTAATAAGTACATGTTGATATGATATTTGTGTGAAATGGACATAGTAACCACTAAGCACTAAGTCTAGTAGAGTGCATTACCAAACAACCCAACTGTCTATTTGGATTAAAAAGAGCAGAAGAAAAGTGGGTGCGTGAGTGAAAGAACAAAAAAGCATCAAACAAACAACCATAACTCTTCCATCTTTCTATAATCAAAAAGGATCTAAAAAGGCTGTAGAATTTGCCAATTGGTGGTCCCTTCATTGCATGGATGCTAGAGTTGGGTGAATTGGGGTATCCCCTAAAGAGCTGAAAACAAAATCCATGTTCCATCCTTTGTTCTTTTCCCTTCATCCACCCCCAACTTATGCTCTCTCTCTAAATTTCAATATTATTCATAATACCCATCATTTCTTCTATGCATTTTTCAAATATTTCAATCATTTAAAATATACTAATACTATAGTTTTGCCAAATGACACTCCCTATTTTTTTCCCTCATTCTAATCTTCAATTAAGGTTAGTTGATTTGAAACATATCTTTAAATAGCTCCCACCAATATCATTTTGACAACACACAAAAGTTGATAAGGAAATCTATAATCTTGAAAGAAGAGGACAAACTTATTCAGCTCCTTCCCTATATAATATTCCCAATGCTGAATTTGCTTTTTCTTCTCTTTCAAAATATTGACAAAAGTTGTTCATGGGCCAATCAATGTGCACAACTACCCTTTCAAAGTGGCATAATTGAAACTATCATGTGGGCACGAGAAATTTGAGGAAACAACCATAATTAATCAACTTTTCTTTTTCGTTAAAAAAATTGGTCAAGGAAAGTTTGGTTAAATCTTGGGGATTGCTTTAAAAGGATGACAACACATGTATTTTCTGATAATTACACTTGAAATAATAAAACAACTAAGGTACCTCTAACATTGGCCATGGAATGCCCATTCATCACCTAATCCCATCCTAAATGATTTTCTTATTCTTCCCAACTTTTCACATGATGATGTGGCTCTTCAATCTTAAAATATCTTCTTAGCACTTTTGGCCGTTCTCATATGTTCAAGGCAATAAATTGTTATCTCAAATCAATAACACTTATTTTAAAACCAAAGATGTTTATCTTAATTTTGCAATATGCCAACATATATTGTGTAATTCACACCTGCAACATTTGTATTGCAACAACAAAAAAAAAAAAACCTAGTATAAGAAACAAGGCAATATTTATAATAGGAAAAGTATTTGTAGGTTCTTTAATTTTATTTGTTTGAATAATTTTTTAACAGTATGTTGGGAACATTTTTGCATCATGTACTGTAAATCATTAAACGTAAACAGTTATAAATCATACTATTAAAAAGTTAATATAAATGTTAAACTAACAAAACCTACCAATAAAATTAAAATGCATATTCTGATATAGTAGCTCCTTGAAAGGTTAGCTGATTTAAGCCTACCTTAGTATAAATGCCTTTTTTTTTTTTAACATTTATGTGCATCAAAGTTAGACAATCTACCTCCGACTCATAGCTTTAGTGATTGCCACAAATTTTAGCTTGGCCAAAACAAAGAGCAAATAATGCACTTTAAATGCCCACCAACTTTTCTTTTTATCCTCTTATGCAAACACAAACGAACACTCGAAGCTTCGCTGACTTTATTCTCTTCAGAAATTATTTTCTTGTATATTTTATAAAAGAATTATTTTCTTGTTTGGCAAGTAATTATTTTTTCACTCGGTTCCTTGGGCGTACATGTTTGACCAACAAAAACCAACGGCATAAATACATGAAAATAACCAGCCATGAATTGAATCAACAACCACAACAATACCATGTGCCTACAACTTTACAACCCCTCCTTCCCCCACCCTACATGGCTTGAAGATTAAATCCCAAAATGAATATAAACGTGAGTTCATATATATTGATATATTTCATATGCATCCAAACATTGACTATACATTTTTATCCTAAATATATGTAAATGTCTCCACACATGTGCATTGGAATCAAACACGTTAAAAAAATATATAAATACATATATCACGAAATATGATTCAAAATTTGAAAATTTAGAAAATATTGATCACTAATCTATATATTTGCTAACATGTATGAAAGCTTAATTTTGCCATCTTGGTTGTATTTTTCAAAATTTTTGTCATTTAAAAAAACACAAAAAATGGAAATGGTTTTAAAAATGTGTTTGGTTAAATTTTTGGTTGAAAAGAAAACAACACAAAACAAAAACATGTTTGAAAACATCCCAAAAAAAGTACCAAAATTGAAAAAAGAAGAAGAAGAAGAAGAAGTTGTTTTCATTCTTATTTTCTCCCTCCCTCTCTCTCACTCCCTCGTTCTCTCTCATTGACCTCTAACCAACGACCCTCGCTACCCCACTTGTCGCCGACAAGAAGCCCAACCCAATCCTTTTCTCCCAACACCCTTCGCCGCCCTACCCTAAGCCCTTCCTCCCAGCGGCCTCTCAACCGTACCTCAAGCCCAACCCATTGACCCTCCTCCCGCTTCGTCTCGTCTCTCTGGTAAATCTCCGATAATAGACTTCATCGCTTAACACTATCAACCCAACCCTCACCGATGAAGCCGAGCAACCCTCAACATAGTTGGAGAAGACGAGATCCATGTTGGATCTAGCCATCAGAGTTTGCGCTCAAGCTAACGAGATCGTCGAGAAAATCACCTTTGACCTCATCGTCGGACACGAATGTCAATGATGACAACCTCGGTGGCGGGGAACTTCGATGACGTGGAAATGAGAATGATAATGCGAGAAAGGAAAGAGAGGGAAGAAAAAAAAAAGAAAACGTGGGATTTTAAATTTTTGTAACACCCCTATGTGGGGGTTAACAGTTTTAAATAAATAAAAATAATTTTAAATTTTATATTATTTAAATCAATTAAACAATGCCCATGGGTCTTTAAACAACAAGAAAAATAAAAATAAACGTTTTAAATACAAACCACAGTTTTTAGTGTAGCACCAAATATATATAATTACAGTCATCATCACCATAGTACAATTCCCAAATAACTTAACACAGCCATAAAAAAAAATAATACAACTCTTACATGTTGTAGATAAGTTGTAATTAAACAGGGTCTTCTAACACGAAAACAGCAGGATTGTTTTCGCTTATTCCTCTTCAAATATGTTGCACTGAGTTCCACCTGAGATATGAAGATATGATAGGGATGAGCATCGACATGCCCAGTAGGGAAATCATGACTCACCTTATGGTTTATCCATTACCACATTAAAAACTGCATGGTTAGTAGGTTACATCATATTCCAGATTATGAGGTTTATTATGATCACATCTTATGGATACCGTAGTTAATCATTACCAAGTGTCATAATTACACATTTATACAAATATTACCAATCATCATTGTTCCTAGGTATCCATGTTAAATTGAGTATCACTCAACTCATCGAAACCCAAATGGGCGCACTTGATCACCCCATAAACATTCCAAGGGTGTTCCGGTGAGGGGACATTAAGCCCCGAGTCCTCACCAAATCAATTCCTGTACAGTGTGTTCTGGGACTTTCAACCCAAGGAAGCGTCATCACCTTCCCCCTATTTTACCTTTTTGGGTATTCATGCCCAAGGACGTAACCGCCGCCCTCTTCATGTCTCACCATTTCTCTATATTAAATCATTATTAATAGAGTCAGTTTTCCTAACCATGCTTCTCAATTTATAACATATGTCAATTCATTATGTTCCTCGCCGTACAATACAAGACGAGTCCATGTCATAGTTTCATATGTGATACTCATATAATATCAGTTCAACATAGATATATATATATTGCGGCAAAACAATCAATTTTAATTCTATAAAAACCTCACAAAAATGAGTAATAGAATCCCTACCTTTCAAGCTTATCAACAATCTTTTAATCCTGGAATCAATTAACGTTAGCTCCACACATCCTTGACCCTAAGGCATGCATAAGGACAATTAAAACTAAAGCACAACGTATAATCACATTCATAAGTGAGTTATGTGTAAACCCGTCTACTAGTGCCATTAAAGTATTTTTATGCATTAAACATGGAGAAAATGCATACTAAAAACTAAGTTTAGATTAAAGAAAACCTACCTCAAAACTTCTTTGAAAAGCACCAAAGTTTGGGTTATCAATCAAGCTTGAATTAACTTTAAAACCGCCTCGATCATCGTTGGGAATTATAATTGTCTTGGCCACAAAGAGAGCTTTGTGCTCTATGTCTTTAGTTAGAAATTTGAAGTGAGAAGGGAGAGAATGAGAACTAGAGAAGAAGGTGGTGATAGTTAAATAAAAAGATATCAAAATGCTTAAGAGGAATGAGATGTTTACGGGGAAAAGTTGTAAGAAGAAACAAAAGAGTCTTAAAGGAAAATATCATCTTGTCTCCCATGAAGACTTTTAGCAAATAATGCCAACATAATTGAGGGGATAATTGGAGTGAATTATAGAAGAAGATAAGGAAATAATTAATTAGGTGGTTGAGAAATATCTCCATGTCTTCTATGAATTGACGGAAAATAATTCAATGTCCCCTTCGGATACCTTTAGCAAAATGAGAAGAAGTCTATATAATTGAGCAATAATTTAGGGAGACAAGATTGGTAGAAGTAAGTGTTGGTAAGTTTTGAATGTTTCTTAGGAAGACTTGGTAAGAAAATACTAAAATGGTATTTTTTTTAAATGATCATAAACAACTTAGTAATTTTAAATAGTCACATTTTATTCATTAAATTTTACAAAATTATGCCCGTTAAAAATACGGGTGTTACAGCTCTCCCCTCCTATAAAAATTTCGTCCTCGCAATTTCGTACACTGATTACAATGTTAAAACAAATGTGGGTACTTTTCTCTCATTTCAGATTCAAGTTCCCATGTGGCTTCCTCCACATCATGGTGTTGCCACATCACTTTCACCAGAGGAATTCCACGACGACGTAATAATTTTATTTCATGATCCAGTATTTGAACTGGAATTTCTTCATAATTCGTATCTCCTTGAATTGGCACATCTGTCCACATGATCACATGTGAAGGGTCGGGTTCATACTTTCTCAACATCGATACATGAAACACATTATGTACATGAGACAATTGTGGTGGTAGGTCTAAACGGTATGCCAACGTTCCAATGCGTTCCACAATCTCAAACGGTCCTGTATACCTTGGTGCTAACTTTCCTTTAACACCAAATCGAGATACACCTCGTTTTGGTTTCACTTTTAAGAACACAAAGTCTCCGATCATGAACTCTAAAGGTCGCCTCCTCTTATCTGCATAACTCTTTTGTCGACTTTGAGCTGTCTGAAGACGTTCGCGAATAATCTGGATCTTGTCTGTTGTTTCTCTGATAAACTGAGGCCCAAGTTCAAGACGCTCTTCCTTTTCAGCCCAACACAATGGAGATCTACAAGGTCTACCATATAAGGCCTCATATGGAGCCATTCTAATACTTGCTTGGTAACTGTTGTTATATGCGAATTCAACATATGGCAGCTGTGCAGCCCAATTTGTTCCAAAGTCCAGCACACAAGCCCGAAGCATATCCTCGAGAATCTGAATGACACGTTCAGATTGTCCATCTGTTTGAGGATGAAAAGCTGTACTAAAATTCAATTGAGTTCCCAAGGCCCTCTGCAATCCTCTCCAAAATTTCGACGTGAAACGTGTATCTCTATCGGAAACTATTGACATGGCACTCCATGCAATGTCACTACCTTTTCCACGTACAATTGACATAATTTTGAGATACTATAATTAGTTCTGATTGGGATGAAGTGGGCTGTCTTAGTTAAACGATCTACAATTACCCAAACGGCGTCATGCCCTATTTGAGTCTTAGGAAATCCAGTAACAAAGTCCATTGTCACATGATCCCACTTCCATTCTGGAATAGGTAAGCTCCTCAACTCGCCTCCAGGCTTTTGATGTTCCGCTTTAACCTGTTGGCACGTCATGCACTTAGAGACAAAGGTTGCTACATCTCGTTTCATTCCTCGCCACCAGTATTGTCGTTTTAGATCCATATACATTTTTGTGCTTCCAGGATGAATAGCAAACTTTGAACGGTGAGCCTCATCTAGCACCGCATGCCTGAGATATGGATCCTCTGGAACAACTAATCTTCCTTTGTAAAGTAAAAATCCTTCTGGCTCAATCTGCCATCCATCCAGTTGTTCTCCATTTTGTATTTGTTTCCAAACCCTACGTAATCCTTCATCGTGCCATTGTCCTTGTTTTACTTTCTGAATTAACGTAGGAGTTGCTATCACATTGAATAAGAAAGCTCTCTCGTTATCTTCATAATATTGCAAGTTGAAGTCGGCGATAGTGACTCGTCTCCAATCTTCCAATGCTAAACTGGCTATACGTCCGTTGTTCTTACGACTTAGAGCATCTGCCACGGCATTTGCTTTTCCAGGATGATATTGGATACTAAAGTCATAGTCCACCATGTACTCAGTCCATCTTCGTTGCCTTAGATTGAGATCCTTTTGAGTAAACAAATATTTCAGACTTTGATGATCTGAATATAGCTCGAACTTTGCGCCATATAGATAACATCTCCAAATTTTAAGTGCGAAAACCACAGCAGCTAACTCAAGATCATGTGTGGGGTAGTTCCTCTCATGGGGTTTCAACTGGCGTGAGGCGTAGGCAACTACTCGTCCATGCTGCATTAACACACAACCCAAACCGTTTCCTGAGGCATCAGTGTATACTGTGTAAGGCTCCTCGTTGTTAGGTATGATCAGCACAGGTGCACTAGTGAGTCTTCGTTTCAGTTCCTCAAATGCTTCTTCACATTTATCATCCCACACGAACTTGACATTCTTCCTTGTGAGTTTTGTTAATGGAGAAGCAATCTTTGAAAAATTCTCTACGAAGCGTCGATAGTATCCAGCTAGTCCGAGGAAACTTCGAATCTCTGACACGTTCTTTGGTCGTTCCCAATTTAGCACTGCTTCAATTTTGGAGGGGTCCACTGAGATGCCTTCTTCAGAGACAACGTGTCCAAGGAACTTGACCTTCGTCATCCAAAAATCACATTTTTCTCTTTTTGCATAAAGACCATGTTCTCTCAACGTTTGTAGAGCGATCCTCAAATGCTCAGCATGTTCTTCTTCGTTTTTAGAATAGATCAAGATATCATCTATGAAAACAATGATAAATTGATCTAAGTACGGTCGAAAGACACGGTTCATCAAGTCCATGAAAGCCGCTGGTGCATTAGTTAACCCGAAAGGCATGACAAGAAACTCAAAATGACCGTAGCGAGTCCGAAAAGCTGTCTTTGGAATGTCCTCTTCTCTTATCTTCAGTTGGTGATATCCGGATCGTAAGTCAATCTTTGAGAAATAGCAAGATCCTCCTAACTGATCGAACAACTCATCAATTCGGGGTAGAGGGTACTTGTTCTTGATAGTCAATCGATTAAGCTGGCGATAATCGACACAGAGCCTCAACGATCCGTCATGTTTCTTCACAAAAAGTACTGGAGCTCCCCAAGGTGATGTACTTGGTCGAATAAATCCTTTTTCCAGTAATTCGTCCAACTGCTTCCTCAATTCCACTTTCTCAGCAGGTGCCATTCGATACGGGGCAATAGAAACAGGCGCTGCTCCTTGAGTTAAGTCGATGACAAACTCAATTTCTCTATCAGGCGGAAGTCCGGGCAATTCATCTGGAAAAACATCTGAAAATTCATCCACCACAGGAGTGTGAGAGGATAGGTCACTCTTCTTTAGTTCTCCATCTGAAGCAAAGATCGTCCCAAGATTGGTGAAATTCCTTCGTCCTCCAATACAAGCCTTTAGCACCGGGGCTGGCGTCACTGTTCCTGTTTTTGCCTGAAATTCGATGACTTGTCCATTCTTGGTGAATAAAGAGACACGTTTCCTATGACAATCTACTATTGCCTGGTATTTAGTTAGCCAATCCATTCCTAAGATTACATCAAACTCTGTCATAGTTATTACATATAGGTCAGCCGATAGTTTATGTTCTCCTATAACAATACACACTGATTTACAAATTATGGATACTTCAGCTATCCCGCCCATTGGTGTACTAAGGGTTAATGATGAACTACATGTCTCAGTTTCTAATTGTAGTACGGAAGCAAATAACATAGATATAAATGAATGAGTGGCACCAGTGTCAAATAATACATGAGCCCAAGAATGAGACACGTGAATCATACCGTCTACAACTGAGTGATCAGCCTGTTTTCCTTGTCCAGTTGTAGCCGTAATTGCATAAGCTTGTGCTGGTGCTTTTCCTTTATCACTTTTTCCTCGGTTTCCTTGGCTACTACTAGCCTTATTATTATTTCTCCCAGAAAAATATGGCCTTTGATTCACTGAGCCTTGTGGAGTCGGTTGGAAGTTCTGATTAGCATAAAAATTGGAACCCTGTGGCCGCTGTTGATAGTTGTACTGAGGCTGGAACCCTCGAGGTTGAGTTACTGAGACTTGGGAAGCTGGAGTGTTTTGCTGAGGCGCTCCACGATTTTGACTCCCTCCCCAAACAGTGGAGCCAAAATGACTTCCTTGTGGCCTTGGTGCAAAGGATGATTGTGTAGGGCGGTTAGGGCAATTTCTCCTCAGATGTCCCACTTGTCCACAGTTATGACAAGCATACGGTTGGAAACGACCACTGCCAGAAGATCCACCACCAATAGTCACTCCACTATGCTGAATGACTTGCCCTTGTGACTTCTCTTTCTTACTTATTTTCCTTTGACGCCCACCAGAACCCTTATACTCTCCATAGGAGTTATTTAGTTCTGTCTCTGCCCGCTGTGCCGCAGCTACAAGATCAAGAAAATCTGTTGATGGAACAGCAGCTATCATTTGTCTGATTTTCGGCCTCAGGTTATTTCTAAATTTTTCGCATCTCGCCATTGGATCCGATACAGCCCCGGGATTGTAGCGAGACAATTCTATAAATCGAGCATGGTATTCAGCAACTGTTGTATCTCCCTGCACCAGGTTTTCAAATTCTCGCATCATTGCTTGCCTATGGCTCTGAGGAATATAGGTGTTGCGAAAAATGGTTTCGAACTGCTCCCATGTAAGATTCGGCACATCATAGTCGTCTTTCTGAAGATCCCACCATTCTTCGGCTTTACCCTCAAATATATATGTTGAAAAGCTAACCCAATACTCCCGTGGAATCCTCAAGGTGTCCAACTTCTTTTTGACTGCCTTTAGCCATTGTTCTGCTATGACCGGGTTAGGTTCTCCACTAAATGTGGGTGGTTTCTGCTTCATAAACTCCTTCAACAGAGTTAGATGTCGTTGTTCGGGATCACGAACCTCCACAGGTCTTTGCACATTTTGTAATGCTTGAAGAATTTGTCCTAAATTATTTACTTCTGGTGCAGCTGGCGGGGATTGTGTTGCATGTCGTAGTTGCTCATCTTCTTGAGCTTGTTCCATCGGTTCCGGTTGCTCAACTTCTTGAGCATGTTCAACCGGTTGTGACAGCTCAGACGATTGCATTTGACGTCTTGGTGGCATAGTTTCTACTGGCTGCGAAAATTTAACTAGGATCAGTACCAAATGATGATGACATTAACACCTAACTTTAAAACCATTCCCAAAGATTAATTTTTAAGGTGGTGCTATACCCCCTAGGTTAATCGAACCTAGGCTCTGATACCAAAAATTCTGTAACACCCCTATGTGGGGGTTAACAGTTTTAAATAAATAAAAATAATTTTAAATTTTATATTATTTAAATCAATTAAACAATGCCCATGGGTCTTTAAACAACAAGAAAAATAAAAATAAACGTTTTAAATACAAACCACAGTTTTTAGTGTAGCACCAAATATATATAATTACAGTCATCATCACCATAGTACAATTCCCAAATAACTTAACACAGCCATAAAAAAAAATAATACAACTCTTACATGTTGTAGATAAGTTGTAATTAAACAGGGTCTTCTAACACGAAAACAGCAGGATTGTTTTCGCTTATTCCTCTTCAAATATGTTGCACTGAGTTCCACCTGAGATATGAAGATATGATAGGGATGAGCATCGACATGCCCAGTAGGGAAATCATGACTCACCTTATGGTTTATCCATTACCACATTAAAAACTGCATGGTTAGTAGGTTACATCATATTCCAGATTATGAGGTTTATTATGATCACATCTTATGGATACCGTAGTTAATCATTACCAAGTGTCATAATTACACATTTATACAAATATTACCAATCATCATTGTTCCTAGGTATCCATGTTAAATTGAGTATCACTCAACTCATCGAAACCCAAATGGGCGCACTTGATCACCCCATAAACATTCCAAGGGTGTTCCGGTGAGGGGACATTAAGCCCCGAGTCCTCACCAAATCAATTCCTGTACAGTGTGTTCTGGGACTTTCAACCCAAGGAAGCGTCATCACCTTCCCCCTATTTTACCTTTTTGGGTATTCATGCCCAAGGACGTAACCGCCGCCCTCTTCATGTCTCACCATTTCTCTATATTAAATCATTATTAATAGAGTCAGTTTTCCTAACCATGCTTCTCAATTTATAACATATGTCAATTCATTATGTTCCTCGCCGTACAATACAAGACGAGTCCATGTCATAGTTTCATATGTGATACTCATATAATATCAGTTCAACATAGATATATATATATTGCGGCAAAACAATCAATTTTAATTCTATAAAAACCTCACAAAAATGAGTAATAGAATCCCTACTTTTCAAGCTTATCAACAATCTTTTAATCCTGGAATCAATTAACGTTAGCTCCACACATTCTTGACCCTAAGGCATGCATAAGGACAATTAAAACTAAAGCACAACGTATAATCACATTCATAAGTGAGTTATGTGTAAACCCGTCTACTAGTGCCATTAAAGTATTTTTATGCATTAAACATGGAGAAAATGCATACTAAAAACTAAGTTTAGATTAAAGAAAACCTACCTCAAAACTTCTTTGAAAAGCACCAAAGTTTGGGTTATCAATCAAGCTTGAATTAACTTTAAAACCGCCTCGATCATCGTTGGGAATTATAATTGTCTTGGCCACAAAGAGAGCTTTGTGCTCTATGTCTTTAGTTAGAAATTTGAAGTGAGAAGGGAGAGAATGAGAACTAGAGAAGAAGGTGGTGATAGTTAAATAAAAAGATATCAAAATGCTTAAGAGGAATGAGATGTTTACGGGAAAAAGTTGTAAGAAGAAACAAAAGAGTCTTAAAGGAAAATATCATCTTGTCTCCCATGAAGACTTTTAGCAAATAATGCCAACATAATTGAGGGGATAATTGGAGTGAATTATAGAAGAAGATAAGGAAATAATTAATTAGGTGGTTGAGAAATATCTCCATGTCTTCTATGAATTGACGGAAAATAATTCAATGTCCCCTTCGGATACCTTTAGCAAAATGAGAAGAAGTCTATATAATTGAGCAATAATTTAGGGAGACAAGATTGGTAGAAGTAAGTGTTGGTAAGTTTTGAATGTTTCTTAGGAAGACTTGGTAAGAAAATACTAAAATGGTATTTTTTTTAAATGATCATAAACAACTTAGTAATTTTAAATAGTCACATTTTATTCATTAAATTTTACAAAATTATGCCCGTTAAAAATACGGGTGTTACAATTTTATATTGAAAAGGAATTCAAAAACACACTAACATATACAAAAAAGTACAATTTCAAAATAGTCCAACACATTTCTAAAAATATTTTCATTCCTATATTTCCACCAAAAACAAAAACACATTTCTAAAAATATTTTCATTTCTATATTTCCACCAAAAACAAAAACCACTTTGAAAGCATTATCAAGTTGGCCCCATATTACTAAAATGTTTAAGACTCACTGTTCAAACAACAGTTTATGGTTCAAACCTATTTTACTTAGTATTTTCTCTCATAAAATTTGAATTATTATAGTGTTTTTAGTTTAAATAAATGTTTGAATTGAGTTCCCAAATGCCTTACTGACCATTATTATTTTTTATAAAAAAGAAGAAGGAGCTGACAGTGCAAAACAAGTTGAGGATTTTAAATCATCTGCGTATCTTTTCCTACCCTTTGGCTAGTGTTTTTTCCTTTTTTCTATTATGCTTAAGTGCACTTCCTCTTAAGGGGAGGTCATTGGATCAGAGTTTGGTGCTACCTTAGGGTGGGGTTTTGGACTCCCTGCCTTTTGAGAGGGTAGGGATGCGGCGACGAGTTCTCTTGGAGTGGGGTGGCTTCTTTGTGGCTTGGGAGGGATGCTTGTTGCTCGGGGGAATGGCTTACCTTGTGGGTTGGGAGATGTTTTCTGACAACTATTGGAGAAAACAAGGTGTGGGGCGACAGACAGGTTATGGGGAGAGTTCTTCATAGGCTAGAGGTGTTGGCTGATTTTATGCTATGGCTTCTTCGGTCCTAGCTGGGAGATAAAGGCGCAATAGTGTTGTATTCTTTGCTCAGTGAATGTGGGTGACAACGAAGGTTTGTTTTAGCTTTCCATTAGCCCTCTAGCAGTGTTATAGTGTCCCTGTCCATTCCCAACGATGGTCGGCTCGTTCCTGGTATCCTCGTTCCTGGTATCTTCGTCACCCTCGTTTGGGGCCTTACCCATTTGGTTTAGTATTTGTATTTGTCAAATAATATCGGTAATCTTTTCAGCGTTTAGAAGTAGGTGTGTTTTTTGTATCTTATCGGTTTATCGTTGTAATAATGAAGATGGCCTTCTCACATTCCATCATAGTCTTTTTATTTAGTTTGAGAGTTGATATCCTCGACAGTGTTCTGATAGGCTTTGGTGCTATTCGTCTCTCGATCTTCTTTGATCGGAATTTTGCACTTTCTACAATGGTACATTTAAAAGAGCCTTGTTTGTGCTTGGTTTTTGTCTGCCTCTTCAGTTTCCTCGTACTAGAACTAGACACATGTATTATCCCTTAAACGTTTTCACTTAAACTTACTGATGGTTCTCGTCTATGGTTGGGTTTGAGTTGCTATATATTGAATTAGTATTTATACTATTCTAATATAGGATGCAAATTTCTTTTTTCAAAAAAAAAAAAAAGAAGACATAGGGAAAAAAGTGTAAAGCATAAGGCTATATAGGCCTTGTTAATGAAGAAAGAAACAGAGAGAAGAAAATAGACGAGGAATAAGAGCTTGTTTGGTTCGAGTATTTAGATAGAATATTTGAATAAAGATTTAAATTTTTGTGAAAGAAAATATTGTAACAAAATGATTTAAATCCTAACTCAAATCACAAAACAAACGAGTTTAAATTTTCGGAGCAAGAAAATAGAAACGGACTCGGATTTGGGACCAGCACCGTAAAAGGCAGCAGAAGAAAATACCAAAGAGAAAAATAAAGAGAAAGAGGTTAACAGTTGTTAAGCGACAGCAAGGCGGTGATTGGGGAATTTTTACCGGAATTTAGGGATGAGAGAATTTGTCGGCTGTCTTTTTTTATTTTTTTTAGGAACGCTCACGGCAGATTCTTTTGCTACAGCGACCACGTGACCACCATATTGAAATCCCCAAAATGCCCTCCATCTTTATTGAAGGAAAGGAGCTCAGCTCAGTCAGTTGTCGCCGTCTTGCTGAGGGGTATTAATGTCTTTTAGAAAAGGCCAGTATATTATCTTATTTAATTAATTAAAATTAATATTAGTGAGAATTGAGAAAGGGACCTTTTTTAGGTGCACCTTTCTATGGCTGTCTTGGAAACCGGGATTGATATTTGATACTGCCAAGCCAACTTTTGTCCATCTGACTGCAAAACGACGTCGTTGATCCGTCAACGAGAAAACAACTCTTGCACGTAAAGATTTTTTTTTTTCTTTTAAAGCGTTTTGTTTAATAATTCTAACTTATTATAATATAAAGTCCTTATATGTTATAATAAAAAATAATAATATTTAAATTTTAACTTTATTTTTAAACACTTTTAATAGCTTACCAGTCAAACAATGTACACCTTAAAAAGATAAAATGATAGTGTCCGTATTAATCCGTCTAATCCTTTAAAAATAAGAAATAAAATAGTGATGTTTATGCTAGCGTAACAATAACTTAAAAATAATACTAATTTATATCAATGTAAAAGACTTGCTTGTGTTTATGGATAAATAAAATTAAAGAATCTCAATCTGTTCATACTTTCAACGGGAATTTTTATAAATGTAATATTTTAAGATTTATTTTTTTATAAATGCTGCATATGCTTAGATGTGACCTAACTTAATATGTAACATGAATGATATTGTGTCATAAACTTTTATAAATATGATATAAATAAATACAACTTTTAAAAATATGGTTGTGGCATAACTTATATTTTTTTTCTACTTTTAATGTACTTTTATAGTTACAAATCTGGTTTAAATTTGTGATTTTTATTTTATCAACACTTGATTTTAAGCTTTGAAATTCTCAAATTAATTTTATAAAGTATTTGAGAGCATTGTTGAAAATATTGTAGCATATGAGAGCATTACATTACATTGTATTTTATTTTTGTATTTTATTATAGCATTTGAGAATTTATATTGTTTAAGTTTAAACCAATTAAATCAAATCGATGTTTCAATACATGCGATGACTCTTGATTCTTTGTGTATACAAATTACTAACATTAAGATTGATTTAATAATTCAAGATTAAAATTGAACGTTGCGCGTAAGAAGGTACAAATTTAGTTAATAACATTTGTTTTTTTGGAAAAGAACATATGTTTTCAATATAATTAAAAATAAAAACACTTTTTAAATAAACTAAAAATATAAAAGAAATAAATATATAATATAAATAACTCTTTATTTAACCATATATGTGAGTAAAAGAAAAAATCCTTAAAAAAAGGAAAAAAATAGAAGGCCAGCCGAAAAATTCCCACAAATTTATTAGGTTTATTTAATAAAGTTTTTAAAATAAATAAAAATAATATTATATTAAAAATATTTTTAAAAGTTTTACCCAAAAATAAACAAAAACATATCCAACAATTATTAAAACAAAACCAAACGGGCCGAAACGTTTGGTGGGACGTAGTTTCGGGTTAGAAGAATCGTACATCGTTTAGAGAGACAAAAAAGAGAGAGAGGGAGAAACAGTGAAATAGCCATTACACATTTTCGAGAGATAAAAGGAGAAAGTTAAGCAAAGGAGCAGAGCTAGGCCTTAGCTCCGATCGTTATTTTTCCTTCATTAACTACTACCTTCTTCCTTTCTGTTGTAGTTCATGCTATTATTCATCTTCACCAGCTTTTATAGATACCACTGAGCAACAAACATCTCTGCTTTTTTCTCTCTCTATCTTCCTGTTCTTTTCTCTTTTGGTCAGTGATAGCCAAAAAAAAGAAAAAAAAAGCATTTTTAGGCAGTGGGGTATATGGGTTTTTGGCTTTAAGCTCTCACCGCTTTCGATTTTGCTTCACAACACATATATAGTTAAAAGGTACTTTTTTTTTCTTCTCACTTCATCTTTTGCTCAATTATTAAACGCATTACATGTTTTACTGGATATGAAAGCTAAAGCTTATATTTTTTTTCAAGCTCTATTATTGTTCTTTTTTTTTTTTTTAGTGGGCTTACTTACAGGTGAGTTGTTTTCATTTTCTAATCTTCCGGGTCATCAACTTTTTTAGTAGTTTCTTTGTTTTCTTCAAGTTTCAGTGTATTTTGGTAGATTTGGGATCTGGGTCTTGCTCAGATTTGGGTTTCATAGACTGCTTGTTTTGTTTTTTCTAGAGAGAGAATGGCAGGAGGAGCTGCTCCAAAGCCAGACGAGCCACAGCCACATCCACCTAAGGATCAACTTCCCGGCATCTCTTACTGCATTACCAGTCCACCTCCATGGCGTGAGTTTTTATTTTTTATTTCTATTTATTTTTTCTTTTTTTGGGTTCTTAATTTTCTTCTTTGTTTTGCTTGTTATCTTGATTTCTGATTCTGAAATCTTACTTTCATTCAATTATGAGTTACTGGGTTTTTTCTTGTTAGTCTGATTCTTCTGGATCCTTTGGGTATATTTTGTGTAGGTTCTTTTCTTTTCTTCTGTTTATTTTTTTTTATCTATTTATATATTTATTTGTGGCTTGGTTTTCCTTTGTACGCAAGTGTTGAAATTTGAAAGTAGCTTTACAAAGCTGTCTTGCCTCTTTATCTTTGCAAGACCCAAATAGTACTTTTCAGAAAGGAATGTATTCTTTTGAAAAGATGAAAGAAATTAAGTTGATTTTATTAATATGTCTGTACCACGAAAAAGGAAAAAGGGTGAAGAGAGAGAGAGAAAAAATTTCCAATTATGTGAGATAGGAAATTATTGTTTTCTTTCCTATTTTTGTTTCCTTTTGGTAATTTTTATATTTCACCTAATTAATTCTTCATATTAGCTATGTTATTCCTACTCATAATATTTTAGCAGCTTAGGATCTTGTTTTTTGTTTAGTTGTTATCTAACAATATACTACCTACCACTCATTACTTTGACTCTTGTTTGACTTGCATTGAAAATTACTCTTTTAGGGATTTTAAAAAAAAAAAAACACTATTAGGAACATGGGCTTGAACCATCAGAAAATATGACCATTCAACCAAACTTAACAAACATCTGATGATTAAAAACCGCGTCTCGCCAGTAGATATATATATTTTAAATACCCTACCGTGTAATTCTGCCACAAAATGTTTCTATTCCGATGTCTCTTTTTAACACTCTTCAGTATTTCTTACCTACCATATGGGATTGGTTGCTGGAACATCTCTCAACCTCATGAAAAATTTATTGGACATATTTTTGCATTCTAGATATTGGGTAATTTGGCATCTTTATTACTTATTTGAGCACTAATTCTATTATTACACTCAATGAGGTTTATGAAATATTTACTTATTAAAAATTGTGGACCATTTCTGATGCAGCTGAGGCCATTCTCCTTGGTTTTCAGCATTATCTTGTGATGCTCGGCACTACCGTTCTCATTCCGACTGCTCTTGTTCCCCAGATGGGAGGTGGAAACGTAAGGCCTGAGAGAGAGTTTTACATATATTATTGTTGAATTTTGATTTGAATATCATGTTTTTCTAAAGTACCATCGATAATGATTTGCCGAATCATGGTCGTATTTGCTGTGTTTTAGGACGAGAAGGCTAAGGTGATCCAGACCCTGCTCTTTGTTGCCGGTTTGAATACATTGCTGCAAACATTGTTTGGGACTCGATTACCTGCTGTCATTGGAGGGTCATATACCTTTGTTCCCACCACAATTTCAATTATCCTCGCCGGCCGATTCAATGATTCCGCAGACCCTGATGAGGTTTCACAATCTGAATACCTTAGCATTTAAACTTTGTGGTATTTTAATAAAACATCAAGCTGATTATTATTGGCTAGTTCGATACACCTTCAATTACATGTTAACTGTATTTAATTGTGGCTTGACATGATTTAATTGTGGGGATGCGTCCTGAGGGCCAAACAAAAAAGTTTCCTTGTGGGATTTCATTTCAATTGTCTAAGATGAATAAAGATTGGCATGCGCATGATGGTTACATAAATGATAAATCTCATTGGCATTTGGAAGTTTCAGTGCTCACCATGAGAATGTTCTTGTATCATTTCAGAGATTCAAAAGGACAATGCGTGCAATTCAGGGTTCTTTAATTGTCGCTTCAACTCTTCAGATTGTCTTGGGTTTCAGTGGCCTTTGGCGCAATGTTACCAGGTTGGTTCACATTAGATGATATTCAGGAATGCCTGGACAATTTGGATGTCTTTATTAGCAAATCATTTGTGATCAGTTGGCTTGCATTTTGTACATGAGACCATTGTGAATAACACCTAATTGACTATTTTCCATACGGTGCTAAGTAGTACTTGATATACTTTTCGCTGTTTTCTTTGCAGGAGTGTTTGTCAAACAAGAATTTAGACTTAAATTCTATGTGCTAAATTTTTTTTTTTGTGTTCCTCAGGTTTTTAAGTCCACTTTCAGCTGTTCCTTTGGTAGCTTTAGTTGGTTTTGGCCTCTACGAGTTAGGTTTTCCTGGGGTACGTGTTCCTTTTGTGCAGTGCACATTGATGCCCGAACTGAATCTTATTGTGACGATTGTTTGCTAATGATTCTCTTGGATGTTTAGGTTGCAAAATGTGTCGAGATTGGACTTCCACAGCTTATTCTTTTAGTCTTTGTTTCACAGGTGAAATATTCTGATAACCATAAAATCTCTTACTTTTGTCGCTATCATATATCTATAACTCTGTTCTGTTGTCTCTGCAGTATTTGCCGCACATATTTCACTCAGGAAAACAAGTCTTTGACCGGTTTGCTGTCATATTTACTGTGGCAATTGTTTGGATATATGCCCACCTGCTCACTGTTGGCGGGGCATACAATGATGCAGCCCCCAAAACACAAGCAAGCTGCCGTACCGATCGGGCAGGACTTATTGATGCTGCTCCATGGTTAGTATGATTGCACTATCGGAATTAGTTTCTCTATGACATTTCTACCTTGTTAAATACCAATTTTTGTATTAATCTGAGGGTTCGGTAGCTTTACCAATGGTTGTATGTCCTAGACAATGATGATGCCGTTTAGTATCATTTTTTTTTTTGTATGGATGTTAATAACTTGTTGATTTGGTAGCATGCAATATTCTTTTTAAAGTAATAATGGAATCAAAATTAGTTTTGCTTAGATGTAGGACTAACATCAGTTCTGTAAATGGCTGGAGAACGGTGTAGGACAAAAAGAACATGGGCTTGGCTTGGGGGTCTAACCGATTATCTGTAAAAATAAAAAATAAAAAAAATAAAATAAAATAAAATAAAATAAAACAAAAATAAAAATAAAAATAAAAATAAAAATAAAAATAAAAATAAAAATCATCCTTACTAGAATTTGGTTGTGCAGGATAAGAGTTCCTTACCCATTTCAATGGGGAGCACCTTCTTTTGATGCTGGTGAAGCCTTTGCCATGATGATGGCTTCTTTTGTTGCTCTTGTAGAGGTTGGTGTTCTCTCTGTCTTTAAATTTTTTTAGTTAGCGTAAAAATGAAAAACCAAAAGGCAATAATCCTTTACCACCGCTCTTTCTCTTCACTGCCAATTTATATGAACCTTTTCAATTGTTTTCAGTGTGTTGCCTTAAATTCCATGTATGGGTTTTTGATATATTTTTACCTTTAATTCTCACAGCTTTAAAAGCAAATAATATTCAAATTCTTTGAATGAATTTGGCAATTCTTTTTCTCCTTGTTTGAAACTACGAAGCCCTTGTAGCCATGGTCAAATAGTACCATGCCCAATAGATACTTTTCTCGATTCAGTCCACACTCTCTTTATGATGCTTAGGTACTCCTGTCCTTTTGATAAGTCATTTCTAACATATGAGCAATGATGTAAACAGTCCACCGGTGCTTTTATTGCCGTTGCAAGGTTCGCTAGTGCAACTGCAATTCCACCTTCTGTACTCAGCCGTGGAGTTGGTTGGCAGGTATGAAAAACGTCCCCTTTATATGTCCTCATGTGTTTGAAATTTATGTGTTTGAAATTTATGAGAAATTTGGTACTTGTCTGAATTTATTCCATTTTTCCACATTAACTTCTAGTGTTCGTTATATGCATTAATACGTTAGTGCACCGTAGATGTGAAAATTAACACTTGTACTCCATATTTGACATGTCCACTTTCTATGTTTCAGCATCAGGCAGATTAAAAATTCACAAAATAAAAAAACTTGCACAAATGGAAGAGTTGTAGTAGAGATCCCCATTATTTTAATACCAATTCACGTGGCAATGAATTCTCATCTTTCCATTCGTAGATGCATTTTTTTAAATATTTATATGTGGCAATTTTTCATACATTTACTAATAAAAGAATGACAACTGTCGTATGTCACATCAATTGGTATTAAAAAGTCGGGATCCCTAGTATTATTCCCACGAAATGATGATGTGGTTGAAAGATAGAAAGATGATGGCATGTTTGAAATGGTTGAATATGTGGGCAATAAAATAACTTGCTCTCTTTCTGGCTTCTCAATTATGGAGCGGCACTAGAATACTGTCCGTCTCTACAATGTTCTGTTCTGCCGTGGAATTTTACTGACTTTAAATCTCGGGTCATTGTTAATTAATGATATATTTCTACGTTCAGGGAGTTGGCATTCTGATTTCGGGGTTGTTTGGAACTGTGAATGGATCCTCTGTATCTGTGTAAGAAACTTTTATATGGCTTAAGCCGTTGAACTTTCAATTTTTAACCAAGAACTGAACTTTCACCTTTACCTGAAAAGTTACCCTTTAATTTGGGCAGTGAGAATGCTGGTCTTTTGGCTTTGACACGCGTTGGCAGTCGAAGGGTGGTACAAATATCGGCTGGATTCATGATATTTTTCTCCATTCTTGGTAAGTATTAAGTTGATAATATATGAGATGTTTTTTTTTTTTTTTTGGGGGGGGAACTGTAATTGGTATTCTACTTGAATACAGTTCCTACTCATTATTACTTACCTGTGTTTTAATCATGTTTTAATCATTGCAGGGAAATTCGGAGCCGTATTTGCTTCAATCCCAGCCCCCATCATTGCTGCTCTATACTGCCTTTTCTTCGCTTATGTTGGTATGAGCTTTTGGTGTAACCATTTAAAAAGCAGATTTGTGATATCTGATTTATTTCTTGAGTAGTTTTAAGTGAGCTATATTATATTTTGTTCTCTCCCATATGTGCAGGTGCTGGGGGTCTTAGCTTCCTTCAGTTCTGCAACCTCAATAGCTTCCGAACGAAGTTCATTCTTGGCTTCTCTATCTTTATCGGTTTGTCCGTACCACAGTATTTCAACGAGTACACGGCAATCAACGGTTACGGTCCAGTTCACACCAGTGGAAGATGGGTAGGGATCAAATACTTCTTTTCTTCAGCCTTAAGTGCTCAAACTTCAGTCAATGCCATGTTATGATTAATTATGAATCTCCACATAATGTGATCCTCCTCTGTGCTTGGCAGTTCAACGATATCATCAACGTCCCTTTTCAATCTGAAGCATTCGTTGCGGGCTTGGTGGCGTATTTCCTCGACAATACGTTGCATAAGAAGGACAGCTCAATCAGGAAAGACAGAGGTAAACATTGGTGGGACAAGTTCAGGTCCTTCAGGGGTGACACAAGAAGTGAGGAGTTTTATTCTCTTCCATTCAATCTAAACAAATACTTCCCATCTGTGTGATCTTGAGGATGTTGAGCAACAAAAGGGGGTTTCTCTTATCAAGCGACTGATCCATCTGAAATTCTCTCACTAGCTCTCTCTCTCTGCTATTATAACGTTATAAAACCATTGTTGTTACTTGTGTATCTTTTTTACTCGGTTAAGCAGCATAAGTTGTGTCTTTTCCTTTTGTATGATGCTTTTGGTACAATTGTTATTCCATTTACATTCCTTGCTGTAAATCCAACTAAGGGAAGTGAAGCTAAAAGTAGCAATGAAGTTTGTTTGCTCTCCATCTCTTTTTGATGTTATTTTTTGTGGTGCAATAGAAAACGTGCCAAAGTAGTTATGGCAGTCTCTTTTTGAGCAAATTCATGGTGGCTTTGGTATATTGAGAAACTTATCATCTTTTAAATCTATGAGAGGAAAACGTTTCTTTTAGTGTAGTTTAGTTTAGTTTAGTTTTTTTTTTTTTTTTTGGTTTTCAATTTGTGATGAATCAATATATAATTAGTCACCATGGAGAGGGAAAACGGTTTCCATAATTAATCCTTCTAGCATAGGAAAAGTAACATTTTTTTTTTCATTATTTAATTGCTTTATCGATAAAAGTATGATATAATTTCCATGTCCATTGGTCAAAATTTCATTTTTAAAGGTGTAGCTATCTTAATGTTTTGTTTTATTAAATATATAGTTATTAATGAAATGTCTATTTTTAGACAGGATTCAATCAAGGACTCCTGAAAAGATAAAAAGATACACGTACAAAATAAATTAAACAAAAACCAATCCCCAAAAAAAAAAAAAAAAAACTAGATTGTGTTGTCATCTGGCTTTTTAACCAATTAGATTTTTTTTTCTGTTTAGATATATAAAATAGATTATTTAAATAAAAGGGTCAAAACTGTATATTTAAGAAACTTTAGGGTAATTAAATCTCTAAAAGTTAGGAAGAGAAGGGGGGTGAGGGTAATTAAATCTCTAAAAGTTGGGAAGAGAAGGGGTGGGGGTGTATAGTGAGATAAGTAGAGATTTTAAGGACATTAATAAAAAAATATCCATGAATATTTTGTAAGACTATGGTGGCCCCAACCGAAAGCTTGCAGTTATTGTGATGAAAGAATAAATATAAGATTTTTGTTTTTTATTTATGGTTTTTTTCGTCTTAGATTTTCACGTAAATGTGTTCTCGTTCTTTCTTTTTGTATAACTATTTCGCAACATATTTTGGTCCTTGAATGGAACTATAGAAATGCAAACACTATGCAGGGAAAGTCTGATTTCCTCAGGATTGGTTTGACGTTTTAAATGCAGCATAGTCAATAAAGCCCAAGTTTGCGAATAATGAATATTTTTCACTTGATACAGTAGTCCACATTAAATAAAACTACCCATTTCAGCCAAAAAAATAATAAATAAATAAATAAATAAAAATGAAACTATCAATTATATAATGATAGGCAAGGATCAGCTTGCCTTTCTGGACCCAATGGTGTATTAAGAAATGAAAATGGTAAGAAGTAAGAACATATGAAGAAAGTGATTAGTCATCCTTTTAGGAACAAATGGTATGTATATATGTAATGAGAATATAAATGAATATTCTTGTGTCCTGGTCAAATGGCAGAAAACATGGAGGCTGGAACTGTTTTTTGAGCCTGACAACTCAAGGGGAACCCACCATCCCAGTCTAACCCTTATTTTCCATAGGAACAATGTGTTAAATGCTAAGTGCTTTTATGCCATTCAAACATTTTTTTAATGAAAGAGCAAGAAAATGTGGATTCAATATTCTCATGGGATGATCAAAAATTGATATTCTTATTGTGTTAAACTTTATGGTCACAAATGATCCCTAGGATTTTTCATTTTGTAGTTCCCTTTATAACCTTTTTGGTTGATAATAATAACAAAAACACCATAGCTTTTCAACTATATAATTGTATGAAAGTTTTTTTTTTTTTTTTAATAATTTCGTACATGAAATTTTACCTAACTAACTATCCTCCCACAACATTGCATTTTGCCAACCTACAATTCTACATATTTATTTATCTTACTTGATTAATTTAGTCATGTCCCGTGATTAATTTTTCTGGCTTTGATTAAGCTCACTACAAAATAATTTAATAAATGAAACAAATTACACATTTATGATCATAAACAATTTCGGATTCGAGCAACAAAACCAAAAGAAAAAAAAAAACAATTATTTAGGATCACTCACTTCTTGGCTCATGTGAGGACATTTTTTTTTGGGAAATTATTTGAGGACACATCATGGGCGTAGACAGGGTGAAAGAAACAGATACCAACTCCTTACAAAAATCCTCAATGCATCTTGTCTGCTGTTTGGTGGAGATCTAAATAGAACCCTTAAATGCCAAAGGAAATCACGTAGCGCTGTTTGGTTTTTGTTTTGAAAATGTTTTGGTCATTTTCAAAAACATAAAAAACAATTTTTTTTTAAAAAAATGTGTTTGGTTAACTTTTAGGCTAAAACAAAAGCAAAAACATTTTTAAAAAAATCTCAAAAAATACGTTAAAAAATAAAAAAAAACCTGTTTTCAATTTTTTCTATCTTACTTTCTCTCACACCCTTTCACTCTCTCCTCCCAGTAGCACTCTCGAGGACCCCTCCACCCTTTTCGGCAGCCCCACCGGCACTCTGTTGACCTTGGTGTCCTTGTCTACCACACCTAGCAACCCATTCCTTGCTGAAATCGTAGCGACGGCGATGAAGCCACCGACTCTGTGACCCTCCCAATCATCCTCGCGCTGCCCCACCTCAGCGACCCTAAGGACCCACACACTTCTCCCAGCGACCCTAGCCGCCCCACCCTAGACCCCTCTGCCCACCGACCTTAGCACCCCACCAACTCCTCCGACGACTGAGATTGCAGTAGGCCCTCCTCTTTTAGCGATCTCCTTTGGCGAACGACTCCATTCGCTCATCAAAGCTCCTTGTAGAGGCGGCAATGTTCGCCGACGACGGACAAACATTGCCGTCGAGGGCAGAGATCTGAACAAGAGAGAGAGGGGAGAGAAAGGACGAGGAAGGAAGAGAAACGAAGAAAGAAAGGAAAAAAAAAAGAAAAAAAAAGGAAAAATGTTGATGTGTGGAATAAGGCTTTTTTTATTAAAAACTGTTTTGTTTTAAAAAGTATACCATCGTATATAACTAAATATAATTTTTAAAAAGTTTTAAATTTTCAAAATATTTTATTTTTAAAATTTTTTAAAAACAAAAATCAAAATGAAAACAATACCAAACAGGTTAGGACGTACAAATATACAGTGTGAAAGAAACAAAAACCAGCTTCCAACAAAAATCCCCAAAATACTCTTCTTGCTGTTTGGTGGAGGTCTAGTTAGGACCTTAAATGCCAAGGCAATGACAAGGGGACCTGCAAAAATGTTACATATTTCAATTCAATTCTTGAAAAGGAGAATAGGCTGAATTGTACCCACTAGTTTTTTTTTTTTTTTGTCTCCTTTTAATAAAAAAATTCTAGCACAAATATTTTGAAACTTCTCATTCATTATGTGGCTGTGCAGATTCTGTACAAAATGGGGTTTTATATCTTTTATCTAATATTTAAATGGATGTAGCAATATTATACTCCCCTATAACTTTGGCCATATTTTGAGCAAAATAAAAGTGCATTATTTAGGCGGGATTAACTTAATAATCCATATAATACCTATTACCTAACATTTCACATGACTTGGACATACTAAACACAATAACAAATGGTTTCCAGGATTTGAACCTGTCAGATCAGGGTTGTATCAGTTGTAAAGTACATTTATATTTCTTATTTCCTTCTATTCCTTTCTCTTCATTTGTAAGATCAAGCTTTAAATCCCATTTAGTTTTATGGCTTTCCTAACATTTGTCTTGTAAAAATCTGGCCCAATGATCTACAGATTTCTTTGTTTAACAAGTTGTTTTACTAGAATTACATAAGATATCATGGACATTATTCCAACAATTTTTTTTTTGGCTAAATAAAAACTCCTCCACTTCTTGACCAAAATCACTTATCATAGGCATGTAAACAAAATTAAACCCCTCCACCCATTTACTCTCCATTTTATTCCAAAAGTACAGCTTACCATATTGCTTCGGTCTTATCAATTTCTAGCATATAATAGTGTAAGCTTTTAGACTACACACATATCTTGAATCATCCATAAGGATCTTTAGAGGAAAAGTATTAAGTTTCACCCATACTATGGTGTTAGATTTTTTCCCCCTTTGCTAAACATTGTCCTGGAGATTTTGGAGAAAGATGTTCTAGGAGTTAACTATGAGATGAGATACTCTACCGGTGTAAGACACAGTTCTGATTAATAAAATTAGATTAAATTCAAATTAATTATAAAAATATGATGATTAAATATAATTTGAATGAAAATTTGATGGTTCAAGTTGCAGTGTACAAGCATGGAGCTATATAAGGACGAGGGAATACGACCGCCCTTTTGAAACTTTTTTTTGTAATTTTGTACACGAGATTTTATAAAAATTATATTCTGTCTCTTCTAAAATGATATTCTGTCCCTTTTAAAATTGTATATTGCCTCTTACCTTATTAGTTAAGTTACGCATTCATCTCTCCCACTAATCTTTCTGACTCCATCGTAACGGTGCACTAGTATGTTATTTTAGTGTGCCTATTGTAGAATTGCTGCACTGATAAGATAAGAAATTCAACAAAAGAGTCCATGTGTCAGAAGTTTTCACGATAACTATACATGCTAGTTTCTTCTGCAGCTAAATGTGAAACCAAGGTGGGAATTTTCCCAAGGTAGATATCGAAATTGCCAATCTTTTGCTGGATTTTGCTCATCTTCACTACCAATTTTAATGCTATTTTGGGTTAATTACAGACTTATTCTAGTTGTTATGGTGTAGCCTCTCGAGATATAGATAACTTCAATTTGGCATGTGACCTTGTTAATTTCATGCATAAAAATAGTAAAGCATGTGCCATATAATTTTATTCCCTGTATTCCCTAAGTAAATATAAGGTTCTTTATTACCTAAGAAAAAGTAACATTATCTCCTAAAAAAAGGTATTCTCATATTTTTTAATCTGCCTACTTAAATGAGCTTACTTAATTACGAATATATATATATATATATATTGTGTATATAGTGATGTTGATTCTGTTGTCATAGTCTTGTGTTTGATACACAAAGCTTAATAAATATCTTTTTTTAATTAATTTTTTATTTTCTTATTTCAAGACAGCTTGGTATGTGCTCACTGACCGGCTGTGCTATTAAGTTTATTTGCATTTAAGCGCTCTAAATATGCTCCACGTCCGAGACTATCATTGTTTTCCTCGTTGCCATAATATATTTCAGAAAACCGATGAAGAACTTGTGTTTAAAACTAATTTCCATAGTCCTCAAATTATATTACTAATTATTGAGAATAAAAACACAAAATACACTTAAAAATATGTACATTTCGAGATGTCACAGGTTTTGAATATATAAAAATAGAGTTTCACAATAATATGAAATTTAAAATACTTATTAAAAAATGTTAATTATAAGATATTTGTATTATCATAGAAATATTTCACAATATATTAACTTTCTTTAAAGTTTAATATCGAATTTAAAAACTAAAACCTAATCAGTATATTAACCGTGATATACATATTAGGCAAATGGCCATAGTGGGTTGAGAATCTCACCTACTTCATCCTCCACTTACTCGATAAACTTAAAAAAAATACATTTTTTAAACTAATTTTTACCTTCGTTCTTCTTCTTATTTATTTTTATTTTTTTTAGAAAACCCTAAAAATGGAATGGTAAATAAGCAAATCATGTAACCAAAGATCCTAAGTTGGTGTAATCATGGATGACGGTGATACAGAGGGAGAAATAGTGGGACCCTTAGAATTGTAGACCATAAAATTATTTTTCAATTTTTCAAAGAGAGGGAAATCTGATAAGAGGCATGGGATCCACCTCTTCATATCAAACATTAATAATGTTTTGCTCTCAGTTTGAACAAACCACCATGGATGCCTTCTTCACCACATACCATTTCTCTCACACCCATCACAATGATAAATATTGATGTGCACATTTTTAAATGTCTAGGTTTTTAAGACAATTATATGATAGAGTGAGTATAAAAAAAAATATTGTATAATTTAAATTGTTAAATCTTTATGAAGTTTTATTTAATTTTTATCCATTTATTGTAATGTAATTGCCAAAATTAGTACAATAATGTTGGAGACTGAAAAATTTTCGTTTACGTGGAAATATAGGAATTTTTAATAGAAAACATATGGAATTTTCAGAAATGAAAGGCCTAATGTGATATTTATTATGAAGTTTGAAAAAAAAATATGACACAATAATTTTTTTGAATAGATATTTACGCATTAATTTAACACCTATATTATTACATATATCTAATCTAGATATATAGTTACATTTAATTTTTTTTGTTGTAACAAGTATATTAATACACCGTAACTTGTAAGAATATAATTTTTGGTGTTAGATATTTCTATTGACACATAAAACAAAGTATCATATTTATACGCCGTGACTTAAATATATGGCGATTTAAGACGGTGTTTTTTTTTTTTAACGAAACAAGAAATGTACATGTGTAATAAGTTCAAAAAAAAAAATCGTGTAATATTATCATGTAGAGAAATATGGATCAAACTTTTAATGAGATTTGTGTGGGCGTAAGAACACAGTAGCTTCCTGTGGAGGCTCAGAATCGTACAAATTCATTGAGGACATGGCTCAACAAGAATTGAACAACAATGCATGGATTTCTCATGTCGGTAAACACCTCTCTCTCTTTCACAGGACCCCACCCCACCGGTTGTACATGTTTTCAAATTATATCCCATCAAAGTCTTTTTTTTTTTTTTTCTTTTTACAAATTTAGATATTAAAAATATATATTTAGAAAATTTTTATGGTAGAAGAAATAATTTTATACCAACGGCTAAAAATAATGTTTTTGTCATTGAATTAATATTTTAACGATTTAATTTTTGATTATTTATATTAAAATTTTGTAGCACTCGATATAAAATTATTTTCAGTAGCAATTCAAACTATTAAAAAATTAATCTAACAAAACACTCATTTTTTACCGATTGTGTAAAATTGTTTCCTACGTTATAAAAATTCCTAAATTTTTCGGTACCACAGAAATTCTCTCTCTCCAAATTTTGATTTGAGCATAGTTTCTTTTCCTACATGTACCGTGCCATTTGACGTAGTGTTCAATAATTGTAAAATAACGTGAGGAAATGATAAGTAGATGCCAAAAGAAGGCTGTTTTATTACCCAAAAATAAAAAATAAAAGGACGGCTATTTTTGTACAAATATACAATTGCTTTACGCACATTGTCAGAAAAAAAGAATAAATAGTAGAGAAAAACAAAAGAATCAAATTAAAGTTGCTTTGAAGACTAGTTTTAAAATGTATCGTTCGTTAGTCCCTACCATAGCACTGATCATTGACTATTCTATGAATCTTGAACTATATCTTTTTATTACACCCATAAAAAAGAAGAAAAAAAGGGACAACTTTATAGTTGTATCTTTTAAATTCAATTTGAAAAATCAGCTAAAGGGTATTTTGACCATAGAAAATTGATTGAATAACATAATCCTCGCATGCATTTTGTGAAAAAAACTCAAGATTCTAAAATGTGATAATTTAAATTGTTTTCGTACCTTTTCTACCATCTTTACAAATGACTTGTTGATAATCAAATAAATAATTCATATATACACGATATATTTTACTATTAATAATAAATAAGGATAACAACAGGACAGAATGAGTAGGAAAAGTATACTTCCCCTTACTGTCCTATCTTACTTTGTTTTACCCTCCATTCACTTAACTTGAGGCGAGGTCGGGAAATTCCAAACAGAGAATCATTATTCTTATACGCTTCTCTTTTACTCATTAAAAGCTAATAACTATCTTTCAAAGTGTACAGTTTTTTAAATGTAGATGATAATATCGACATAGATGATCTTTTATATATGGTATATTCATATATATGATATAATAAAGTACCACGTGAGTGAATATATAGAAATCAAAATATACCGATCAATCATGTTATGAAAATACTAGCTTCTTATCTTGACATGTGTAGACGAAATTCTCATGAGCACTTTGCACAGATTTCATAAAATTAGTCGAGCTTCTTTTGAACACCCATTGGTTAAAATAAATATCTCAATGAACACAAACTGAAATCTCAAAACCACATCCAAACTTTCACAAGAAAAACAATCTTTTCCTTTTTTATGTAATTAAAAGACATAAAAATTAAGGTATAATTTCTTCTCTCTCTTTGTTTGTTTTTTGTTTTTTTAGCTTCACATTAAACTTCAGTTTACAATTGTAATACAAAGGTATCTATAAGACAATAAGAATATATATATATATATATATATATATATATATATATATTTATATATATGTAATCGAACCAGGAGCGTCCCAACCCCAACTCTTTTATCATACAAAAACATGATTGAAATTTAATGGTATTTTCTAACATTGTAATTGCATATAATATCCCTTCTTTAACGACTCCTTAAAATTATGTTAATTTTAATGAAAAGAAAAAAGGATATTGCGTCTGAAATATTTTTATAAAAAAAGAAAAAAAATATTGAAATTTATCTTTTTTTGCTTTGAATTGAAGTTGAACGTGACGAAAACCTTAAGATAGTACACGACACGTCCATTCATGCTAAGAAAAGCAGAGGAAAAAGATGGGACTCCAACATTTTCCTTTTTTTAAATGTTTTTTTTTTTTTTTGTAACGTAAAAACAGACCATAAAGTATATATAAAGCAATAAAAGACAAAAGGGTAAAATTTTTTATCAGCAAAAAAGAAAAAAAAAAGGGGTAAATTTTTGCTGTGAGAAGTTATCCAAAACAGAATGATAAAAAGCATTGGCCAAAGAAGCCCGTCACACTCGACACGCACTTATAACGTTTGGGGGACTTGGGAAAATGGTTTTTTAGAAGAGAAAAAAGCTTTGCTTGGCTTTGCTTTTCTCAAGTTTTTTCCTTTTTCCCTTAAACCAAACAGCAGAAAGAAAATCCTCTCTCTTTATTTATCTCTCTCTTTCTCTCTCTAAACTATTACTCTATAGGTCGCGTTCGGTGGGCAACATGAAACCTACCCTCTCTTGTGACTTGTGTTAATGGGTCTCATAGCGTTCCACCACGCGCGTCATTGGAGCACATGTACTTTATAGATTGAATTTATTGCAAATTACCACGTATTTTGAATAGTCTCTTGTACCTTTAAATTATAAATTTTAACATTTTTTGAAAATAAAGATTGTTTACTATTTTATACTTTATAGATTAAGTTTATTACAAATCACCATGTATTTTGGATAGTCTTTTGTAAAATTTATGTTAAATTTATAGCCTTTTGGGGTCAACAACTTTTTTTTTGCTCCAAATTGATGATACCAAACGCAAAATTTTGCTCCAAATTGATGATACCAAACACAAATTTAGTGTTATGTTTAAAAAATAAAGAAATTGTAAAATTATATTTTAAACTAAATTGCTAAGGAAAAATTTATCAAGTAGTGTTTACAAGTTTATTCATGATCTTACTAAGTTCAAAAATCTTAATTCATAGATAAGCAAGAAAAAGTAAAAACTATACATGTATTTAGAAATTAAATTAAATTAAATATTAAGGATAAAATTTTGGGAATGTACAATGCATAAAGTGTGTGTGTCACTTAAAAAATATTCTTTTTTGAACTTGGGATGAGGAATTCAAGCTTTCATCTTTAGGTACGTTTAGGTATAGTTTTTACAGCTAAGCTATGGATGCAA
The DNA here is from genome assembly GCA_025403435.1 of Artocarpus heterophyllus. Lineage (NCBI taxonomy): Eukaryota > Viridiplantae > Streptophyta > Magnoliopsida > Rosales > Moraceae > Artocarpus > Artocarpus heterophyllus. Next base: position 7,100,515 of record CM046346.1, on the reverse strand, counting down.
GGGCAAAAATATACATATTTTTGATAGGTGTAAGATAATAATTATTTTTCATAAAAATAGTAACTATTTTCTTCTAAAAAAATTTAGTACCTATTTAAAAATGAAATTAGGATTCTCTGAAAAAAAGTCCCTTTCTTTAGTGGTCCATTGTGATATATATGGGCCACGTTGGGCATTAAATTTGCCATTAAATTTTTTGAACCCAATTTCAAATTGGGTAGGTTTTGCTTCTCCAACTTCTGGTTTTGGATGAAGAGGTCGTCAATGGCTGTTGATGCTTTATCTAACGAAGAATATACGTATGAAAAGGAAGCCCTAATACCTCTCATTTATTTATCGTATCTTCAATTGATAGAGAGACAAAAATATTTAGGGAATAAAATAATGATTGATCTTCTTAAAGATTTCATCCATACACATACACTAATATATAAATAATAGTGAAAATATATTTGTAAACATTTATTGTTTTCAAAATAAAAGCAAGAGCCTTAGTCAAATATTGAGGAAACATTGACAAAAATGCTTATGAAATAATCATAAACATTAATTCTAATAGCATAATACATCATGCAGGGGTCCATCTCATTCAAAAAAAAGTTACAAAAACTAATTTTAATTTATAAATGAGACAAAAAAAAGAAGAAGAAAAACTCTAGACTTCCAAGCATTATGAAGCAAATATGTCATGCAAGGAATATTATATAACTACTATTCATAGTTCCACACCCAAGTCCATTGCATCTAAAATGAAATTGCAAATTCAAATAAGTAATATTTTTTTCCACACCAAAATGAAAAGAAGAGGAAAAAAAATTGAAAAAAAGAAACTCTACACCGGCGCGTGTAATCACGCAAGAAGGCGCGTAAGGAATATGTATTATTTGACAACGTGGTGGATTAGTAAATAAGCCACGTAAACTTTTTGTTTTGTAGATATTAAGCCACGTAAACATGTAACGGCTTAAGAAGAAGAACAACTTTTTTTTTCCTTATGTGACATGGTAATTCTAAAAAAAAGAAAAAAAGAAAAATAAATGAGTGAAATAGTGACGTGGCAAACAAATATATAGCCCATAATTTGTGTTTTGTTCGAGAAGCCATGTAAAAAGTTTAAATTTCAATTTGATACATTGTAAAATTTTTATATATTATAATAAAAAAATTTTATATACTATTATATTTAAATTTTAATTAATTTTTTAATCACATCTTGTGTTTAATGGACGGTGGATGCCTTAAAGTTGAAAGGAGACCAAAAGTATGTGACGTTTCTGACCCGTTCTAGAAATAAATATCAGCTCCTGTCTCTCTAAATAAATTGTTCTGAAAAAAAATTAATTAAAATAGATGGAAAAAACTCACTGTTCCTTCACTCCACCAATCTCAGCTCACCACGTCATGTCATGGGAAAACATGATAACTTGCAAAATTACCAAACTACCCTTGTTGCCCATGTAGCAAAAGGAGGGGAGAGAGAGAGTTATCGAGAAAGTAGAGGCTTTTATTAGGAGCTTGTTTGTTTGTTATAAAGAGCTTGTTTGCGTTACCACAACACCTCCTCCCCCTCTTCTTCTTCCACCACCACCACCCACCTCTAACTCTTGCTTATCATCTCATTTCTAGAGAGAGAAAGAGGAGAGAGGAGAGAGAGAGAAGAGAGAGATGGGAAATTGCCAAGCCATTGATACAGCAACTCTGGTTATACAACACCCAAGTGGGAAAGTGGAGAAACTTTATTGGCCTGTGAGTGCTAGTGAGATTATGAAGACAAACCCAGGTCACTATGTTGCTCTTCTCATCTCCACAACCCTTTGTCCTTCACAACCCATCGAGAATGCCAACAACAACGATATTACCAAAAACACCACCAACAACCCCAATATTCACGATAATGCCACTAACAACAATGGTGCTGTACGTTTGACACGCATCAAGCTTCTTAGGCCAACGGATACTCTTGTTCTTGGCCAAGTTTACAGGCTCATCACCACTCAAGGTTTGTTATTAATTTTTGTCTGGTTTTTTGGGATGGTCATGAAGTTTGAGAATTAATAATGATTTTTTGTGGGGTTCTTTTTCTTATTTTAGAGGTTATGAAGGGTTTGTGGGCAAAGAAGCAAGCAAAGTTGAGTAGACAAAATAACTTTCAAGTGCAGTCAGAAGGAGGAGGGATGAGAGTAGAGATTGTGGGGAGAGAGAAAAAGCCACTGGCTACAATTAGAGGATCTGATCCAACGGTGGAGAAGGAATTACACCAGGTGAGAATTTTTTTTTTTACTTTGTTTTGTTTTATTTATTTTTTTAGTTTGATGCAAAGTTCTTATCAAATTTTAGAACCCCATTTTGTGTTCTTTTCTTGAAGCAATCCTTGCATTTACTTGTCATAATTAAAACTTTTCTGACTATAAGTTTGTAACCCCATTTTTAAGAAGAGTCAGTTACCCAATAAAGAATAAATAACAACTTTTTTATTTTTTTTTTTAATTTAGTGAATCGGCATAATATCAGGGATTATAATTAGACCTCCCCTTTTCCTTTAGTAACGGCTTTAATAATTAAACAAAGACTATTAATGAAATCCTCCAAGTTGTACTAATATATTAGTAAATCAATAAAAGAATCAATAAAAAATGATTGATTTAATAATATATGGGATTCATGAGTTTGATGCTTCAAATATTCCTTTTATCATTTTTTTTTTCTAATACTGTTGTGTTGATAATATTTTAGGTGAGTAAACAGGAGAGACACCGACCAAGAACAACAAGTTCATCAGCAACTGCCTCTGCCGCTGTCAGGCCAAGAACATGGCAACCTTCTCTGCACAGCATCTCAGAATCTGCAAGCTGATAATTATGCCAAAAAAAATGCTTTTCTTTTTCCATTTTCTGACCTTCCAAACACTGCCATAAGCAACATGGAAGCAAAAACCTGCATAGAAACTTGCAACTTCTTTAAGATGTGAAGAGAAAAAAAGAGAAGTAAATTGCTTCATTATCTAAAGGAAGAAGGCAGGTGTAAGACTGAGATGGGGTGCACTTGCAGATCTGACTTCTTGATGAGTGAGAAAATGATGCAGAGATTGTGCATAGGAAAGAGTGCTGTTATATGCAAACTTACTATCGTAGTCAAGAAAATGCTGGTGATGTACTTAAATGAAAATTCCAACTTTTGAGAAGAAAATTATTATTGCCCATGATTATGGTTGGATTGTTGATCTTAGTTATGCTTTAGTTTTTTTTTTTTTTTTTTTTTTTTTGTAGATTTATTGTAAGATAACATAGCATTTAAAGTGGACCAAGAAACGTTTTGAAGGTTGAAAATCCAATCTTGAAAAAATATTGCTAAAAGTCTATTTGTAAGAGAACCAAATGGCAAATAATATGTTGAAATTGCCATTAGAAAAGAATTGTGTGACAGATTTTTCAATGAATTCTATAGTTATAATAATATAAGCTATAGAGTTCACCAATGTTTTCCTTCAAAGTAAATTATAAAACTCTTCTCGATGACAAAAGTTCTCATGGATCTATATACATGAAGAAAGTATAAATCTTTTGATAAATGTCTAATAGCTGAACAGTATTATTATATTGTCAGCAATGGGAGACCATCACAAAAGTATAATGGAATGAAACAACTAATTTTACAGGAAACATCCCTTAAAAAAATAAAGAATATAATAGAGGAACTATACAAAAAGCATTTGGCAAATATAGTACAATAATTCAATGAACTTTTCTATTATTAGTTTAGTCAACTTTTCATCAAATTGTACAACCAGGAACCTCATCACACACATATATAATTGGATTTCTTTTCATATATATCAGACTGGCAGTCAACACTAAACACAAAACTTTATTCCTCCTTATTAACAGTATTTAACATTTCTTAGCTTTGAAATAAGTCACGACACATTTCGATGATTTTAGTAAAAATTTTCGGACAAAGCTTTTGAGCCTTAAATCTTGTCAAAATCATATCAGGGTAAAAAAAAAGTGACTAAAATTGATAAAACTGAATAAAAAATTTGATGGTTTAAAACCACGTCCTGTTAAGAGGTGTTTTTTCATGCACTATCAAAAAGTCGTCAAAAGTTTTTAGACCAAAAGAAAAAAGGTGTTGATCATGCATGCACGCAGTCATGATGGAAAAAAAACGGCAGAGCTGGACATAATTGCAGTGTATAGCCATGTTTTGACAACAAATAAAGGTGCCACAATATCTCATGTGCTTAGTGGAGGATTATATATAGTTTATATATTAGTATAAACATCATTCATTAGCACAAAGTTTAGTCCATTTTAGCATAAAAGAGAGCCATAAAAAGGTCTCAATATTACCTGTGATCAATCATGCATATATACATACTCCTTAGCTTTTGACTTTTGAGAGCAGTGAGACATCATCAAAGTATGTCTTTTTCTTAGTGCGCTGGCATGGAAGTAGCAAAAACTTCTCACCGTGGAATTTTTGTTTTTTTTTTTTAAATTATAATGAAGCATCTACATAACAAAACAGGCAAGAGGTCACATAGCAAAAGATGGATTTTGCTTTTTTTTTTTTTTAAGGTGTCTAGGAGAAGCGTTTCAACTTTAGAAGTTAAACCGTACATTATATCATGTAAAATTTACACTATTTACAGTTTAAACTCTCCGAACACGTTATTTATTCCATACCCTCTCTCTCTTTTCTTTTTTTTTTCATTTGTGAAGAGAACTTTTTCACTTTAGGAATATTGCTCCACTTAGTAGATAGACAAACTTTTTGGGAGTAAGACAATCACAAACCAGCTCACGAGAGGTAGCCTTTTCCCTAAGCATGAAACTTCTCTGAATTATGGCACTTTGGGGTCTTTCAGATTCCAACAAAAACACAAAACATAGTGCTCTTGCCTGCGGGCCATTGGATGTTTGCCATTGTTCAACAAACTTATAACACCACGTAAGAACTGTCTCTTTTCTGGACAAAAAATATACATCACTTGAAATATCAGACTCATTGAGTTGTGAAGCAGCAGCATATAAATACACCTTTTAAAGATTCCAAACTTTTTTACTTTTTTGTTCACATGTACCTTATGGAACTTTTTGTGTTATACATAAGCATGGGGTTAAGATCTTCCAAAAACTAAATTCAAACAAATTTCTTTTCTGTTTGATCTTCCAAAAACTAAATTCAAACAAATTTCTTTTCTGTTTGAAAGCTTTGAATTTTGGTTTTCCTATACTGCAAGATATTGATTGAACCTTTTTTTTAACTTTCTCCAAATGTTTTCAGCACATGATTTGAGAATTCTCATTTGCTTCAGAAGGGTACTAGATGCCCTAATCCTTTACTAAGAAGAGCAATAATACAAAAGAAAGAGAAGCAAACACACACACAAAATTTATAATGATTCACCCTCAATGTGATAGCTACATTTACTTTTCATTACGTTAGATTTTCATTGTGAATTGAAAAGATTACAAGAGAATCACATACTTCTCACATCTCAGAATGTGTTTTTCTCTTCCCTAATTCTGAACATGAGCACCCCCAATACATGTGTAATTAGTACAACCAAAATACATGAGTGAAATCTCGTGTACCCCAACCACCTCTACGTCAGAGTGATAATTAGGCTCCAATCTAAACATCGAACCAACACATATTGAAAGGAATTATATGGTAGCTACCAGTAATCATTGCAAGAACATGTTCCCTCTTTGAGAGTGTGGAAACGAGAACGATCTCTGACAATTAGTTCTCTCTTGTAAACAAGAGAGATGGCTTTTAAAGCTGAATGACAATCATCACATGTCCTTATATTTTTCACTATCCTAATGGAACTCCCAGGCTCACTACTCATCAGCCCGAACGCGACGGCTATTTTCTCGCTATGGTAAGCGACTGCTTGCTCTTAGTCTTCCTCACTCAAGTCAAACAAAACTTGCTTTGTACTAGCTTCATAACTTCTTGGGCGAGCCCGTTCCAGAACTTTGTACAGCTTCTCTCTCAAATCTCCACAATCCGAGGATGCAATTGATCATCAACTCGAAACTCGTGAACAACTCCGTTCACTTCAATCCAACTACACCCTGGGCTTGAATATTGGTTTTTTTTTTTCTTCTCGCTCACCATGTTCCTCAGTTCTGCAACTCTCTCCCATTTTCCCAGAGAAGCTTTTAAATTCGAGCGAAGCACCTTGCCTTCCTTGTGGTCGTTAAGTCCCAACTGCTCAACGTGCATTGCAATTTGTTCTCCTAATTCAGCACTGCGGTAAATTCCACAAGCGCTGAGCAAAGCCCTCATATAACAATGTCAGGACACATTGGCATACTCTTGACAACCTCGAATGGCCTCTCCAAAAGCCTGGCACAGCCAAGCAAATCAACATAACGCCCAGAGTGCTCGATCTTGGGAACAATTCCCCATGACCTCTCCATATCAAAGAATATTGAAGAACCGTCATCTACCAAACCTGAATGACTACATCCTTGTGGTAGTCCTAGAATTGTATTGTCGTTCGGTGCAACATTTTCCACCAACATCTGTGAGAAAACTTACACAGCATCTTCACCAAATCCATGAATGGACAAGCCAGTGATCATGCTTGTATAATTGAAAACATCCCGCCTAGAAGTTGAGCTAAACACTTGTTTAGCACGGTCAATTCTTCCGCATTTTGAGTACATGTCAATTATACCTGTTAGTATATTACTAGTAAATGAGAATCCATTGGAATCTATATATACATGTATCCAATTCCCTTGTTCTAAAGCCCCAAGATGAGAACAAGCAGATAAATCAGACACATATAGCCTCATTAGGCTTCACCTTTCCTTCATACAACATGTCATGAAAACACCCGAGAGCTTCGATATACCTCTCGCAGCCAACAAAACCTGACATCATAACAGCCCACGACACGCTATTGCGAATTGGCATTTCATCAAACAGTCGACAAGCTTTACCAATCGCCCTGCCTCTTGTGTACCCGCGTAAGAGGCTAGTCCACGTGAAAGCATCTCTGTCGGGCATTCCATCGAACGCTTTCTCAGGAACAACCTTAAACCCCCCATCCATGGCCAACATAGATGTATAGGTTCTTGGGAGTTTTGGAGGTTGGAATAGGCCCTGATCATGAGGTTCCATAGCAGAGTGAGTGGCAAAGAAGAAGGGTAATGATCAATGAGAATTCTTGCATTTTTAAGGTCCTTAACAGAGAAGTAACAGTAAATGAGAGAAATGGTTAAAGAAGCATGAGAAGAAAGTGCAAAAGTGACGACTCTTGCATGGATTTGTTTGAGGTTAGGGAGTGAAGGACGCTTCTTTAGCAATGGAAAGAGCGTTTGTGGGATTGGGTGGTCAAATGTGGTTGATGAAGAGAAGAAAGTGGAGGGAAAGACATTTGAATTGAAATGAAAAATAAGGTGTTTGATTTTGAGGTTTTGATCACTTGCATTTGGTGTTTTGAGGTAATTGCTATGTCACAACTCCCATGCAATGGGGAGAGAAGAGAATGAGATAACAAATAAGGGTTTTGATAGTGTGCAACGATAAGGAAGTTATAGTTGTCTTTCTTGTTTCTTCAACATGCAATATTATAGGAGTGCAGTGATGCTGAACACTATATATTAATAAATAATAGACGTAAGACTTTTAAGTAGGACTTGTCTTTTAAAAAATTTGAGGTTTAAACCTGTGATGCCCTAAGCTTTTTTTTTTTTTTTGTTTCGTTGGTTTTTCTTTTTAATCCATGTGTATGTGAGACAAGCCTAACTAAACCCATGGAATTTGTGCACCATACCCTTGAAAGCTTCCATGCACAGATAAGGGTAAGTTGCTGTTGTTTATGCTGAGGGGCGCCCAAAGAACTGCACCAACAGAATCCAAGCCATTGACTCGGAAGGAAGCAAACCTTTGGGTCTTAGGCTCTCGAACCGCTTGAGCTACCCTTTAAGATCTATAGCTATCTTCTTTAATCAAGATTGACTTTTAAAGGATATTTGGTAAATGAGTTTGAACTCAAAAACTGAGTTCAAATACTCTAATAAGCTTTTATTTTACATTGTAGACAGTTTAAATTTATGAGTTGGAATTTATTTACTAAACATTATATTAGTATATTATGTTAGAGTTTGATGGGCTATAGAAAAATACATAACCGATGAGAGTCCTCTAAACATAAACATCACGAGTCATGATGACTTGAAATTGGAAGGAGTCCTATACGGTGGACGTATGGCAGCTCACATGCTTATATATATATATATATATATATATAATTGGTGTAGTCTTCAAAAGTATTTAATTTGAATCATAATGTATGAATAAATTTATTTTTTTTAATTTATTAAATTATAATATGATTTGATGTTAAGAAAAAAGGCGTTATAGGTGATTATTTCTTATCATAAAATCTTCGCTATATCTTTCTTTTTAGAGCAATCTTATTTAACCCTATAGGATTATAACTTTGTTATTAATAAAATAATATGACTCAATTTAAAAAATACATTATATACTTGATTAGGGCCCAATATTTTGTGAGTAATGAGATTATAACCCTACAAAGATAAAAGGGGTTTTTCTTTTAAAAAAGAAAGTAATTTATTTTTCCATTATTCCTTTCTAGTCCAATTAATTTGATTTTATATTCTTAAAATATAAGTGATTTGACCCACTTAATTAGTACGTACAAAGAAAGATAATCGAAGTGCCCATGCCATTTCTTTTCAAGAAATATTGATTTAATGACTTCTCTAAGCTCCAAGAGTTGAAATAAAAACCCTACTTGATCTTTGATCACCCTTGCCTCGATTTTCACAAAATAAAATAGGGAATGCAGTAGGGGGAATGAAAAAAAGGGGATAAAACAAAAAAGAAAAACAAAAGAAGTCTCTCTATGTTGATTGGTAATAATAATTTTTCATTTTGGACCGACCATGTAAAAGAATAATGTCTCTCTGATTTTGATTTGGAAAATTTTCTGTCTTTAACCAAAATAAAATGAAAATTTTGTGTGGCTTGTACTTCATTGCACAGATGCCTACATGCTAGAAGAAATCATAAACCTCAAGAATAATATTTCTTTCACAACTGTGTTTGATAGGGACAAATAATGGAGACATTCATTCAATTTCATAACTTTCGTGGCAGACATTCTCTTTGGGGGTAAAGTTGAGCATACCTAGAGATGCAACAATGGGCGTCCTGATACAATGATGGGCTAGGCTGGCACGGCTTGTCACTGTTTAAAGCATGGCTCGGTCTATAAATATTGGTGAGTCGGGTTGGGCCAATATATATCGGCCCATGGGCCTGTCCACCACAGCCTATGAAAAATATGGGCCGGGCCGGCCCACATGCCTCGGTCTATAAATATTGGTAGGTCGGGCTGGACCAATATATATCGGCTCATGGGTCTGCCCACCACAGCCTATGAAAAACATGGGCCGGGGCGGCCCAAACCTGGGCCGACCAGGCCAGCACGTTTAGGCCCATCATAGGTTGGCTCATCCTGACCCATGTAAGGCCTATATAGGCCCACAATGGGCCAGCCTACCGAAGGCCCATTGTGGCCCAATTTTATTTATAATGTTTTTTTTTGTTTTTAGTAATTTTGTAAACATCTAATGTATAATTTTCCTGATTATACTCTTTTTTCCTTACCAGGGTTTTGTTCCATTGGGTTTTTCTTGGAAAGATTTTTAATGAAGCAATCGTAAATAAAACATTCCTTTTTATTTTTCTATTGACTATTCAAACTTTTATATTTGTTAGCTTATTTAAAAATTAAAAAATTAAAAATTGAATGTTTAGATAGGCTAGCTTATCTAAACCCACAATGAGCCAAATTAGGCGTAGCCGTCTTAACTTGTGGATAGGCTCGAATGGGCCAGCCCAATCGAGGCCCACAGTAAGGCTTAGCCTAGTTTGGCTCACGTAAAATTAACACTTGGTGTAGGCTGGGCTAAGATAATTCTAATATGAGCCGGCCCGGCCCGGCTCACAAAATTTATAGGCTGGATCGACCTAGCCCACGGCCCACGTGGGCCTAAGGAGAACGGGCCCGGCCCAGTCTTGCATCTCTAAGCATACCTATTAATAACTTTTTTGACTCCAAAATACCAAAAATCCATATATATATATATATATATATATATATAGACAAGAACCAGATAAGATTCTAGAGAGCAAACAGCTTCATTATGCGTACATGCTTACAGAGTTTTTGTGACAAAATGTTCAGAAATTCTGTCCAAACTTCATATACGTATGAGTATTGGTATGCAAATAAAAACATAAAAGAAGGATTACAAAGAAAAAAGGCTGAAACTATAACATATACTAAACCACAACAAGCCTCAAATTAGTCAAGAAAACAAAGACATAAGATAATTGGGCTAACCACACAGTTTTAGTCCAAAAAACAACTCACCAATATATGTTGTTATTGTTCATTTAAAAGCTCACACAAAAAACAGGCAACAAAGTGAAGACTCAAACTAGACTCTCCTTGTTCAGCACCACAAATAGATGCTTTTTTATCGACATCCGCCAAGAGAAAACTTATGATGAAGTTACACAGCTACTGAGTTCTCAGTCACCACTTTGACATCTTCATGCTTGTCTAGTTGGCTGAAGTTTCCCTTCGCCTTGAAGAGTTGTGTGTGGTGGTGCTTACAATAGAGACGCTGCTCGTGGGCCACGTAGTTCGATGGGCTGATCACACAGCCACCGTGAGTGCACCTGAAACAGGCTTTATGGTATGATGAACCGTCAACCGCCACCTGAAAAACGCTGAGGTCAGTGCCTAATCCTCTCAAGAATATGCTCATTGGCCCTAAATAAATTGCAGGGCTCCCTGTATTTCTCCTCTCTTTTGGATTTGTTTTCAGGACAAAAGCAGATTGTTAAAAAGCCTAAAGCGCCTCTTTCAACATACAAACGCAATTATACGTACAAATATCACATATATTAGTCATTGATGGACTTAGGACGGAATTAAGACTTTCTAAGAACTCGTGTTTTTTATCTTAAAAGGTCAGCCTATTAAGTGGGATGGTTCAGCATTCTTACGAATCAGTGTTTAATTGTTATATTTAAAAGATGTAGAAAAATATGCCAATATTAAAAGGAATCAGGATCAGATCAAAGAGCTTAATTGTGATGTTTCATAAGCTAAAGATTACCTTCTCAATGGGATAAACAGTTTTCTTGCACGCAACACATTTTTCTTGAGTGCCAGCAAACAAACGTGATACTTTGCTGTTTGTTTGGACCTGTACAATTTCTCTCAATTAATTCAAAAAAAAAAAAAGAAAGAAAAGAAGTGTAGGACTTCCATAACTGAAAGCGATGACCTAGCGAATCAAGACATGGTACCTGATCAGCGGATCTGTCTCTAACAGTTTTCGGAGTACCTACAGATAAATTTAAACGAAATTAGGAGAAATTTACATTTAATGGTGCAATTTTAGTTTTAAGATGTTTATTAGGTGAATAGGTTTTAAACGGATAACAATTTATCACCTTCAAAACTTTTGTCCAAACTACCGGTCATCTTAAAGAGTTGATCAAAGTGAGGCTTGCAGTACAAAACACCCTCAAAGGATGAGAAATTACTCAGCTGCAGAAAGACATAAGATAAAAACATAGAGTTCAATTTCAAATTCTAGCAATAATTGCCACATGAATATACAACCACATGGCAAGTTCATCTTTAAAAAACTATAGACAAATTGTACTTTTGTACTCAATCCTCTTGTTTTCAATCTTGCACACTGATTGAGCTTTTTCTTTTCTTTGTTTTTTTTAAGGTAATCTCAAGTGAACATTTTAACACCGATCAGCGCATGATGTTACACATCTTCGAAGCTATGAACTTTAATCTGGTTCCATAATTAATTCAGTTCTGTGTTCCTATGATCATTTGAAGACTGCACAAAGAATTGTCCTCCACAGAAAACTCAAACAATGTATTCATTCACATTCCACCATTTTCCTTTGGTTGGTATTCAAATCGATCTCTTAATCACTAGGAAAAAAACTAGTATTGGATGTCAAGATGTAGTTGAAATTAATGCATGATCTCGATGAAAAACAATGAACATGAGACCCCATTCGCATGTAAGAAATGCTCCCTAAGAAAATTTTCAATTAAGAATTATATGTTGATATACTTCTAAGGGAAGGATCATCTGCAGCCATACGAAGAAAAGAAAAAAAAAAGAAAAACTACAACAATGACAAGAGCAGAACAGCTATTCATTTTGTTAAGCTAAGCTCTAGTCTTAATGCTTGAAAAGATAGTACTATTTGCAACTGAATCAAATCCCAAATTTTTTTCTTCCAGAGAAAGCCCAACAATGTATTTATTCGCATTCCTTCCTTTTTCTTAATCAAATCCCTCTCTTTATCATTAGGAAAAAAAGATTAAAAAAAAAAAATAGTGTTGCATATCAAGATAAAAATTAAAACATTTCAATGAGAATAATGAACAAATGACTTATGACCGTATCCTAGCTCCATCAGAACTGCTCCCTAAGAAATCTTTCAAATAAGACATATGTTGATTTTTTATTTTTTTTATCTGAACATATGTTGATTAACATATATATATATTCATATATATATATATATATAAAACAATGTAAGTATTTTCTGTAGACATAAGATACGGGCATTATAATTCAATAAGGATCCAAATATACACAAAAACAATCACAGGCTTGATCTTTCCCATGAAAAAAAAAACCAACAGAACATATGTTCATCTTGTTGAGCTAACCTCTTTTACTATTGCAATTGAGTCAAAATATCAATTTTCTTATATAGATCATGATCATCATCAATCAATCAAAAACAAAAGTTGACAATCATGATCATCAACTCTAAGCCAAACCCACATAGAAAAATCCATAATTGAGCTCAGATAAACTGTATACATATAAATACAAAAAGGCAAAAGCTACAAAGATACATATATCTACATGATGATATATATATATATATGTATATATATATCATGATGATGAACTATACCTTGAGGGTTCTTTTGCAGTGGTGGCATCTGAAACATGCTTTGTGATAAACTTTGTTGTCAGCAGTGAGCTGATCAACCAAGTACACAGTCTTTTCACATGCTTTGCACTTCTGTGTTGTACCGGTAAACGTTGCCATCTTAACAATAACCAACCTAAAACCCCCCCAAAAAACCTCCTCTTTTTTGCTTCTCAAAACAGACCCACAAAAGAGAATCTCTTGTTTTCTTGGTTAGCTTTAGCAGATTAGAGAAAAACTTTCTCTTGTTTTTGTTTTTATTATTTGTTTTCAATTTTTTTTTTGTCTGTCTGAGGCTTACAGCTCAGAGATTTGTCAGAGGAAAACTAAAACAATGCAATGCGGCTTTGCTTTTTTGGTTGTGATGGGTTTATTATCTTTGGAATTTTTGGACCAATCAAATATGCTAGCCGTACCAAGTCAGGGGTAATATTATAATTCAGTCTGAAGTCACCATGCTTCATAGAGAAAATAAAGATCCCGTCGAATTACTGTGCTACCCTCGGTGACACGTGTCGAACGTGTGTATTTTATCACAAGCATTGAAGTTATGATTGGCTGTACCATATGAGAAAATCTTCACTGGATAGATTCTTGCAGTTTGCGGTTATTCCGCAATAGGGAGTTAAAAAATACTCCATGTTAGAGCGCGTGGTTTTTTTTTGTCATTATGGGTATGTTTGTTTCGTGTATTTTTTAAACTCAATATACTTAAATTTGAATTCAAGTATCAAAAATCCTTGATATAAGTGTTTGTTTCCCTCAAAATCTGAATCATTTGAGTATTAAGAATCTAAATTTTCAGTGTTTAAACTTTTGATACTCGAATATCTTTGCTACAGTAAAAACTAAAATTCTCTCTTATATTTAAGGAAAAAAATCATAATTTTTTCATTTGATATTCAATTGAGATGATTCTTTTTTCACTGTGTTTCTAATGAAGAGAAGAATAAATCAATATCCATATTGCATATTTTTTAAGATTAGTAAATTAAGATTTTATTAGATTTATTAATAAATCAAAAACTATCTTCACTACCTCTCCAAACACATATTTTAATTTTATTTCATACTTAGATTAAAACTTAAATACACATCCAAATGTCAATTCAAATAATTAACTTAAATCCTAATTCAAATCACACTAACTCAAATTAAATTACTAATTCGAATCCATTTATCAAACGGACCTTATATATAAACATGTTGGTGGTGTAAATTAAACATTAACATGTTAATAATGTTTTAACATTATAAACATGTTGTAAATGAAACATTACAAACATGTTAGCAATTTTTAATTTACTAACATGTTTTTTTTTCTTCATATTGCCTTTCAAGAAAAATGATATTTTTAGGATGAAAAATGGTATTATTATATTTATTTATTTCAAAATGTTAGTAATGTTTAATTTAGTAACATTTCTTTTACATACATTTATTTTTTAGTCAGTTTTTTGAACCCCAATTATACCACTATTCAGAATAACTACTCAATAATCAAAACCAAAGAATAAGACGTCCAATTCCTATTTTGCAAAGGAAAAATATGACGAGAAAATTATTATTGGCTATATCAAGAGATCTTTTAATATCTTCAACAATAATATTGTTTCGTATCAATTGAAAATGAGTAAGTTTAAACTTTTCAACTTAAACCAACGACTTAAACAGGCCACTAATTTTTTATTTGGTCCGCAACTTAAATTCAAATAAATTGTTTCCAAATTGATTTTACTCGACAAAGATAGATAACTTTTTCCTACAAAAGTTGGATAACCTGTAATTATCGGAAATTCAAACAAATATCGATTAGAATTTGATGAAGGACTTTCCCCGAAAACAAATGATGAAACACAAACTTTATTATGATTAGCCCTATATAAAGCTTAATTTCGGTGCAAGTGTATTTCACGCTCCTGTCTAGTAAGTGGAAATGGTGAGGCAACGATGAAGTTAAAAATGACAAGATGATTATATATATAATAATGGGGTATGAATATGATGCACTTTATTTTTTTTTTGTCCCTATTATATTAAGGCATGGACAAGTAGAGCCTGGCTTGAGTATTTGAATAGAGTATTTGAATGAAGATTTAAATTTTTATGAGAGAAAATACTGTAGCAAAATGATTCGAACCGTGATTCAAGTATCGAAACAAACGGACCCAATGTATCTTCTCCCAAGCTGTGTCTCCATTTTTTATCTTTTTTTTTTTTTTGGTGGGGAACAGAATAAATATTATATTTGTACATAGCAAATTTGTAATTTCAAAAAGAAAAAAAAGCATATCCGCTCATGTATTACGCGTTTTCTGTTTTCTTTTTCCCCTTTCAGCTTTAAAAAAATATATATTTGCATCTACATAAGGCCGACAATTTGGGTCACAACACGATGACACGACAAGAACCCGACACGAAAAATGTGGGTTAGGGTTGGAAAAATAGGCCTCGGGTTAGAATTGGGTTGAACCCGTCTGACCCGCACAAAAAACGAGTTGGGTTTGAGTCAACCCGAATCAACACGAAATCAACCCGTAAAAAATATGTCAAAATAAGGTTGACCTGAAAATTAACCTGAAAATTGTTAATCAACCCGTGTAATACAAATTGAACTCGTGTGACCTTAATGTAACCCATATAACCTGAAATTAATTTTAATATGTCAAATAGTTTAACATTTGTTCTATATCCAACTTGACATGATTCTAATTTCTAGCATATTTGTTTTTCTTAAACTTATACAAAGTTTTGTTAACTTTTTTGATGGTTTTGATTTTGTTGGGTTATTGTTTATTTTATAGGCTTATTGTTGGGTCTATCGTTTTGTAGGTCTTTCAGGTTTAGCGGGTCAGTGTGTCGTGTCAACACGAACATGCACAAAGTAACATATTGACAGGTTGCATAGGTCGGGTTGGGTCAACCCATCTACACATCAAGTCGTGTCCAGGTTGGGGTTTTTTGACCCGTTGGGTCACGGGTCGGGTTCGGGTTGGGGTTGGCTGTTTATATAAGGGCTCAACCCGACCCGAATCCAACCCGTAGACCCGAATTGCTAGCCTTACATCTACACATGGAAGAAAAAGCTCCAAAAAAGGACAGTTTTTTAGCAGGGATAAACATGAAAGTAAAGGAAGGTTTTTAAAATTTATTCTCCATATTAATATGATCTTAGGAGTTTTATTTATTTATTTCGGGGATAAAGAGGATCAATGCTACTTATAAAATTTATTAGGACCACAAACGGAGTAGAAATGAAACAAAACTTAAACACACAACTCCTTTCTCCGACTCTCCATTATTGACATGGAAAAGCTTCATTCTCTCCATCACCAAACCAACTCTTCCATAAATTTATTCCTAATTTCTTGCTTTTATCAATGAAGACTTTCCAAGTCTACAAGCCCACTTTTGAACCAAAAGCTAGATTTGATCTACCTTGAACCCCACATTTTATTATTGTCTTTTTTAAAATAAAAAAACAAAACCACCTTCTATTAATGAATTAATTCAACAACGTAGTGACCTAGTCATGGTCCCCGTTGGTGGCCAACTATATAGCTGTATTATTCTAAACTTAAACCAGCCAGAACCACTTTAGCACAAAAAAAAAAAAAAAAAAAAAGAAGAAAGACAAAAAGCCAAGTCAAGAAACTAATACCAGATGGGGTCACCTGCTCAGTCACGCTAACCAGGCATTTTCCATTTTCTCATTCCTCGTATGGGAAGCTCATACAAGTCTAGAATATTCATGTCCGTGTTCACTTTTCTATATTAGATTAAATGTATCAGTATAACAACATTCAGAAAATACAGAAAGATCATCTCATCTTGTCTCTCTCGTTTCTTTGAATTACTAAACTTGGTTTTTAAAGCCCCATCAACCACATAACTTGGTGTCAGATGGAAACTCTGTAAACAGCACATTTTGGCTATCACCAACCTTAGTCCCCCGGCGGGCTTTGACTATAACTAGCATGAATGTGCGTGTTATATCATTTAAACTGCATGTGTATGTATGCGCTATATACGACGGCATAGCATGTCACCCAATCTCAACATGTTAACTGTATGTTCTTGCATCTAGCCTCCCAAAAAATGTATTACCGGCTACAGCCTCTGCTGGCATGAAAGAATGTCCTTATAAGGAGTTTTTTACCATGGTATATGTTTCTGAACGTTACATCTGGATAATTTCACAAATGAAAAAGCAAGCAAAGCTGATAGAATTTGATAGATATTTGACTCGTATTATTTGATACCATACTAGAAAATTCTGACATTTAATATACCCAGGATTAGAAAAGATAGGATATAGTTATATATGCCTCTCATTTTCAGGTTGAGGCTCAAGCTTGCAGTCATCAATTTCTGCAGAACATTTACTTTGAAGAACACATCACATTTATTGCAATCATTGACAAGATTACAGACCGATATTGCTACATGTTTTATCAAGAAAGAAGAGATCAGAGAGGTAACCTTTGTGTATTTTTGCATAAGAGTCAGAGTATTTCCATTGTTGTTACCAAAAAAAATTTAAAAAAATTAAAATGCCAAAGAGATGGGCACTTCATTATGCACCTTCCGCAGCAGCCTTAACAGCCTTTTTTCGCATTACTGCTTTAACATACATTCCATGGCAACAGCCTGGGGCAAAACATAATAAAAGCCTTACGAGAGCTTTGAAACTTCCGATAGGAAATGGTACCCTATCCATGGCCATTACAGACTATATCAAAAGATGCTTAAAATCTTTCCCGCAATACAACAAATTTCAGAATGGCTATTTCATAATGGAGAAACATTTCTCTTGGTGAATATCTTGCATATCCTCGTTTCAATTTTACTTTAGCAAAATTGGTAAAGAAATAGGCCATGGGGGAAGATACCTTCAAAATTCACCAAATTGCAACAAACTTTCTGTGAAAAAATTGATATTAAGCACAGTTGCCACCAGATTCATTCTCCGGAGATGCAAATGCCAGTGATACCAATTGCAAAACTTACAAATATGATGGTTGTCTGAGTTATAAGTCCACTTCATCTTCCGTTTTCATCTTTTACATATCAAGAGTCACAACCTCCATGACTCTTCTAATATAATCCATGCTATTGTATCGTACAGATTGTGAGTGAAGTTTCTACAATTCTGAATGGTACTCCAAGCTATAGTAAATTTGATCTTTTTCCAAGGACTGTTTCCCACCATTCCATGCATCTCCAGGTTTCCTCAGTTATTGGGATTTTCTTGGGGATTATCTTTAACATAAAAGCACACATCTCCATTTTTGGAAAAAAAAAAAAAAAAAAACAATGACTTCATTGCATGTTAAGCCTCATGCTACCCTCAATACCAAAACAGCGTAAGATCACAATGCCAAGCATATCATAAGCATGTAGCTTACCAATTCATATCCAATCTAAAACAGAATTATATACAATAAACCCACTAATTTTCTAACATAAATATCAGCATTACCTGTGATGACAACTATAGCGAGGATAAAATTACCTTCCATATGAAATCATGGTTGCTGAGTTCAGAGTTCCATTGGTATGTTAGTGTGGTAACTGAGGTTGTTATATGAAAGGTATTGAACCTTATTCCAAAAAAATTCTTATTGAATCGTTAAGAAGTATAAACGTATCTCTTTCAATTACTTTTCCAATCCTTTACAGTTCAATCTTTTGACAGGGAGAGACGGTCAAGTGCATTATATATGCTATCTGCTACCAATGATCTAGGCAAGAACAAGATCCCTGATTAAAGTGATGAAAGCAATGCCGATCCCTCGCCACAATCACCCGATCATAAGCTTTTGAGATGAACTTTGCTGTGTTATGACAATCATTACATATTCTCAGATTCTTCATTATCCTTATTGGCATTGGAGGACTAGTACTGATAAGCCCAAAGGCAATTGCAAGCTTTTCACTATGTTTTAGAAGAGCAGTTTCCTTCTCTTCTTTGTCAATGTCAAGGAAAACCTCATTTGTGTCCCGTGCATAACCTTCCATTTTCAATCTGATTGCAATTTCATCCAACTTCGCCTCAATCTCATTTATTAGGGGATGTGTCTTGCCTCTAGCAAGGAACTCATGGACTATTCCATTTGCCTCAATCATGCTACAACCTGGAGTCTTCACCACACCATGTTGCACCATTGTTCCCCTAATCTCGAGAACATTGTCCCAATTACCTCGTGAAGCACAAATGTTAGACAATAAAAAATGGAAACCATCATGGTCAGGCTGAAGCTCAATGAGCCTTCTTCCAATCCTCTCCCCCATGTCATGGTTGCCGTGCTTCTTACAAGCTCCGAGTAAGGAGCCCCAAGTCGCAACATCTGGTACCATAGGCAAACTCTCAATTAGATCCTCAGCCTCTTTCAGAGTGCCTGCACGTCCTAAAAGATCAACCATGCATCCATAATGCTTAATATTTGGTACAACCTTGTGCTCTCGAATCATGGAGCCGAAATGATGACGACCCTCGTCCACTAGGCCCATGTGTCGACACGCCAAGAACTGCCATGAAAGTGATCTCATTTGGTGTTACACCACATGCTTTCATCTCCGAGAATATGTCCAGTGACTTCTCTACTAGCCCGTTGATTGCCAACCCAAGGATGAGAGCATTCCAAGTGGAAATACCCTTCTCTGTCATTCCATGAAAAACTTCCAATGCACTTTCTACACAACCGCATTTCATGTAAAACTTCCAATGCACTTTCTACACAACCGCATTTCATGTGCATGTCGATACGGTTGTGCCCAAAATTGTATTAACCTGGAGATTGTTTTTCCTTATATAAGCACGAATCTATTTTCCTAGGTCAAGGGCAGCCAAATGGGTGCAAGCTGATATCACACTGACCAGAGTGTTCTCGTCAGGTCTAATTCCAAAATGCTGCATTTCTTGAAACAAAGCCAGAGTTTCAGGGAATTCGTCATGCTGAGCATAACCTGATATCATTGCACTCCATGATACAACATCTTTCTCAGGCATAGAATCGAAAAATGCCTTGGCGTCTTCAACTGAACTACATCTCAAGTACCCAAAAAGCATAGAGTTCCAAGTTATCCGTTACAAATGCGGGCATAACGGAACAAATTCTTGGCAGCCATTGTATCCCCACAACTTGACTACATGTGAATCAATGCATTCTGAAGGTTGAGAAAAGTTTCAATTCCTATTTTGACGGCCAAGCTACGAATCAATTTCCCTGTCAGGATGACCAAAAAATGTGCACACGCAGAGAGAGCAGTTATTACCACAACTTCATCCACCTTCACTCCTTTAGAAATCATTTTCACAAACATAGCCAAAGCCTCCTCATACATATTGTTCTGCTCATAACAGGTAATCAACGCGCTCCACGAAACCATGTCCTTCTCTGGCATTTCATCAAACAAACAACACGCCTCAATCACCTGACCTGCCTTACCAAACAACACAATCATCAAATTTGAAGCAATTGTGTTCCTTTCGGGCATCCGATCATAAATATACTTAGCCTCCTCAACATCCCCAGTCTGAACTGTAACGACCCGCCCTTAAGTGACCGTCACTTAACTTAAACATCATTATAAACTTAAACTTACTTACAATAAAGGTAGAGAAATTTAGGATAATTTTTTTTAAATGGATATATGGATTCTTACTGAGGAATCCTTAACATGAAACCTTAGAGGAAATAATAACTATTTTTCAAATCTTAATAACAAACGAGTTCTTATTGATAAAGAATTCTTAACATATAACCTTAAAAGATATAATAATCATTTCTCAAAACTTCATTGCGTAAACCTAACGTAATATATAAAATTCTCAAACGTGATAATAACGTAATAATAAGCATTACGTCTTAACATAGTTATAATTTCTAAAAGCATGATCCGTTACATAATTCATAACATTAATTTCTTAAAACATAACCATAGTACTTTTCTTGAACTTTTCCTTTTAAAACATAAGAGTAATTATTTAGCAAGTATTACTTTAAAGACAATTCTCAATAGATAAAACTATTTTCAAGACAATTTTAAATTAAATATTAAAATAAAATCTCATTTAAATGCTCTCTAAAACTTTCTTAGCAATTATTAGATATTGTTGCTTATAATTTTAACATCATAGAAATATCATATTATTTTCTTAAAGGTAAACCTTCTTAAACTAAACAAAACATGATTTCTTATAACTTAACCTTTAAGTTTAAGATACTAATTTCTTAAAGCTTTTCTTTAAAACTTTAATAATAATTTCATAGAAACATATTCATAAAATTCATTTCTTAACTTAACATAAAACTCCAATAATCCTTTGTAATTCCATATAAACCTATAATTTTCTTTCCTATAAATTTCGTGCATTTGTTGCATCGTTTATTGCAACATCTTTAAACTTTGAAATCCTCTGGACCAAGGTTGCGTAATCACAAGCTCGGTTTTTAAAACATAATTACGTAAATTATTTACTTATTCATATGCACATAAATTTTCGTAAAGTGTAAGTATACGAAATTTCGTAAAATAAAACATGCATAAATTCGTAAAATACTAATGCGGAAATATTACATTGCGTGAGCGGAATCCATTCCCATCTTCACCATTCGTCCGCCGCTCACCACTACCCATCAAGTGTCGCTGACAGGTTTTTTTCTTACCTACAGCATGAACATACTTAAATGAGCTTTCGCTCAGCAAGTAGGAAATTAACCTCGCAAAATATAATTAAAAATCATTTTAATAAAAATATGCATCATTTTATGCTTGCTTATCAACTTGATTTATGCTTAATTATTTAAGATGTACCTTATCTTCTTACTTTGGGCCCGAGTGATCGTACCGGTTGCGCGCGAGTCTTGGGAAGTTAGGGTTCGCGAGGTCCCAACGACACCAAGATCATTCATTTCTTTAACATGGAGCCTCCCCGTGGGTCGGGAGGTTGGTACGACACCCTTAACTTGTCTCATAAGTTTCACTTGTCTTATTGTGTGTATGCAGTATGACTTATCACTACATAACATCACAATTTCGTAATTCATGAATCGTAACTCATAATCATAGATGAATCGTAAATCATTATCATACTTCACTTGAAGGTGATTAAACAATATAATTTATATATTGCATACATCACACATTAATCATATCATCATCATCATCATCATAGCATTTCACATCATTTCATAACATAGCATATCACATCATAACTTATAACAGTGTAATAAATCACTGATCATGCATTTTCATAAATTTTATGAAAATATTTAAAATTAATCTATTTTTAAAACTATTCATACTGTAGGCGAGATTCCTACTTACCTGGACTCCGAGCTGTGCGGGTCCAGTTGCATCTCGTTGTATCCACAGTCTACGCTGCATCCTCAGCAGTGCTCCTCGGACCACTATGGATGGCTAGAAATGATCCATAGAGATTTATTATTGTGGAAAACATCATTCTGGACTCCGATACTGCAGTCTGAGTCGCCTCGATCCGCGTACAGTCGGTACCAAATGATTTTCATCAGAGTGGAATTAGCTCGAACGGAGATCACCATCGCGTTCAGAGCGTCGAAACGAGTCGGGAGGCGGTCTCGGATCATCGATCGGAGGTCCGGATCACGAAAACCCAAAGTGACCGTTGACCGACGTTGACTAACGATTGACCGCCAGCGTTGGACTCCGTTGGTGGCTGGGCTCGAGCCTACCCCCCCTAAGTTGACCCTTCTGAGTCCAATGGTGGTGTCAATTTTACCCAATTCGGCCTCTAACCATGCGGATCGAAGCTTGACGGCGGTGGCAAAAATCGAGACTCTGATCTCGGTCTTCCGGCGAAGCTACCTTGAAATTAACCTGGGCATTTTGATCCCCATATGTTTCTGAGTGTTTCCCCTAAGGTGGGGCTGCTCAACACCGTGTGGAACGGCGGCTCCACCTCCTCACGGCGGCGCTCCATGGTGGATCTTGGTTCTCCGCCTTCTCGCGGCGTTTCCCAAAAATTGAGGTGTTGGGAAGCTTCCTCGTGCAGGCCTGGACATTTCCCCTCGTCCAATTTGGAGCGAGGTGGCCGGGAACGTCGTGATCGGTGTTCCTCGCAGTGGCACACGACGGCGATGATGGAACTCCGACGAACGGCTGCTCGATCGTGAAATTGGTTGAGGCATTTTACTCCCCGTCGCCCTCTGAACGGAATGGGGGCGGCAGTGTACCTCAACGCCACCGTGAACGACGGCATCGAGTGGTGGCACGACGGTGGAGATGAGGCAACTCCGGTAGGCTTTTTCGGCTAGAATTGTACTGTAATATCGGTGCCATTCTCTTCGTCTCTTCGATCTGAGTCCGTTGACACCAAGATCGTGTCAATCAGAGGTCGGACGAAGGAGAAATCACGTCGAAAAGATGACGTATTTTTGCGGCTTCAACCGACGCGTGTGGCCGCCTCCGCTGGAGTTATGGGTGGCACGGCACACCGTCGAAATCAGCTTCTCGAGATCTTTCCGATGGTGTAGGAGGTGTCGACAATGGAGGTCAGATCTTGGACTGAGTTTGAGGAGAGAGAGAGTGTGTAGAGAGAGAAAGTAGAGAGAGAGAGTGTGTGTGCGTGAGAGCTATCTGATTGGCCCTTTTTTTTTTTTTGTCCACATATTTATAGACAACTTTGAATCTACACAGTCTCAACTGTGTTGTGTCGGATAGATCAAATTTGATCCGTAAACTTGAAATTTTTATAGACATAACTGCACTTTTTAAAATTGTAATATTCTCATTCTTTAAAATATTACATAAATTCTAATTTTCTTGTTGTATCAATGCCGTATAAACATCTTCATACTGTCATAAAAATCATTTTCATAAAAGTTATCCATACTATATGGATTTTGTGATTTAAATTTTGGTACAATAAACTTTGAAACATTTGTCTTCAAAATCGATGATTAACTATTTTTGTAACTGTATCCATTTTATTCATGTGTATATATACATATGTATGTATTCTAAGAAATGTTATATATATTTAAAACTTTGCCCAATATAAGTATTTTTATTATTTTTAACTTTTTAAAACTTTAAAATGTAATAACATATATTTCTCACTAAAAATTTTCATATTGTAAACTTCAAATTTTATTATGAAAACAATAGTTGTAATTTTGTAAAAGTTTTGTAAATTAAATTGACTATCTAAAGTCAATTTAATTTAAAATTCTCAACTTAGCATAATTTCGTGCTTCACGGATATAACCTGTACTCTTTCTCGTAAAGAGCTATTTATGGTTCCACAACTTAGTAATAGATTAACATTTGTGGATCTCATCATCGCCCTTTTTTCTTCTTTACTATTACTATGACAATTGTTATTATTATTGTCTTTACAATAATAATATTAAACTTTACGTAATTATTAATGTGTATAATAATTAACCATACACATTCAAAACATTGGAATTCTTGAATTTCCAATGACTCATATAACTTGCTTAAAATTCTCATCTTACTTTATGATCTCTATAAATTTTGAGATCAATCTTAGTAAAACATGTCATAAATCTTGCATACTTGAACTTGGTGCTCACCATTTTCAATTTATGGTATGGAGCTCATAATCACTTTTGATTTGGGTTTCTTTTACTGAACTGACATCATATAGAAATTTTTCACATCATCATAGTAAGTTAGAAATTCCACTTGTTGTTAAGTAATCCCAATTTAAACATTCTAATTGAGATTTTTATAACAATCACTTCTTTGGCTCGTACATGAAATCAATAAATCATAAACTTTTAATTTAACACATTAAATAATTATTTTTAATTATTTTAATGTACTATTATAACATTACATCGTTACATGTTTCATAAATAAAGCACATAAATTTGTGTATTCATAACATTATTTATTTCTAAGGTCTTATGGCTAGTAAAACCTTCAAATTTACATGCTAATAAATGCTCAACTTGTACTCTCTCAAGTACTTAGCTGTGTAATTATGAAAAAATCTTTAATTAATTATACTTATTAATTTTTTTGGATTTTTCTGGTCATTACACGAATATCCCCGCCTAGGATCAAATTCCACGTAACCGAATCCAAGCAAGGACTTTCATCAAACAGCTGACGTGCATCAGACATGTTCTCACAAACAGCATACACATTGATCAAGGTTTTCTGAACATAAACATCCGAATCAAAACCAATCTTCAAAACATGACTATGAATCTACTTCCCTTCATTCTCGGATAACTGAACGGCACAGGTGTGAATTAGAACAGGGAATGTGCAGTTATCAGGACCCACATTTTCCTCTAACATAAACTTGTACAAGTAAATAGCCTTTTGAGGGCAGTTTCTCTTAACACAGGCTCTCATCATGGTGTTCTAAATGAACCCATTTGAGTTCTCAATGAGATTGAAGATGTTGAAGGAGTAATTAATATGAACGAAGGGGAAATCAGTTGAGAACTTGAGAAGCTTGCTTGCCGCGAATGTGTTTTTAATAAAGCCAGTAAGGATCATCTGGGAGGGAATTTGCTTGAATTGCTTCAAATTTTGGCATTTCGTCAAGTGGGTCTCTCAGATTGAGAGATTTATAGTAGTCCTGAGGTTGGGTTTGTCGTGTTTCAAAGTTGACTTTATAGCTGAAGAGAGATGTGTTAGGCTGACCAAACTCATGAATATGATCGGCCAAGCTATGATGATTTCATATTCAAAAGAAATTAGTTTATACAAATCTATGAATTTTTTTAGGCTAATCACTTTTATTGCAATAGTACGAGACTCTAAACCGGATCTTTCCAAATATTGCGATTGAGAGCTTCGTCTTCATCTACTGTCATGAATCAATTTAATACCATAATCCAGAGCTTCCATGTACTGCGATTGCGAGCTTTCGGATCAGGTAAAAACCGGAGGTTCGTGAAAAGCAGCGGAACCAGGAGGTTCTCAAACTGGTGACTTCCGACGCTAGATCTCCAGCAACAAAATCATCAAAAGGCCGGTTCGGAGCTAGGACGGCACGGCAGTGGCTGGAATTGTGTGGCCGAGGGCGGGAAGGGCAGAAAAGCGAGGGAAAAAAAAAAGGAAGGACGATTTTTTTTTTTTCGTCTATGCTTATCATAAATTGCAATTTTAACTCACATATTTTTTTAATGATATGTACTTTAATTTTATAAATGTATAACAAATTACCTTTATTTATGGGAATGTTAATTTTTTACAAAAATTACAAGTTGTGTGCATATGGATTGTTGACTAATCTTTTAACTAATTTGTTATGATTAAGGTCTTTAAGTTTTATTGAGGATTTTTTTAGCATATTTACTTTTTAAACTTGTCGTGGTGTTTTTTTTTTTTTTTGGCAATATCGTCCGCAACAAAGAGTACGTATTACATGGAAATATATTCATTATCATATAAGCAACTTCGGAACTTCCTAAAATACAATCAGTGCAATTCAAGCGATCACAAGGAGCACCTTTTGTGAGGCAAATGTATTGCAAATTACATCCCGTAATTTGATAAGATTGCATGGTTGGCATTAGCATTCATGAGATTGCTATATTTAGTTGCTGGTTGACTATAGATTGATCACCATAAGATATCAATCGTATAGCTGGAATTGCAAATTCCATGTGCATGTTAATTGTTGTTTCCTGTTTTGTTTTGTTTCCAAGTTTAGCTAATATCTTGTATATGTGTCAATGTAATCAATAGTAGTGATGTAAGTAATAATCAATTACCTTTTTAGATTACAGAAAATTTTCATGGTATCGGAGCAAAAACATGAGTGGTGAGACGGAAGAAAACACCACGATCACCAAGAAGGCGACAACCACCACGGGAAATGCACTTCATTACCATCTTGGAAATTCTGATAGACCTGGAGACCAGTTGGTGATACACCTGCTGAAAGGAACGAATTACTCGACATGGAGGAGGGCCATTACCAATGCGTTGGTGTCAAAGCACAAAATGGTTTTCGTGGATGGGAGACTTCCAAAGCCACTAGAGGGAGACCCGAATGAAGAGAATTGGATCACTTGCAACTCAATGGTAATGTCTTGGATCCTAAACTCCTTGAATGAGGAATTACACGATAGCGTTGTCTACCACGATACCTCACAAGGGATGTGGAGAGAGTTAGAGGAGCGCTTCTCACAAGGAAGTGGACCGATGATTCAAAAAATCAAGGAAGAGATTAGCAATACTCGCCAAGGAGACATGACGATTTCGGCGTATTATGCTAAAATAAAGAGTTTATGGGAACAACTCGGCACATTCTCAAAGCCACATAAACCCGGGTGTAGTGGTTGTACTTGTGGCGTTGCGGCAAAAGAAAAGGAAGAAGAGAAACTACACCAATTCATGATGGGATTGAATGATGCATACGGAGTTGTTAGATCAAACTTGCTATGCAAAGATCCCTTGCCGAGCCTACCAAATGCTTATTCTCTTCTTGCTTCCGAAGAACTCACTATCGGAAGGCCTCCTATTACCGAGCCAGCTACGTTCAAGACTTTTGTGGATACGTCAAAGGGCAAAGAACTAAATAAGAGGCCACGTTGTGACCACTGCAAGAAGACGGGACACACAAAGGACAACTGCTTTGAGATTGTTGGTTACCCGCCAAATTGGCAAGGCAAGAGGAGAAGCAAGCCTTCGGCACATGTAACCATAATTGAAAGAAAAGAGTCCACTCAAGCACAAACTAGCGATATAGCTAGGCTCACACAAGAGCAAATTGACCAACTTCTATCTCTCCTTGCAAGAGAAAAGCAACCTGCATTAAACTTCATTGGTAACTCTATTCGAAACTCTTGGATAATTGACAGTGGGGCATCTGACCATATTGTGTCAAATGCAATGTTGATGAACCATTATGAAAAACCAACTAAATTGATAAAAGTCTCACTACCAGATGGAAAAGAAGCAAAAGTCGAATTATTTGGTACAGTGGTTTTAAACAACAACATAAAGCTACAAAAAGTTTTATTTTTACCAAACTTTCATTGTAATTTGATATTTGTAAGTCGATTGACAAAAGACTACAATTGCTCAATTACCTTCACTCCAACCATTTGTGTTATGCAGGACCTTACCTCCAGGAAAATGACCGAGATGGGTAGACTAAGAGGGGGCTATATTATTTCGACTGGGACTATGAAACACAAGTTAATGCGGCGAAGACTTGTCAGAAGGCCAAGATTCTACACCAAAGATTGGGGCATCTACCATTTTCTAGCTTGAAGAATGTTTTTAATTCTAATTTCGAATTCAATAAAGATGTGAGTCCATGTGATGTTTGCCATAGAGCAAGACATGTTAAAAGTTCTTTTCCCATTAGTAATAAAAGGTCGAAGATTATTTTCAATTTGATACATGTTGATACATGGGGACCTTACAACATCAAGACACACACCGGACATTCTTATTTTCTTACTCTCGTTGATGATTGCTCGAGAGCGACTTGGTTGTATTTGATGAAACACAAAAGTGAAGCACCAAAATTGTTCGAGCACTTTGTAAAAATGGTAGAGACTCAATTTGGCAAACAAGTCAAAACCATTCGCTCGGATAATGCACCAGAATTTGTTTCTGAAAATTTCAAGAGGTACATAATGGAACACAACATTCTTCACCAAACTACATGCCCCCACACGCCACAACAAAATGGCGTAGTTGAGAGAAAACACCGACATTTACTTGAAGTGGCACGAGCTCTAAGGTTTCAATCAAACATTCCCCTACGTTATTGGGGAGAGTGTGTGATGACTGCAGCTTACCTCATCAACATCCTGCCAACACCAAGATTAGAAGGAAAATCACCTCATGAAGTTCTATTCGGAAAGAGGTCATCATATGAACATCTTCGTGTATTTGGATGCTTATGCTATGTCTACAACAAGCCAAAGCCACTTGATAAATTCGAATCAAGGTCGAGACGTTGTGTTTTTCTCGGCTATATTCCTGGGAAGAAAGGTTATAAAGTTCTTGATCTTGAAACAAAAAAGATTGGTGAATCACGCGACGTTATCTTCTACGAAGAACTCTTTCCATTTCAAGTTGATACATCTACAATGAATAAAAGCGTGGAGACAAACCCCTCTAGTTCATTCCAACGGTCACAAAACCATCCACTTGATGATGATTTGAATGAAGAAGACGACACAGTTGAAGGTGTGATCACCGAAAATCACGAAAATCATGAGCTAAGACAAATCGAGACAGAAGTTATATATGAAGACAATTTTGTAGAACCCATCGAAGAACAAGGGGTTGGGAGGAGCAAACCCTCAAGCGAACGAAAGATGCCAACATATCTTCAGGATTATGTACTAAATTGTTCCCGAGAAGATAGAAATGGCCCCTCACAACAGTCACCTATCCCGCGTCATATTTCCAATATACGAGGTAAAGTTCCTAGTACCCTTCATGCTCATGTTTACTCTACGCAACAGAATATTTGTGATGCAGATGTGTCCTTTGTGGAACCTGTAAGCTTTGAAGAAGCTTCCCAAGATATAAGATGGCGAGAAGCAATGAACAAAGAATTGCAAGCCTTGCAAACAATGAAACTTGGAGTTTAGTCCCTCTCCCTCAAGGGAAACGAGCCATCGGGTCAAAGTGGGTCTACAAGATTAAATATAATTCTGACGACAACATAGAAAGATACAAAGCTCGGCTTGTTGCCAAAGGTTATAACCAAGTGGAAGGCCTAGACTACAATGAAACATTTGCATTAGTGCAAAGTTTGCCACAGTCAAGTGCCTTCTTGCAGTTGCTGCCGCAAAAGGATGAGAATTGCATCAATTAGACGTTAATAATGCATTCCTGAATGGAGATCTAGATGAGGAAATCTTTATGAAGGTCCCACAAGGCTACCCAAAGCAAGAGAAGGGAATTGTTTGTAGGCTACACAAGTCTTTATATGGACTTAAACAATCCTCAAGGCAGTGGTTTGGGAAGTTTTCTGAAATAATGTTAGCCTACGGCTTCAAACAAAGTGTCTCCGACAATTCACTTTTCACTCTTTCCAAAGGTGACAACAAGTTGGTTGTGCTTGTATATGTTGATGATCTCATTGTGGCAGGAAACGACAATACAAAGTGCAATCAATTCAAGAACTACCTTCGGAGTTGCTTTCAAATTAAAGATCTAGGAGCACTTCATTATTTTCTTGGTCTAAAAATGAAAAGAACAAAGGATGGGATCCACTTATGCCAAGAGAAATACGCCCGAGACATCATTGCCGAGACCGGCTTAGAAAAAGCCAAACACGTTGAGACACCTGTTCCCCAACACCATGGCTTGTGAAATGACGTTGGCGAGTTTTTAGAGGATGCCGAGGCCTATCGTAGACTAGTTGGGAGGCTATTATACCTCACTCTCACTAGACCAGATCTCACATATGCCGTCCATCTTCTAAGTCAGTTTATGCAAAAGTCGAGGATGCCTCATATGGAAATGGCCAAGGGTGGTTCGTTACTTGGCCAAAGTACCAAACCAAGGGATTTTTTATCCCAAGAACAACAGTTTAGTTTTGAAAGCCTATGGAGACGTTGACTGGGCAACATGCCCAACCTCTCGAAGGTCGGTTACTGGTTTTGTTACGTTCCTAGGCACGGCTCCTCTAACGTGGCGATCTAAGAAGCAACCAACAGTATCTTTATCTTCTGCAGAAGCGGAATACAGGGCCATGGCGAAAACCACTAAGGAGATTATCTGGCTTCTCCACTTGCTCAAAGACATGTTTGTGGAGGTGCCCAAACCAGTCAATTTGTTGTGTGATAATAAGTCAGCAATACATATTGCCACAAATCCTGTGTTTCACGAGAGAACAAAGCACATCGAGTTGGATTGTCACTTCATTAGAGAGAAAGTGCAGCACAAGATAATTAATTTGACCCATATAGGATCTGCTCAACAGTTAGCGGATATTTTTACTAAGGCCCTCGGGAGTGCCCACTTCCAAAAATTACTCCATGATATAGGAGTAAAGACATTTGTGACAAGGGCTTGAGGGAGACCTACGTTTCTTCTCTGCTTGTGCAAGCTAGTGTGCATGGCCCAACGTAGCTTGAGGGAGGCTATTGCAAATTACATCCCGTAATTGGATAAGATTGCATGGTTGGCATTAGCATTCATGAGATTGCTATATTTAGTTGCTGGTTGACTATAGATTGATCACCATATGATATCAATCGTATAGCTGGAATTGAAAATTCCATGTGCATGTTAATTGTTGTTTCCTGTTTTGTTTTGTTTCCAAGTTTAGCTAATATCTTGTATATATGTCAATGTAATCAATAGTAATGATGTACGTAATAATCAATTACCTTTTTAGATTACAGAAAATTTTCATCGACGAAGCATGCGTTTATATGTGAAAATAAAACCAATTTACCTCTATTACACATGAATGGTGCGTTTAGTAACTCCGTTTTAACTAGATAGTTGAAATTGTTATATTGTAAACTAAAAGTAGATTACAGTGTAAAATTCTTTCATGCTACAGTAAACGCCCATTTAGCTCTTTGGTTGAAACTAAGATTTTAAATTTTAAATTTAAAAACTGTAGTACGTAAGAAGCATCAGTTTCGACTGAAGTGATAAACAGACTATAAAATAGCTCCAATTTTTTTTAACTACATTATAAAACACACTCAAAATTTGTGACGGAGCTAGTTTACCTATTACATATGAATTTTGTACCAAAAAGAATGTGTAAAAAGATAGAGCTATGTCACCTGTATTACGTCGGAATTTTGTCAAAGAATAAGAATAATGTGTCAAATATTTCACTACGTTGAAATATTTATATTAAATATAGTGGACTAGTTGAAGTAAAATAAGAAGAGGCATGCATATAAAGATAAAATCAAAATCATCTATATTACGCACAGTTTTTTTTTAACCAAAAAAGGTGCATGTGTTGAATATTCCTCTGCACCACATAGAAATTAAAAATAATGGACCCCTCGAGAACAAGCCCAAGCAATAAATTGCTCGAAGATATTTTACTCCTTTATAGAAATCTACAAGAGACAAATTTTTATTCTCATCTTAAATGAAAATAAGTAGACCGAGCTTGATTTCGATGCGAGCAGTGTGCGGGTAACTTTTAGATAATCAAAATGACAATTTCTTTAGTAGGAGTCAGAAAAAACTTCGGTAAAAAAAATGATTTTGGCAATATCTAACAATTTTTAAAAGTACACTATTAATATATGTTCCCACATAATAAATCATTCAAAATGACAAATTCTGAAAAGGCTACTTCTTAAGTTTGATTAGTGTAATTGCAATCCAAATGCAAAACTATTTCTCAATCATTATTATTTTTTGGCGGAAATAACACTTCCTAAGCGCCTACTTGAAAACATATGTTTGAACGTTCAAAAGTTTTACTTCAACCAATTTTACTATAGTTTGTTTTGCCACAAATTTGAGATGGTGTAGTTCTTTAAGTTTAAATTTTTGGTTCGTGCCTATGTTTCAAAACGGACTATAACAAAGGGCACACGAACTATCAAAAGAAAAAAAAAAAAAAATGGGGCACACAACCAAGCAATAGCATTGCATAAAAGGTCCAAACAGAGAGCTAACATAGCAGCAATAGTCTGTCAAGTTGGATCCTAGGACCTCTGCGTGTGTTTTATTGTCTGAAAAATTAAGTTCTGTTCCTTTTTACAGTGAAAAAGGAGATCACTTTAGAGGAAAAAAAAAACACACACACACACACCACACTCACACACACACAAGGGCACTTTATAGGCACGGACACATATAGAACTTTTTTGGGGGCAACAATAGTCCTCAATTTGAACTAGTAGGTTACTTTTTGCAATCAACTGCATTAATTGAAGTTTATTTTCTATTCATTTAGTGTTTATTCAAGCATAATTTATTCAAGAATATTCATTTCAAGTATCAAGTGCAAGAAAGATAAATTTTGATGATTGTGTATTTCATTAATTGAACCGATTGGAACACATCTCTGTTAAGTAATCATACATTTGGTACCGTTATATGTTCATTTATTTTTCTGACACGACCAATTTAATTGGTGATAGCCGTTCATAGGTTGCGTTATTATCATTTTTGTGTTTATTGATAGATGATTGGGGGAATGAAGCTGTTGTTTTGCCCACAAAATTATGAGCCTAAAACCATATCCAAAATGTTAATGCTACATTTGCTACCAGAAAACGTAAAAATATCATATTTTATATGTTTCCTTGATTTGTGCTCTGATAAATAAAATGCTGTTTCAAATGTTTATTTACTTTTTACATAATCATTTTTTTTATGTTGTAAAGTAAACTTTTAATTTTGAAATATTTGAATAGCAAATGTTGCAATGTTTATCATTACCATAACATCAACTATTGAGATCAATTTGAACATTTAAAATAGTGTGGTAGATCAGTTTGAACCGAAAAAAAATTAGTTTACGTGGTGTAGCATGTGAGATCTTTACACTGTAATTACTTTTTATACTTTACACTATAATATTATAGAGTTTCATTATTGTTTCAAACGAATTGGTTTGAAGGAATATGGGAAACATACTATAAGAATCAAGTGACGTTTTGGTTTGAGCATAGACATATACATTATCAGATATCTACTCTATATGCTAATGTTGTAAAAATGAGAACATACTAATTGATACGTAAAGGATTAATACAAATAAAAGCAAGCAAAGGAAGCTCATGGTCTGAATATATATCACGTTAAAAGAAAAAAAAGAAAGTAAATTGGCCGTTTTATACATCCATGTCGAGCAATAGAACAAAATCAGCTCAGAGTAAATATACAATTGGTTAGTGGGAAAAAAATTATAATTACCAAAAAGGAGGCATAAAACAGTTTGGGCTCGCTTAGGATATCATTCTTTGTCTGGTGTTCATGAGAAGCTGCGTTGAGATTGCAATATTAATTTTAGAATTAGCTCTTAAATCTAATATTTTTAAAGGTTGTAATTAATAAGTAATAATTAATTATTGATTAAACATTTAAAGAGAGGCAGGTCACCTTACGAAGCATGGTCTTTTGGTTGATCAAAGTGGAGATGTTTTCTTCAAGCTCTGAGTTGATGTCTTGTAGTTGTTTAGCTCTTCATTCTAAATCACACACGTAAACCTTCATCCTTTCGTGGGCTTGTTGGGCGGAGACCCTGTTCTTGAGCAATCCAATAACACAAAAAACTCAGGAGAAGAAGACATAATAATGGAAATTACAATAGCTAAGCTAGAAATTAGTGGATAATAGTTGGGCACCTTTTGAGTCCTTTGTGTCCCTCATCAACAGGGTTGCGTTTCCTCCGCCGTTTCTCGGGGAATCCAATTTGCGGCGGCGGTGGCTGTGGCAGAGGCGGAGGCGGTGTATTGTTGGAGTTGGAGGGAGGTTGATGAGTTTGAGCTTCCAACTCCATGTCTGGAACTCTGAACAAATCTTCATCGCTCTCTTCTACAATCAGCCATAACCAAGATTTAGCCACCACTAATTCATCATTATTATTAATCAAGAAAAACATAATTTATTATAACACTCACCTAGTTTGTTACTTTGGGACTTACTGTGGGATGAAGTAGCACAAGTGCTCTTAACATTTGTAGACATTCTTTAAAAATATTTTTGAATAGAATTATGATATTTTGAGGAGAAAAGTAGCAGAAAAGTTTTAAAGATAATTATATGTATATAATATGTATGTGCATATATTACGCGCATTCCACATGGTATTTTGGTTGGATTATGGGATTTGGGAGGTTATTCTAGGAACATGCTTTTTATAAACAGACGCCAATCTACTTGGTGTACATCTGTACAAAACATGATGATAAACGTCTCCTCTTTAGCCCCACCAACACCAACTCTAAATCAAACACGTGGCGCATGTATTTCTTGAGTCTAGAGAGACAAATGGTTTGCAAATTTCTTCAATTCAAAGAACAAAAGGGATTTCCGAATCTTTGGAAGCCGTGAAGAATTTCATAGATTTCATAGCGATAGGACGTTTAAAAGGCACAAAAATAGAAACAAAAAGAGCAGTATGCATGTATCAAAGTAGGAATAGAAAAAAAAAAATAAATCTTTTCCTCCTCAAATAAATGTAATTGATTATTGACCAACTATTGGTGACCAGGAAAATGCGCAAGGGCAATATGGCAGTAATATTCCCTCTAACTAACTCTATTTAACTCCCCAACCGCTAATCAGAGTTGCTCTTATCTAATGATAAGTTATGTATGACATTTTTTTTTCCCTGTTTGTTTGTTTGTTTGTTTGTTATTAATAGACTAAGCAAAATCAAAATCTGACCCTAGTATTTATGTAAACTTGAAATTTTAATTAAGCTGACAAATACAGCAGAACAAAACACTCTCTTGGAAGATAGAAAACAAACTCACATAATAAAATGAAGGTAACATAGAAATATAAGCATATTCCCATGATGTAACATTTAAATTACCTTCCAATGACTCCCTGAAAAATAATTGCTGAAATTTTTTTTCTCCAAATTCAGAAATCAGCTTCGCCTTTTCACTTTCCTTTCTGTAAAACGCCAGAAGGTAAAGAAACTAAAGATGAAGAAGATTTGGAAAAGGACACAAAAAAAAAGGACAAATAGAGCACACATACAACCAGAATGAGTTATCAAGACATCCTCAGTCTCCAACTTTTCAAGTAATGAATTGTAAAAAAAGAAAAGAAAAGAAAAAAACACTTTTAAAGTTTAGTGAGAGCAGAGTACCAGATATATAATAATGGCAAAGGAGAATCGAAGTTACAGAAATATTTTTTTTCTTCTTTCCCATATAACGACCCAACTCCAATCCTTTTCACCGTCCCAGCACATCTTAGCTCTTCAAATGAAGGAGGCCACGGATTTCCATGTTTCAAACAGAATGATACCTCTATTTCATCACAATAGCTTCTATGGTCGATTGGAAAGCAAAAGATGATGACGTGGTCTGAACTAATACCACTACTTGTGATTTGAGCTTCTTCTACTTCCTCATTAGTGACCCAACAATCACTGTAGGTGTCCCAGCCATAATATCTCCATTTGCGGATTCGGCCAGACTTATTTTTAAATTGTAATTCCAAAGAAATATGTCGACGATCGGAGTCGCAAGAATTGTAGACTGTAGGAGTTAATGCAGCAACAAAGCAAACTGCAAAACCCAGAAAATTAGATTTATTCCAATCTTTTGGAAGCTTCATACTTATTGAATCCCCCTCAGCTTGATGGGCAAACCACTTTGGAATTTCATTTCCCGGATAACAAACGTCAATGTTAGAATCACGAAATTCTCGCTGCACCAAAACGAACAAAGAATATTGTATTGTGAATTACTTCAATCCACTTAAGAGTCATTTTGATAACAGTACATTAAAGAAAAGGAGATTACAAAATACATACATACCATTGATTTTTCAACACAGTATAAGAAATCACCGAAGCCCTTGCATGCATTCCGTTCTAATTTCCAGCACATTCTGAATCTGAATTCCTTACCTCTACTGGTCATAAAATTGCCAGGAATATGCCTTTGTGTGAATTCAGAACCCAAACTCGATATTGTCTCCAGTGAAGTACATCCACTTGCTTCAAGCCAATCTATAGATAATGGAAGTTGTGGTAAAGACCGAAGCTTCTTGCAATTTTCAATGTAGAAACTGTCCAGTCGATGAAGTTGTATGATGCTTGAAGGTATTTTCTCAAAATGGTTCCCTCTTAAACTTAACCAGGTTAAGGAGGATAAAAGGCCCAGCCACTCGGGA
This sequence comes from Artocarpus heterophyllus, assembly GCA_025403435.1. Lineage (NCBI taxonomy): Eukaryota > Viridiplantae > Streptophyta > Magnoliopsida > Rosales > Moraceae > Artocarpus > Artocarpus heterophyllus. The sequence goes on along the minus strand of CM046346.1, from coordinate 7,063,657 downwards.
ATTTCGACAATATTGCATTCATCTAGACATAGTACTTTTAAAAGAAAACAATGAAAATGACCTGATTCCGACAAGTTCAAGTATTGAAAAACCATTGCGGGGCAAGATTTTAAGACTGCTTAAATTTTTAACCCAATTTGGAATAAACTCTATTTTTTTACGCCAACTACATTCATAAAGAAACCCAAATAACTTTTCAATCATAAAAGAGTCGGGCAAATCTTGGATCTCTGTTTCCTTAAAATCAGAAGGAGCCTTTGTGAATTCTTTTAATCTTGAGCAACCATTAAGATTAAGTGTTAAAAGAGACTTCAACCTAAAGATCTTCATCGGTAGACTCTCAAGCTTTTGGCATCTTGAAAGATAAAAATACTTCAGACGACGAAGACCCTCAATCGAAGATGAAGACACATGTTTTATTGATGTACCACTTACATCTAATGTTTCTATATTCCTTGGAAGAGTTGGAAGATTCTTGACGTGTTGACAATCCGAGTGTCTCAATTCCACAAGATTTTCAAAAGACCCAATTGATGAGGGCAATTCTGTTATTACAGTCCTTGATATGTCCAAGACTTTTATATTCCCAGATATCTTTGGAAAAGATTTAATGAGAGTGCAACCGTCAAGCATAAGAGATTCAAGATGTCTTTGGGAACTAAGCGGTGGAACTTCAATTAAACTTGTACAACCCGAGATAGGTTAATGCTCTCTAGCTTCGAAGCCCGAGATAGGTCTGGGACTTTGACTAATTGATTGGACCATGAAAGGTTGATATGTTTTAAGTTTTCAAGAATCTACAAAAAATAATAATAATTATTGATTATTGATTGATAAACTTTATTCGGTCAAAATACGCATATTAATATAAAAAGGAACCATAGACTTTTATGCATGATATTCATGAAAGTAAATAAAATTACAGCATACCTGAACACCATTCCAAAGTTGCTTGAGCTCACTATGAGACATGTCAAGTCTAACCAGATATTGCGGCTTAAACTCTAACGGCAAAGACTTTGATGGGTAGTTATACCAACAGAGATATCTTAACGGGCAAGAAAATTGCAACTCCTGATTAAAGTTAACTTTGATCTGGTTACGATTGCAATAGTTTGAGTAATAGATCTTAAGAAATCTCAGATTACACATCTCCTTGAAAACTGTAGGTCTCAAGTGTAGGTCTTCATCCATCTTAGACATGTCGAGGCATATCCCTTCAATTGCTTCAGTCCCCTGACAATTATAGAATTAGACAAGATAAGCATACAAAACATAAAAGAAAAAAAAAATCTATTATGTACATAGGGAGATATAGATTAACATTGCTTAGCATTTTATACATTACTTTATGATTTTCTAAGACATGACGGACATCTTGAGGAATCCACAAGCGACTGCGCTTTCCAGGCTCTTTAATCGATTGTTGACGAACAATTTCCCAACACATCTCTTGTATCAAGTCATGCATCCAAATTGTTTCCTCATCTGTAATGGTTACAAGAGATTTATCTATGAGAACTTTAATCCCTATTTTTGCAAACAAATCAGAGCCATCTAAGATGCTTTTTATGAAATCTCTTTTCTCCCCTTTAAGAAAGCATGCAATATCAAGGAGAATATCTTGCTCCTTGTCATCCAACCCATCATAACTTATTTTCAACACCTTTTGAATGTCTTTATGGGGAACTATTTTTAGTTTCTTTAATGCACTTTCCCAATCTCCTATAGTTTTAGAATGAAGGGAGGAACCTAAAACTTTAAGAGCTAATGGATTGCCATCAGTAAACTTCACTATTTCTTTTGATAGCTCAATGAAACGTGTTTCAGAAGGCTTTCTCTTGAAGGCATTCAAATAAAAAAGTTCAAGCCCCGCCTCAAAATCCAATCCTTTAACTGTGTATATGCTATAAGCATCCCTTTTGAGTAATTGTGCATCTCTTGTTGTTATCAGGATTTTGCTTCCCTGGCCAAACCAATTGTTGTCTCCAACCAAAGCCTCTAGCTGTGCTATATTATCAACATCGTCAAGAACAATGAGTACCTTTTTCTTACGAAGCTTATTTTCCACAAAGTAATTGACTTTTGAATTTCCTCTGTCAAACAATTCAGAAAAAAGTACGCCTTTCAAATAAGGCAGTCCATGTTTCTCTGACACTTCCCTAACATTTTCAAGGAAGCAACAACCTTGAAATCGAGAAGAGAATTGATTAAAAGCAGCACGAGCAAGGGTTGTCTTCCCTATACCACCCATTCCCCAAAGGCCTATCCTACGGATATTTTGTGATCCAAAACATAACATTAATTCAATTATCTTGAGTTGTTGCTCTATTCCAACAAGACCCTTAAAGAAGATGGCAGTGTTTGGTGGCAGACGATCTAATATCCTCAATACATGTTCCACAATCTTCTCAATCACCTTTGACTCATACCTACAGTAGTAATAAAGGATATGAAAAAACAATGGTGAAACAAGGACGGACAAAATAAAATTATATATCTTATTAAAAAGCTAAAATTATATATATATATATATATATATATATATATATATATACTTCTTTTCCCAGAAAATTAACAATATTACGAATGTTGAACTTTATCTGAGTTAGTATCAAATTATATGAATGTTTAGTCTATCTGAATAATTAAAACACTCACTTTTATATATATATATATATATATGTCTCTTGGGGAGTCCTTGGTTATACTGCTATTTTATTATTTTCTTTTTTTAAAATTGAAAAATAACAACTTAAACTAACATGCTTTCCAACTCTATTTATTATGACTTGTTTTTATAATCCCTAAATATTCTTAAAGCTCACTCGCATATGTTTTTTTTTCTTTTCTTTTGAGTATTTTATAATAATAACAGATGACTTGCACCAAATTTATGATATATATATATATATATATATATATGTATATGTATATAGAGTACACACACCCACACAATAGCACCAATGAGGAAACGCGGGATGAAGACTATGGAGTCTCTGTCAGTATGTTCGATACCCTGTAAAGATTTGTCTTTGTTTAGTTTTGTCTGGACGTTCTCTTGATCACTTTTCTTTAGATAAGATTTTATACAACAACAAAAAGAATTTAACAAATTGTGATAAAATAATGCAGCAACATCTACTTCTTCATATGAAGATGGATTTATTCTTTTTCTACATTATATATAGACATTGTGTAATCAACTATAATTTTTCATCTAGCATGAGGGATACACAGAGGAAAAGGTACTCAACTTTTGAGATTTTTCATTACGCCCATAATTTTTAAAAAGAAATGTTAATTATGCCTTATTTTTAAAGAGAAGATTTTAATTATGCCCGATTAAAAATATGAGATATGTTATTTTTATTTTTATTTTTTTGAAAAAATTATATTCATACTCCCACGTAATAATTAAAATATATAACCATATTTCATGTTAATGAAATTTTATCTCTATTTTTTTTTCTATCTCCTCTACTGATCAAAAGTTTCAGTTCTACTAGCAACTTGACACAAAGTGACCCCTAAAGGATCTAGGGGTATATCAATAAGTGGTGCTTCTTCTCTTAGTATAGACCTTATTAATTATCAGGCATGCATGATCAAATATTGAATTTTAATTTTTATAAAAAAAGAAAGAAAAATATATGACACAGACTAAACTCACTCATCTCGTGAATCAAAACCAGACAGCTTTGTTGCCTCGGTCAAAGCATTCCTCCACTCTTCCACCTTGCTCATGTTGTGCTTGAAGCGTTCTTCATGTGCAGTAAAAGCAGCCCCATAACTTTCCTTTTGTTTCCTTATATCCGATGGATTGACCCCATAAAAGACAGGTAAAACAGTTTGTCCTTTTTCCTTCTTGCATTTGAGTATGTGCACTAGTTCATCCAAACACCATGTTGAAGAAGCATAGTCCATTGAGAAGACAACTATTGAAATGCAGGATTCCTCAATTGCAGTCAAGAGCGCCGGTGAAATTTCCTCTCCTCTCTCGAGACTTTTCTCATCGATGTAAGTATTGATTTGATTCCGGCATAATGCATGATAAAGATGGCTAGTAAAATTCTTACGAGTGTCTTCTCCTCTGAAACTGATGAAAACATCGTACTTGTATAAATCTGAGACAATAGAAGAAGAAGAAGTAATAGCCATGGTCATACACCCTCAAGTGATAACAATAATATAATCGTAGAGGGCTTTCTTTTTAGCTCTCTGTTTTTGGAAAGGTATGAACTGGTATGAGAAATGAAAGAGAGATGGGCTGCAGCCTAAATGTAAATAACCTGCTTACAACTATTGAAAAAAAGGGCACTTTATGGCCAAATGGTTGAGAATTAGTCCTCTTTTTGCATATTTGAAGGAAATTTCTCAGAAAGTGGAAAGAGGACGAGGACACGACGTGATGAGATGCAAGTCAATGACAAGAGTACACAAATGGACAAGCCGAAAAATGTTTTGTCTTTCTAAGAAATTTCATAAACGACAGTTATTACACAATTTCTTACCTTTTTAAAACAATAATTAATTTACCCGTTTATTCTTTGCAATTATCACTCATCGCCAACGTTTGCATTTGTAAATGAGAGATGAATACATGTTTTCTAAAGCAATTGGAGGGAATTAATGCTTTAAATTTGTAGCTGCAAGAAAATTTTTTTAAATGTTTTGAGAACTATTTTTTTAAAAATATTCTTGGGGCAATAAGAAAACTCTTACTATTGAGGTAATAAAGCGGTAAAAACTAACAGAAGACATTGGCTTTATAGATTAGAGAATTATATGGCAAGACGAGAATCCAAAACCATTTATTCTACACTTATTTTTGTTTTGATATAATTTTAAAAATTTAACGGTTAAGAATATGTAGCACCGGCTTAAAACAATACTCTTCTTCTCTTAGCGACCCCAATGAAAAAGTGGGACCAATTTGTTTTACGTCTTCCTCTTTTTAACGTGGAACCGAAGCACTTTCGGTGTTCTTATTTTATCAAAAAAAAAAAAAAAAGATACTTTCGGTGATGCATGGGTAGGTGGGCCAAGCAATGATGCCATTTTTTTTTTTTTTATGGCTTCTTTCATTAAAGTATGGAATACTGCTTTTTGACCATCAGGCCTTTAGGTCATCATAATTTTTAATTTGCAAAACGCTAAAGAAAGCGTGTGTATACTCGAATATACGGTAGTTTCTTTCGAGGCAAGGTGTCCTCAGTCGTTTACACAAAATTAGTCGAAAGGGTCAAACCAGAAAATAAAACTAAAGGATTAATTACAAAATTCTTTTCAAATAGTAAAAAAAAAAATCTTATATTAAGATTTTTAACCCAATTGATACATAATTGGGAAGTGGTTCATGATAGAAACTTAATATCAGAAACTTGATTAATTAGAAAGAAAAATCATGAATTAAGTACAGAAAATAATAATCAAATTAGAATTTATTGCAGTTCATTCTTGAATGAGCTACATCTATAGCTGAATTCTTCATTATGCTGGATTATTAAAAGGTTACAAGACGGATTGAGTATTACATGGTGGATTGAGTACAACATTAAAGTAGCATAAGTAAGTTGATGTAAGCACTACGACGGACTTCATTCTTTATTTATAACGGTCGGATAAGGTGGTTACCCAAATGGTTACCACTTTTCCACTGTCGTTATGGGATAGCTAGGGGTAGTTGCGGTATGAGGTAGTTGGTGTTAGAAAACAAGTACGCAAAGGAATTTAAAATTTTTTTTAATTAGAGTATTTTCCAAAACACAAGTTTGACATATCAGATCTTACTAACCTTTGTATGCCGAAGAGCTCCTACAATCAGTATGGAGAAGAACGTTGCAGAAGAGCCTCAACCAACTGATTTTCTTTGCTATTCTCTATTCACGATCAGAGTGTATATGGGCACACATTGTACAATTCTTCCTCAGTGACTCTCCTTCTAACCAATTGAGAAGACCTAGAACTAAGGTTTGTGATTGTAAACAATAGCTCTCAGGGAGTTTCAAAGGCTCTCACATTAGAGTGCTCACTCTTAACTTCTTAAATGATCTGAACAACTATGAGAACTAACTCCCTATTTATGGAGGTCAGACCTGAGGTTTAATCATTATTAGATAAAGCCTTAAAGTTCGAATACGGAAAAGCTTTTGATTGAAAAAGCATGAAAACGCATTATTTGTTTTTACTTGCCGCAGTCAACCAAGATAAAAAGCCACGGTCGACAGCACTGTCGTGAAGCCTAAGTTCGAATCTAAATTGAACTCCACAGGTTGATCAGATAGATCTCATCTTAATCAATTGGATAAATCCTATCTTATTAGTTCCAGGTATCCTTTATAGAGCCTCAATTTTAATTCAAATAATCCAATAGAAAAGTTTTCTGATTAAAATAGTCACATACAGATAAACCTATACAAATAAGATATTATCCACAATAATTCAACATGTTTATCTTGAATCAATTTACCAAATTAATTCAACCGATAAACCAACATGTTTATCTTGAATTAATTACAAAATTAATTCAACTGATAAAGTAACATGACTTATTAAATCTAATCAATTTGAATTTTAGTCAATCTAATAATTTAACAAAAGTCACTAATTTATTAGAAAAGCATTCGTATCGGTACAGAATTTATTATGTGCTAGTAAAGGGGACCTGATGAACCTATATAGTTTAAGCTCTCGATAATCACAAAATACAATATCCTAAATACATATTTTATAATTATCAACTCTAACGCTACTCCACTAAAAGCTTAGAGTTGCACTCTTGAACTATATAAAATTACAAAACTCCAAATAAACTAAGTGTCCATGACATATCATGATGTATTATATCCCTATAAGATATCCATAATCGCATAAAGATAAATTCTGTCTTACGTTCTATTATCTCACAATTGGAAAACTTACTATCCAAAGACAGTATACCATTCGGCTACACCTATGTATCCGAATGATTGAGCCCTCCAGTTTTCTAATTACAAGATAACACATATAAGATGATGTCATTGACTCCACCAATGAAGCTATGGATTTCTGTATCTATGAATAACTAATCTATGCTATCAAGAGTCATATCTGCCAACGTACCGGTATGTGTATCATCATAAAGTCTAAATGTCACCATTTGATACATCAAAGAACATAAGTTAAGAAAACAGGCCAATTAGTCATTTCATGATTAAAATACAACACATATGATAGTCTAAAGTGAACTGATTTGCCTAGATAGAATTATTAATCCAAATCAATTCCACTTTATATCCCGATCCGATACGTCGTCACCTATGACAATGCACCAATGTTTCTAGCCTTATAGGTTTCAACTCTTTCATCTTGTCCTCTCTTTCTCTTATAGATCCACTTACACCCTATGGGTTTTACCCCTTTAGGAAGATGCACAAGTTCCTAGACCCGATTAATCTCCATAGACTTCATCTCAGTGTTCATGGCTTATGTCCAGAGTTTTAAATCAACATCCTCCATAGCCTCTTCGTAAGTGTAAGGATCCCTATCATGTTCAATCGGTTTGGCTAAGAAGGCTTCATCATTGAACATATACCTCTCGGGTTGACACCCGATCCTCCCACTATGCTGAAGCCTCTTAGGTTATTGTTCAGTTGGTTTTTCTTCATTGATTGGATTGGTTTCTATCGGAACCCTCGGAGTGATCGAATCACTTGCCAGGTCCTCGAGTACTACTTTATTTCAAGGCTTAAAGTCATCTATGTAACTTTCCTCAAGGAACGTTGTATTCATTGAAACCAGGACTTTATTTTCCTTTGGGTTATAGGAATGACCCCCTTCAGTCTGTTTTGGATAACCTATAAACACATAAACTTCCAAACGTGCTTCTAACTTATTCGTTTTCTTATACAAGACATGAGCCGAACATCCCCATATGCAAATGTTTAAGGATGTCTTCTTCCTCATCAACAACTTGTGAGGAGTTTTAAGAACCGATTTTGAAGGCACATTGTTCAAAAATAATATACGGGTTGTAGCCCATATCCCTAGAAGGACAAAGGCAATGATGAATAACTCATTATAGACCTAATCGTATCTAACAAAGTCCTATTCATTCTCTCAGCTATGCCATTCTACTATAGAGTGTCAAGCACAGTCAAATGGGATAGAATCTCATTCTCTAGTAAGTGTTTCAAGAACTCAATGGGGAGATATTCCCCACCTTGATTGGATCGAAGTGCCTTTATGGGTTTACCTAATTACTTTTCCACTTAAGCCTGAAACTCCTTGAACTTGTCAAAAGTTTCTCTTTTGTGGTGTATTAGGTAGACATACCCATACTTTGAGTAATCATCAATAAAAGTGACGAAATACTCATACTCTCCTCGTGCCCGGATGTTCATTGGACCACAAACATCACTACGCATAAGTTCTAGATCCCCTTCGGCCCTATTGCCCTTAGACCTAAATGGTCTTTTGGCAATTTTACCCTCCAAACAAGATTCACTTTGTCATATAGATTTCACCTTTAAGTGAATTAAAGGTCCATCCCTTACCAACCTTTGACTCCTATTCAGGTTAATATGACCTAATCGCAAATGCCAAAGATAGGTCTTATTATAGTGAGAAGTTTTTAAGTCCTTTTGAGTTATTATCATTAACCTCAATGTTAAGTACTAAGTCCATCTTAGGTTTGATAAAATATAGATTATTTTACATCCATCTATTACAGATAAAAGATTTGTTTTTACGAATAACCACTTTATTATTTAAAGAAACCACATAAGTGTCTTTAAATAAACAAGCTATAGATATCAAATTCTTTTTAAGTTTAGGAACATAAAAATAGTCTCGCAAAACTAAACTCTCATAATTATCAAAATAAAGATGGATATCTCCCAACCCTAAGAATCCATCACCCATCCAAAACGTGAAGTCCTTATTTAGCAGACTTCTCGTTTCTATAAACTCCTTTAGAGAAACACAAACATGATTAGTCACACTAGAATCTATGACCGAAGTGTCACTTGATTCTTCAACTAAACAAGCCTTAATTACTAGAAGTTCACACTTGCTTCCATTAGACAAGAAGCCCTTGTAATTCTTCTTTATGTGCCCAACCTTCTCGTCCTCAGCCCTCTGCTTCCTTCCATTCCTTGGGTTAGGATTGGAACCGGATGCACTCGCCAAGTTGGCCTCACCACCCGCAGGGTTTTCCCTGATTAGATTTTTGAACTCCTGTAACTCCTTCATCAACTCCATTAAGGTCACATCCTATCTATTGCTCAAATTATATGAAGCTTTAAATGAGATGAACTCCTTTGATAGAGTCTGAAAGACCATAGTCATTTGTGATTCGACATCAATATCAACTCCATGGGCTTAAGCCTTAGCAAGGTAACTTATGACCAACATCATATGCTCCTTCACAGACGTCCCCAGTCTTTATTTATAGTTCAAAAGTTTTTGAAGTGCCCCTTGCCGTTTTGTTATAGCTTGGCCTCCAAATATGTCTTTAAGATTATTCGAGATCTACTTCGCAGTCTCATAATCTTCATGTTGAGCCTGCGGTATGTTATTTATACTAGCCATAACATAATATTGGGCCTGATCATTAGCATCATTCCAGCGATCATATACTTGGATTTGCTCATTAGTGGATTCCCTAGTAGGTTTAGGAGGACACAACGTCGTCAGCACAAATTTTAGTTTCTCAAAGGCTAGGATGATATTTAGGTTCCTTTTTCAATCATTGTAATTTTTACCAGTTAATTGGTTTTTATTGAGTATCAAGGATAAAGCGGCTTTGGACATTTTAATCTACAATAAAGAATCATATACCAAATATAAGCAAACATTCCATAATAGTTTAGTAAGAAAACACAATCAAGTAAACATACAATTGTGTTTATATGTCAAAACTTTGAAAATATCACAACCTCTTACAACGATAATTCCTAACTCAAAATTCAACAAGCCGCCTAGGGGAGACTTGTTAAATTCAATTAGGAACAATGATCTCTTCCTTATTAATATATGCCATCTAGGACCCGTCTGGTCCAGCATATATTAATAATCGTTTTCTTTGGCCATTAATTTTATTAATAGAGCTCTTAGGGTAGGTTAATAATAAAATTAACTTGAATGTTTAACCATCATTGTAATATTCTATCCATGATTTATAATCACCAACTAGGGGTATACAACAATAAACCATGCTAAAATATCTTATCCTCTTAAAGATCCAACCTGGTATACAATGAAGTCCCTTCCTAGAGGTCAAAACCATCATGTGCTACCTATGAAACAATGATGGAGGCCGTAAGTCCTCTCTTCAAAAACCTTCTCCCACTCAATATTTGAATCCAAGGTTTATTCAAATCATATTATAATGTAGATAAGGAAAGCAACATGGAAAATAATAAATAGCCATAATATTATGTTTCCACCATAGAAAAAAGAAATTAAATATTACAAAAGATTAATTGAAACATATTATCGATTCTACATCTTTGTATCTTCAAATTGTATCCACCTTCATGTGGTATCCATATTTAAGTCTTCAATCTTGCATAGATCAAATGCTTCATGTATTTGGTTATCATAAAATTTCATGTTTCTCACAATTGTCTCAAAAATAGAATCAAAAGTGCACCAAAAAACATACATTTTCTAAAAAGCATAGCTCTCTGCTGGCCTGCCAAAGCGTGACTTTGGCTTGCTCGTGTTGCGGTTGACCGCAGTATGTGTATCATGGTCGACCGAGTATCATCTATCAGCCTACCGAATGCCTGTCGAATTTCACAATTTGGCCTACCATAAGAGCCAACCAAATTTGTCCCCGACTGATGTGGTCGACCGCGGTATGTGTATTATGGTTGACCGTGCTGTCACTCGGGTTGATTTTTCTAGAAAATAATTTTAAGGCAGCTTTTCAATTTTATTTTCAATAATTCAAAAACACAAAATTTTAGAGACTCAAGAAATACATTTGGAATCGCAATCATCTATCTTCTAGGTCCGTCTTCATTTTGAATGATTATTTAATTACAAAATTCTTACAAATTAAAAATTAAATAGTAATTCCTAGACGGTGATGATAGACCTCCATCTAGTTACATGAAAAACCTAGATACACGTTCTAACCTTTAAGGAACCATAACCGACACAAATTAATTAATTATTAATAAAATAATAATTTAATCAACCATAATTAATTAATAAACATTCATTATATAATTCCATGACAATATATAAATATATAGAAACTCTAGAGAGCCAACTCTCTAAAAATTATATTTAATCATAGGAGAGATCAAGATCACATAATTTATACATATAGCATGATCACAAATTGTTGAAAAACAAGTACGCAATAGAATTTTAAAATTTTTTTAATCATATTATTTTCCAAAACACAAGTTTGATATGCTATATACACAAATTAATCAGATCTTACCAACTTTTATATGCCGAAGAGCTCCTGCAATCAGTGTAGAGAAAATATTCCAGAAGAGCCTCAACCAACAAGTCTTCTTTGCTATTTTCCATCCACGATCGGAGTATGTGTGAGCATACGGAGTATAGCTCTTCCCTGGTGACTCTCTTTCCAACCAATTGAGAAGACCCAGAATTAAGGTTCGTGATTATGAACAATAGCTCTCAAGGAGTTTCAAAGACTCTCACACTAGAATGTTCACTCTTAACTTCTCAACTGATATGAATAACTATAAGAACTAACTCCTTATTTATAGATGTTGGATATGGGGTTAATCATTATTAAATAAGGCCTCAAAATTTGAATTTGGATAAGCCTCTGACTAAAAACATGTGAAAACGTGTTATTTGTTTTTACATGCTACAGTCTACCGCAATACAAAGCCGTGGTCGACCGCACCATCATAAAGCCTGAGTTTGAATCTAATCAAACTCCATAAGTTGATCAGATAGATCTCTGATCTCATCTCAACCAATTGGATAAATCCTATCTTATTAGTTCCTAGTATCCTTTATAGAGCCTCAATTTTAATTCAAATAACTCAATAGAAAAGTTATTTGATTAAAATAGTCATATACAGATAAACCTATACAAATAAGATATTATTTATAATAATTTAACATGTTTATCTTGAATTAATTTACCAAATTAATTCAACCAATAAACCAACATGTTTATCTTGAATTAATTACAAAATTAATTCAACCGATAAGCAACAAGTTTATCTTGAATTAATTACAAAAATAATTCAACCGATAAAGTAACATGAATTATTAAATCCAATCAACTCGAATTTTAACTAATCTAATAATTTAAAAAAAGTCACCAATTTATTAAAAAGCACATCATATCGTTACAGGATTTATTATGAGCTCGTAAAGGGGACTTGATAGAACTACATAGTTTAAGCTCCTGATAATTATAAAATACAATATCCGAGATACATATTTTATAATTATCAAATCTAACACTACTGCACTAAAAGCTTAGAGCTGCACTCTCGAACTATATAAAATTACGAAGCTCCAAATAAGCTAAGTGTCCATGACATATCATGATGTACTGTATCCCCATAGGATATCCATAATCAGCTTAAAGATAAATTCTATTTTACCTTTCCGATTATTTTTATCTTACATTCTATTATCCCACCGTCAGAAAACTTACTGTCCAAAGATAGTATATCATTCGATTACACCTATGTATCCGAATGGTTGAGCGCTTCAGTCTTCCAATTACAGGATAACACATATAAGAGGATATCATTTATTCCATTAATGAAGCTATGGATTTCTATATCTATGAATAACAAGTTTAAATTATTAAGAGTCATGTCTTCAACGTACTAGTATGCATACCATCATAAATTTAGGATGTCACCCTTTGATACATCAAAAGATATGAGGCAAGACAATGAGCCCATTAGTCATTTTAGGATTAAGATACCACACATATGATTGTCTAAAGTGAATTGATTTATCGAGACAGAATTATTAATCCAAATCAATTCCATTTTATGTCCCGATCCAATATATCATCACCTATGATAATGCACAAATGTTTCCAATCATGGAGTCCAACTCCGATAGCCAAGACAAGCCATCTCTTGTTAAGGATATAGACAATATAACAATCTGAGCATGCAGAAAGTGTTAGTGATGTGCCCTAGGTCAATATGTAATTACCACATATTGACTTCATTACATTTGCATTTTATTAATAAAGAGGCATTTTTCATTATTATTTTTTATTCTAATTCTATAAATAGTTAATTCTGTTTAAGGTCAGCAAGTATGTGACTTGATAGTAAAACTCTTATGTGAAAATTGAATTATATTCTAAATTATCCCTAGTCGGTCATTATTATTGGGATAATAATGATTGAAGACTAGTATGAAGTTTGACTGATGATTATGTTTTACTAATCATGTGTATGAAATATTAAGTCAACTCATAGATACATATTTGAGAAATTATGTATTGGATCGACCCATTATGAGAATACTGCATGGATAATTGTTATAAGTGATTCTCATCACAATAGTATTATCCTAGTCCTCTGACCTGAAATCACCATGGTTTTCTACATGACAAGTTCTATATTTTGACACAATCGAATATTACCTTTAACAGGATGATGGAATAGATTGTTGTTGGATATAAAGTGAATCATGTCAGGAATGTGAGTGATTAATAAGAAATTAGTCCCTCATTTATTATGAGAAAGATATCTATGGGCCCCTCGATAAGTTAGACTGAAGTAAAATGTATGGCCATACTTGAATGAATTGATAAAGGTTATCAACATCAGTCTACTCAAGATCGAGAAATAATATGATTGAATAGTATAAGGATGACATAAACCATGCTTATGTTCAATCAAGGTATCTAGTGCAAAAGGACTTTAATACTTATTGTAGATTAGGTTGTGTCGGATTATTGACATTCGCATAACTTGGATAATCATAATGTCTTGTTAGAGGCTGCTTATGAATTGTGGGCCAGAAATAGAATTTCAAGCCTACTACCAACGTTATGTGAACCTACAGGGTCGCACACTTAGAACAGACTAAAAACAAATTTTGGGTTTACTGTGTCTAGGTTCAATGAACCTGATAAAGTCCAGATTCAATGTACTAGATATATCTAAGTTCATTGAATCTGACATTATCTAGATTCTCTGAATCATATTCGAATTACAGACATTATCTAGATTCTCTTAATCATATTCGAATTACAGTTTACCCTAGTTTAAATCTGATTCTATCTCGAAGTCAATAGATATATGTATATATATCTGTTTTAGGGTTTCTAGTTGAATTAGGAAGAAAAAAGGCGTTCTCTTATTCTAAAAGGCGAAAGACATTAAAACCCTAAAATTAGAGAGAGTCATTTAACGAAAAGGAGAGGGTGCTAGCACACCAATTCGTTTTTAAGAGAGTCTATTCGTGTGGATACCTGCAAAAGGATGTTGCTGTAAATAACAATGTCTAAATCCGATCTCGAATACAAAAAGCTCAAGTTAAGGTGTCATCGGAGTGAACCCGCTCTCTTCCTTCCTAAAATCTTGCCCCTTTTTATTATCCTGGTAAGATTCTATGACTTTCCTATCAATCTAATCGAATTGCATGGATCCTGCGACGGTTTTGTGGGAATTAATTTTAATTTTTCGCTGCTTATTTGAATCACAAAATCCAACAAAACCCAACATAAAGTGCCTAACTTTATTCTTCGATTGCAGATCTTTTTATTTAGACCATCACCTTTAGAATCATATTTTCCACATAATCTATTCATCATATCTTGATTCTTAAAGGTTTAGACCGATTGTCTCATACTTTGTTTGCTTATCATATATTCAACAAAAATGAACGTAAATGTCTCTAAAATATATTACAACATTTCTCTCCGTAACGGCACCATGTCTAACAATTGGCTGTTACCATGCACTTACGTGCCCACATTCATCTTATGGTCGTAGGCGTAGAAATGTTAAAAATTCAAAATATAGTCCACAAAAGAGTTATTTATCAAATTGACCCCACCAAGTTTGTATATTAAACAGATGCTACAAAAGCCAAGTTAGGCGACAAAATCTCACCATCCACCTGCATTTATTTTATTGACAAATAAATTATCAGCTACAGCCGGCGCTAATATTAAAACAACATCATAACATCAGCTTTTCATAGTATGATATAGTGTGTTTCTAAATGTTAACCCAAATTAAAAATATCGATTAGAATTTGATGAAAGACTTTTCCCAAAACCAAATGATGAAACACAAACTTTTTATGATTTGCCCTATTTAAAGCTTAATTTCGGTGCAAGTGTATTTCACGCTTCTTCTAGTAAGTGGAAATGGTGAGGCAACTATGAAGTTAAAGATGACAAGATGATTATAATGATGGGATATGAAAATGATGCACTTTAATTTAATTTTTTTGTCCCTATTATATTAGGCGTGGACAAGTAATATGTCTTCTCCTAAGCTGTCTCTCCATCTTTTTATCTTTTTTTGGGTGGGGTTGGGGGAATAGAATCAATATTATTTTTGTACATAGCAAATTTGTAATTTCAAAAAGAATATCCGCTCATATATTACGCGTTTTCTTTTTTCTTTTTTCCCTTTCTACACATAGTTTATGCTTTACATTACAATTCTTTTTTACTTTATACTATAATATAAGAGAGTTATATAATATAATTGTTTCAAAGGAATTGGTTTGAACCAATATGTGAAGTGACGTTTTGATTTGAGCATAGACATATACATATGCTAATGCTCTAAAAATGACAACGTATTAATTGATTTGTAAAAGATTAATATAAAGAACAGCAAGCAAAGGAAGCAATATATCACGTTAAAAGAAAAAGAAAAAAACAAATGCAAATTGGCCTTTTTGTACATCCATATATAGCAATAGAACAAAATCAGCTCAGAGTAAATATACAATTGGTTAGTGTAAAAAAAAAATTATAATTAACAAAAAGGACCCATAAAACAGTTAGGGCTCGGCTAGGATATCATTCTTTGGCTCAATATTCTGATCAACTTTAGGGCTGGTGTTCATGAGAACCTGCGTTGATATTGCATCAATATTAATTATAAAATTAGCTCTTAAATCTAATATTTTTTTTTAAGGTTGTGATTCATTATTAATTATTAATGATTAATTAAACAATTAAAGAGAGGCAGGTCACCTGACGAAGCATGGTGTTTTGGTTGATCAAAGTGGAGATGTTTTCTTCAAGCTTTGAGTTGATGTCTTGCAGTTGTTTAGTTCTTGATTTAAATCACGCACGTAAACCTTCTTCTTTCGTAGGCTTGTTGGGCGGAGACTCTGTTCCTGAGCAATCTAATAACAAAAACTCATGGTAACCAATTTTAAAATAAGACATAACAATGAAAAGTACAATAGCTAAGCCAGAAATTAATGGATAATTGCACCTTTTGAGTCTTTTGTGTTCGTTGTCAACAGGGTTGCGTCCCCTCACCGTTTCTCAGGGAATCCAATCTGCGCGGCGGCTGTGGCAGAGGCGGAGGCGGTGTATTGTTGGAGTCGGAGGGAGGTTGATAAGCTTGAGCTTCCAACTCCATGTTTGGAACTCTGAAAAAATCTTCATCGCTCTCTTCTACCATTAGTCATGACCAAAATTTAGCCACCACTAATTCAGCATTATTATTAATCAGACAAACATAATTTATTATAACGCCACCTAGTTTGTTACTTTAGGACTTATTGTGGGATGAAGTAGCACAAGTGCTATTAACATTATAGCATTCTTTAAAAATATTTTTGAATAGAATTATGATACTTTTAGTAATAAATATAGATAGGTATATATATAATATGTATGTGCACATATTACGCGCATTCCACATAATATTTTGGTTGGATTATGGGATTTGGGAGGTTATTCTAGGAACACGCTTCTTTATACACAGCCGCCAATCCACTTCGTGTACACCTGTACAACACATGATGATAAAACCTGTCCTCTTTAGTCCCACCAACACCAACTCCAAATCAAACACGTGGGACATGGTTTTTCTCGAGTCTAGAGACACAAATGATTTGTAAATTTCCTCAATTCATAGAACAAAAGAGATTTTGCTAACCTTTGGAAGCCTTGAAGAATTTCATAGATTTCATAGTGATAGGACATTTAAAAGGCAAAAAAATAGAAACAAAAAGAGCAGTATGTATGTATCAAAGTAGGAATAGAAAAAAAAAAAAAATCTTGTCCCCTAAAATAAATATAATTGATTATTGACCGACTATTGGTGACCAGGAAAAGGCACAAAGGTAATTAGGCAGTAGTATTCCATCTAACTAAATCTATTAACTCCCAAACCGCGAATTAGAGTTGCTCTTATCTAATGATAAGTTATGCATGACTTTTTTTTCCTGTTTGTTGTTTGTTATTAATAGACCAAGCAAAATAAAACTCTGAACCTAGTATTTATGTAAACTTAAAATTTTAATTAAGCTGACAAACACAGCAGAACAAAACTCTCTTCTGAAAAATCAAACAAAAAATTACCTTCCAATGACTCCCTGGAAAATAATTGTTGAAAATTTTTTTTCTTCAAATTCAGAAATCAACTTCGCCTTTTCACTTTCCTTTCTGTAAAACGCCAGAAGACAAAGACGCTAAAGGTAAAAGCTTTGGGAAAAAAAAAAAAAAAAAAAAGGACAAACAGAGCACACATACAACCAGTATGAATTATCAAGACATCCTCAGTCTTCAACTTTTCAATAATGAATTGTTAAAAAAAAAAAGCACTTTTAAAGTTTAATGAGAGCAACGTACCAGATAGATAACAACGGCAAAGGAGAATTGAAGTTACAGAATTATTCTTTTTCTTTTTTCCCGTACAACAACCCAACGCCAATCCTTTTCGCCATCCAATCACTTCTCAGCTCTTCATGATGCCAATTCCGCGCAACTTTATATTTCAAATAGAATGATGCCTCTATTGCATCACAGTATTTTAGAGTCGACTGTACAAACGAGATGAAGACGTGGTCTGAACTAATGCCACTACTTGTGATTTGAGCTTCTTCTACTTCCTCATTAGTGACCAATAGTCACTGAAGATCCTCCAGCCCAAGAAACTATGTTTGTGGATTTGGCCATACTTGTTTTTAATATGTAATTCAAAAGCAATATAGCCAATCGAACTCGCAAGAATTGAAGACTGCAGGCATTAATGCAGCAACAAAGCAAATTGCGAAACCCACAAAATTATATTTATTCCAATCTTTTGGAAGCTTCATACTTATTGAATCCCCCTCAGCTTGCGGCGAACCACTGTGGAATTTCATTTCCCGGATAACAAACTCTAATGTTAGAGTTAGATGTTCCTTGCTGCACCAATACGAACAAGAATATTGTATTGTGAATTACTTCAAGCCACTTGAAAGCCATTTGATAAC
This sequence comes from Artocarpus heterophyllus, assembly GCA_025403435.1. Classification (NCBI taxonomy): domain Eukaryota; kingdom Viridiplantae; phylum Streptophyta; class Magnoliopsida; order Rosales; family Moraceae; genus Artocarpus; species Artocarpus heterophyllus. The sequence goes on along the minus strand of CM046346.1, from coordinate 7,045,234 downwards.
AGTAAACTAAAGAAAAGGAATTACAAAATAAATACATACCACTGATTTTTCAACACCGTATAAGAAATCACTTAAGTCCTTGCGTGCATTCCGTTCTAATTTCCAGCACTTCATGAATATGAATTGCTTACCTCTATTGGCCATAAAATTGTCATTAATATGCCTTAGTGCCATAAAATTGTCAGTAATATGCCTTAGTGAATTCAGAACCTGAAGTCGATATTGTCTCCAGTGAGGTACATCCTCTTGCATTAAGCTCCTTTAGACAATGGAAGTTGTGGTAAAGACCGAAGCTTCTTGCAATTTTCAATGTAGAGTACTTTCAGTCGATGAAGTTGTACGATGCTTGAAGGTATTTTCTCAAAATGGTTCCCTCCTAAATACAACCAGGTTAACGAGGATAAAAGGCCCAGCCATTCGGGAATTTCAACAATATCGCATTCACGTAGATATAGGTCTCTTAAAGAGTCGGGAAGGTCTTGGATCTTTGTTTCCTTAAAATTAGAAGGAGCCTCTGTGAATTCTTTTAATCTTGAGCAACCACTAAGATTAAGTCCTAAAAGAGACTTCAACTTAAAGATGTTCGTTGGCAGACTCTCAAGCTTTTGGCATCTCGAAAAACAAAAATGCTTCAGACGATGAAGACCCTCAATCGAAGATGAAGACACATGTTTGATTGATGTACCACCTACAATTAATATTTCTATATGCCTTGGAAGAGTTGGAAGATTCTTGATGAGTTGACAATCGAAGAGTATCAATTCCACAAGATTTTCAAAAGACCCAATTGATGAGGGCAATTCTGTTATTCCAGTCCTTGCTATGTCTAAGTATTTGATATTCCTAGATATCTTTGGAAAAGATTTAATGAGAGTGCAACCGTCAAGTGTAAGAGATTCAAGATGTCTTTGGGAATTAAGCGGTGGAACTTCAATTAAACTTGTACAATCCTCAAGGTTAATACACTCTAGTTTCAGAGCCCGAGATAGGTCAGGGACTTTGACTAATTGACTGGACCATGCAAGGTTGATATGTTTCAAGTTTTCAAGAATCTACAAAAAAATAATATAATAATAACAATTATTGATTATTGATTGATAAACTTTATTTGGCCAAAATACACATATTAGTATCAAAAAAGGAACCATAGACTTTTATACATGATATTCATCAAAGTAAATAAAATTACAGCATACCTGAACACCATTCCAAAGTTGCTTGAGCTCACTATGAGACATGTCAAGTCCAACCAGATTTTGCGGCTTAAACTCTAATGGCAAAGACTTTGATGGGTAGTTATACCAACAAAGATATCTTAGAGGGCAAGGAAATTGTAGCTCCTGAATAAAGTTAACTTTGATCTGGTTATGATTGCAAAACTTTGAGTAATAGATCTTAAGAAATCTCAGATTACACATCTCCTTGAAAACTGTAGGTCTCAAGTATAGGTCTTCATCCATTTTAGACATGTCGAGGGATATCCCTTCAATTGCTTCAGTACCCTGAGAATTATAAACAAATTAGACAAGATAAGCATACAAAACATAAAAGGAAAAAACTATTATGTACATAGGGGAGATATAGATTAACATTGCTTAGTATTTTATACATTACTTTATGATTGTCTAAGACGTGAAAGATATCTTGAGGAATCCACAAATGACTACGCTTTCCAGGTTCTTTAACTGATTGTTGACGAACAATTTCCCAACACATCTCTTGTATCAAATCATGCATCCAAATTGTTTCCCCATCTATAATGGTTACAAGAGATTTATCTGTGAGAACTTCAATCCCTATTTTTGTAAACAAATCAGAGCCATCTAAGATGCTTTCAATGAAATCTCTTTTCTCCCCTTTAAGAAAGCATGCAATATCAAGGAGAATATCTTGCTCCTTGTCATCCAACCCATCATAACTTATTTTCAACACCTTTTGAATGTCTTTATGGGGAACTATTTTTAGTTTCTTCAATGCACTTTCCCACTCTTCTATAGTTTTAGAATGAAGGGAGGAACCTAAAACTTTAAGAGCTAATGGATTGCCGTTGGTAAACATTACTATTTCTATTGATAGCTCAATAAAACGTGTTTCAGAAGGTTTTCTTTTGAAGGCATTCAAATAAAAAAGTTGAAGCCCCTCCTCAAAATCCAATCCTTTAACTTTGTATATGCTATCAGCATCCCTTTTGAGTAATTGTGCATCTCTTGTCGTTATCAAGATTTTACTTCCCTGGCCAAACCAATTGTCATCTCCAACCAAACCCTCTAGCTGTGCTATATTATCAACATCGTCAAGAACAATGAGTACTTTTTTCTTACGAAGCTTATTTTTCACAAAGTAATTGACGTTTGAATTTCCATGTCAAACAATTTAGATAAAAGTACGGCTTTCAAATAAGGCAGTCCATGTTTCTGTGACTCTTCCCTAACATTTGCAAGGAAGCAACAACCTTCAAATTGAGAAGAGAATTGATTAAAAACGGCACAAGCAAGGGTCGTCTTGCCTATACCACCCATCCCCCAAAGGCCTATCCTACGGATATTTTGTGATCCAAAACATAACAATGATTCAATATCCTTAAGGTGTTGTTCTATTCCAACAAGACCCTTAAAGAAGACAGCAATTTTCGGCGGCAGACGATCTAATATCCTCAATACATGTTCCACAATCTTCTCAATTAGCTTTGCCTCATACCTACAGTAATAATGTAGAGAAGTGAATTATAATATGAAAAATCAATGGTGAAACAAAGAGGGACAAAATAAAATTACATATCTTCTTCTTGGAGCAAATAAAACAATGTTACGAATGTTGTACTTTATCTGAATTAGTTTCAAATTCTATGAAAAATTACAATTTAAACTAACATGCTTGATAACTCCATTTATAATTAATTTTTATAACACCTAAACATTCATAAAACTAGGGACGTAAAAATTTCTCATTGGTATTTTTGTTTCCATTTCTTTTGCAGTACTTTTAGAATAATAACTACTGACTTGGACTAAATTTATGACAAATACAAACACTGTATACACCTACACAATAGCACACAACGTAACAATCCGCATTATTACTAGGTATAATATTGTCTACTTTAGGCTTAAGCCTGTACAGTTTTACTTTTGGGCTTTGCCTCAAAAGATCTCATATCAAGATGGTGTTCTTACTTATGAACCATTCTTATGACCATTCCGAGGGGATATGAGATTGTACAACCCCCTTTCTTGACCCTTTTTGCCTTAAGAAAATTATGTTTGTCATACACAATTGCACCAACGACATAATAGTACTGACGAGGATGAAGACTCTAGAGTCTCCGTAAGTGTGTGACGTGGTTCTCAGTTGTACAATGGGATTTGGAAAATTTTGGAATGTTCGTTAAGTTTAAGGGAACTTCTCCAGTGAGAGTCCACCATTAGTGTATGTTTTGAAACCGTTAGATCTGGTTAAAATCATTTTTTCTTGCAAATCTGACAGCTAAAAGAAAGGTACCTACTGGTGGGCCTTTTTTCCTACCAATTGCCAAAATTAAAGCAAAACTTATGCTAGAATAAACATTTTTTTTATAGGTAGATACTATTATTTTAATTATTGAATTAACTTTTTAATCATTTGATATATGAATGGAAGCATTTTAGAAGTTCTTAATTCATAGTGAATTCCCTTATAAGTGTTTCCCCAACATGGATGTAGGCATAACCAAATCATCTTTTGATTATTTTTTTCCTTAGATAAGAGCTTAATCACAACAACGAAAAGAAGAGTACACATTACTATAAAAACATTCAGCAACATGTAGTTCTTCATATGACGGTTTTTCGTCTTCTTTTTCTACATCATACATAGATACATGAGGGATACACACTGACAGAAAGTTCAACTTCAACAGCTTAAAACAAAGTAACTCCTAAGACATTTGTGGGTATATCACTTGCGGGTGCTTTTCTCTTGTCAATTATGAAGTATGCATGATTAAATATTAAAACTGTAATTTTATTCAAAAATAGGAAAAATAAATCATAAGACAAAACTTACTCATCTCGTGAATCAAAACCAGAAAGGTTTGTTGCCTCGGTCAAAGCGTCCTTCCACCCTTCCACCTTGCTCATGTTGAGCTCAAAGCGTTTTTCATGTGCAGCAAAAGCAGCACCATAGCTTCCCTTTTGTTTTCTTACATCTGATGGATTGACTCCATAGAAGACAGGCAAAACAGCTTGTCCTCTTTCGTGCTTGCATTTGAGTATGTGCACTAGTTCATCCAAACACCATGCTGAAGAAGCATAATCCATTGAAAAGACAATTATTGAAATACAGGATTCCTCAATCGCAGTCAAGAGCGCCGGTGAAATTTCCTCTCCTCTCTCGAGACTTTCCTCATCTGTAGGTATCGATTTCATTCCGGCATAACGCAGCATAAAGATGGCTAATAAAATTCTTACGAGTGTTCTCTCCTCTCAAACTGATGAAAACATCATATTTGTAAACATCGGGGACAATAGAAGAAGAAGAAGAAGAAGAGGAAGAAGAATTAATAGCCATCGTCAGATGCCCTCAAGTTATTAATATTTTGAATGAAATTATTTGACTAAAGGCTTCTTTTCCCCCTAGCTTTCTGTGTTTAGGAAGAGAAGAACTGTTGTGAGAAAAGAAGCCTGAATGTAAATAACTTATTACAGCTATTGATCGTCCTCTTTTTGTATAATTGTAGAAATTTCGTAGAAAGTGGAAAGAGGGCATATGGAGAAAACCTGATGAAATGCAAGTCAACGATGAGCGTATACAAATGGACAAAACCAATAATTTCACACCTTATTATTCTTTTTTAAAACAATAATTAACCCATTTACTCTTAGGGGGCGTTTGGTATGCAGTAATCCTGAGATGGGAATGAGAATCTGTAAGATTCCCATGTTTGATATATAGTAATCTAAGTTTTGGATTCCTGGGAAACTAATTACCGTGAGATTCAGATTACCTCATTTTGGGGTAATATGAAGCCCACCCACAAGGTGATATTCATATTCCTAGGAATCTTAAAACTGTAGAAATCTCATCTTTGTTTCCATGATGATGATGATAATATTATATTATTATTAAATTATTATAATAATAATATTATTATAAATTAATATTTCTATGCATATAAATATAAAAATTATATTCATATAAAATAATAATTTGATAATAATGATAATAATAACATTAACAATAATAATAAACATATAATATATACATATACAATATCTAAATATATATATATAAATACTATAATAATAAAATAAAATAATGTTGTACTATTATTATAAATTAATATTAATATATGATATACATATAAATATTATATCAATATAAAATTATAATTTAATAATAAGAATAATATAACAATAAATAAAAACATAATAATATAACATCAATATGAATAGTATAAATATTAATATTAATATGCATAGCAATATCAATATTAAACTATATAGATACTATTATAATAATTATAATAAAATATAGCTAAATATGTTTAATATTTTCTATAACAATATGTTTATTTAATGTTAATATTAATATAAATATTAATATATTAAGAATTGTATTTTTATTATTATTTATATTCATGTCAATATTTTATATTATATACAACATTTGAATATTAATATATTGTTAAATATTAATTCTATGATTATTATAAATTAATATTTTATATAAGATAAAGAAAGTATTATATTAATATAAAATAATAATTATTTAATAATAATGATAATAATAACATTAATATTCATAGTAATATTAATGTTAAATTATATTAATATTATTTTATTATTTATATTATTATTATTATTTAATATTAGTTCTAATATATTATATTGATACATTTAATGGTAATACAATAAATTATTTTGTCCATTATACAAGATTCCTATGTATAACCAAACGCAGTATATATTATTCCTAGAAATCTAATAGAAGATTCTCATGTGCAACCAAACGTAATAATCTTAGTTCTTGGGAATCATATTCCCTACAATCATATTCCCGAGAATATGATTCCTACTGATTACTGCAAACCAAACGCCCCCTTAGCAATTACCACCCAAGACCCTTAGTAGACTTTTGCACTTGCACATGAGATAAATGAATACATGTTTTGAAGTTCTTATGGAATTAGTACAAAAGTAATTAGGGATCAATTCTTTAGATTTCTAATTTCAAGAATTTTTCTTTAATTTATTTGACCTAACAAGAAAACTTTTAATATAAAGACCAACAGGTATTTATTTCCAAAATGGTGTCTCTACCGCATTGCTTTTGCAGATTAGTTAGAGATTTTTTTTGCTAAAGGATTAGCTAGAGATTTTTGTAGTAAGACCCGACTCAAAAGCTATCGATGTATTCTACATAATTTTTTATTTTGATTACAGTTAAAAATTTGTATTATCGATATATGATCTTATCGGGATAAGACTTTCCTGGCGGCTATTAGGCTTTAAAAACACCACTCATTCTCCCCTCTTTCTGAGCCACTGAAATTTGGGGACCAATTTTTGTTATATGTTTCTTCTTGAATGTGGAACCAAACGTTACGTGATGCATCGAAATGTGGGTCAAGTCAGCAGTGTCTTTTTTTCTCCCACGTTAGGAAAAAAAAAAAAAAACACCTAAATGTTTTTTTGGGCCTTTTTTCTTTCTTTCTCTTTTCTCTCATTTTCTTTCTTATTCTTCTATTTTTTCGTGCATATTGTTTTTTTTTCTCTCATTTTTCTCCAATTTACACATTTTTTTTTCTCTTTAATTTCTTTACTCTTTTTTTTTTTTTTTGTTAACATGCTTGATACGCAAGCTCGGACTGCTTGACTAGTTTTCAATAAAGTCTATAATGCTACTTTCTGAACATCAGTCCTTTAGTCATCATAACGAACAAAATACTGAGGAAGTTTGTGAATTCGATAGCAATACCATAAGCTAATTTTTGTTATGAAAATGGTTTTAATATAGCAATAGCATAAGCTAATTTATTGTTATCAAAATTATTTTATAAGATAATCTAATTTCACCATGCTAACTCAGAGTACTTGCATTAATTTTTTTGACAAATAAAATACCATATAGCCCCTTAATGGTGTCAAAGCAACATTATAGTATTTATAAGGAGCTTTATCATAGTAGGATATACCCCAGCATAGTGCATGTTTATGAACGAAAAATATAATGAAAATCTTATCAAAATAAAAAGTGTGTGAAACTGATAGAAGATGAAACGGATATAATGGTTAAAAACAAAGTCCCATCATAAAATTCTCACATCTATAATGTCCAAAGATAGAAAAAGACATAAGATAGTTATAAATGTCGCATTTTCGGGTTGAGGCTCGAGCTTGCACTTGGGTTCAATTTCTGCGAAACATTCACTTTGAAGAAAACAGAATATTCATTGCAGTCATTGACAATGTTAAAAACCACCACTACAACAGCTTTTATTAAGAAACAGTTATCAGTGAGCAAGGCTTTTGTAACGATCCTACCTACGTAGCCATTATTTAACATAATCGTATTTCTAATCTTAATTTATCGTAAGATATTGAATTTGCATAACACTTTTTTTTCAAACATAATGCTAATTACTTAAATTAATTTTCTCAAAACAGTTTCTTAATTAAAAGATAATCTTTCATTTATATGTCGCAACATAAAAATCTTAAAGTAATTTAGACAAAGGCTGTATAGTTACAACCTTAGTTTCAAACTATACATGCGTAAAACTACTTACACATATATACATGCTCATTTTAAAACTATTGTAGAAGATACACTAGTAAGCGGTATCATACTCATCTCCACCATTCAACCACCGCTTGCTACTATTCTTTTAGTTTACTTACCTACAGCATGAATATTTCGGAGTGTGCTTTCGCTCAACAAGTAGGAAACATTACTCACAAAACAAGCTTAAAACCTACAGCATGAATATTTTTGTGTTATTCGTGCCAAACCATTTATGGCCTAATTAATATACATGCGGTCCAAATCTATTTATATCGTGTTGTTTTCGTATCGTATCATCGTACCCTATTCAAAACTACCGGCTCTACCAAAGATGCAAATCCGGCGATACCAATTGCAAAACATACAAATGACGGTATCATGAATTATATATTTACTTCATCTTTTACATGTAACAAGTTACAACCTTCATGATTCTTCTAACATGGTTCATGCTAGCTATTGTACAAATCACAAGTGAAAGGTTTATGATTCTTCGTTTTACTCCAAACTACGATAAATTTAATCTCTTCTAAGGACTGTTCCTACTTAAAAAACTCTCCTTTCTATAGATTGGCCAGCAACATCAGACCACTACCATTTTTTCTTTATTTTATGCATCTCCAAGTCAGTCCTCAGCTAGTGGAATTCTCTTATGAAAAGTCTTTTAACAGAAAAGCACATTCTTAATTAGAAAAGATAAAATGAAATAAACAAAATTCCAACGTTTTTATCGAATATTAAGCCCAACCCTCAATACCAAAAATGGTGTTACTCAATTCTAGTATAAAACTAAGACCACGACGTCAAGCATATCATAATTCATAAGCATGTAGTTTGCCAAAATTAACTAGAGAAAAGAACAACATTAATTGGTACTCAAGAAAAGTTCTTAAAACCAATCCTAATAGCATATCAAACAATAATCCCATCAAATTTCGAACATAAACATCAGCATTACCTGCGACAACAACTATAGTTAGGAAGTCTCCGACTCTCTCTCAAGCTGCCTTGAATTTTTCTTGTTCTTTTTGTATTTGTTTAGAGAAGGGCCTTCAGCCAAGAGCTGCAAATAACTCAATTCAGTACTAGAAAGGCAAAATTAGGAGGAAAAAAAAAAAAGATATCGAAACAGGGGATGGAAAATAATTGGCTCACAGATAGTATGATTCTCTCGCAATTAATATTACAATGATATGCGCAAGTCCCTCATACATTTACCAGTAAACTTTGTATTACTTGTAGCCTTGAGGAATTTCATAGATTTCATAGTGATAGGAGGTTTAAAAGGCATAAAAATGGAACAAAAAGAGTAGTATGTATGTGTCAAAGTCAGAAATAGAAAAAAAAAATCTTTTGACGTAAAATATATAATTGATTATTAACCAACTATTGGTGACATGGAAGGGTAATATAATATAGGTCGTGATGTTCCCTCTCACCGTCTCTATTAAATCCCAAACTGCTTATTAGACAATCTCCAATACAAAGGCCAATGCCAGTGTTATATTTGCTACCAAAAAGTATAAAAATAACAAATTTGATGTGTTATTTTATTTTATACTCTAATACATAATGCTATTTAAAATGCTTATTTGCCTTTTGCCATAATTATTAAACATTGAAACTCATAAAAGTAAATTTTTAATATTAAAATAACGAGTTATCAACATCATGGCCCCTAAACTTTAGAGTCGTCTTGTTTTGTCTCATGAACTTTAAAAATTACCACTTTACTTTATAAACTTTCAAAGCTCTCATTTTTCTCATTCCATCTGATTTTTCGTTAAAATAGACGAAATTGATAGGACAAGGGATGAAAATGCCCATAACGACTTTGAAGAAATTTACAATGGAAAAAACTCTCTTTCAAGTTCCTATCAAGCCTCAAATTGTTTTGGCTAACTTTTTAGATGAAGTGTAAATGTTAAACAAAACTTGGGAGTTTGTTTAAAAAAATAGAAGTAATAAAATCTTATTTTTCCCCTTGGAGGTGACCCATATACGAATCATGTGGACTTAACAAAAAATAGATAAAAGGGGCAAGTGAGAAGTTTTGAAAGTTCAAGGAGCAAAATGGGGAGACCCCAAAGTTTAGGTCATTGGTGTTAACCTTAAAGTAATTAGAAAGTAAGAACGTTATCATTATTAAAGCAGAAAAGTCAATCTACCAATCAATATGAAGCAAAAAATGTCCACCATAAAAGTTTCATTCATTGCATTTATAAAATCAGACTTTATATTTTAGATTATATCACATTTATACCTTCGGATTTTGAGTTATGCCCAATTCTTACCTTTCCTAAGTCTACATTCAATTTTGAGCACAAACAAGACATAAACACCCTTAATAAAAAAAAAGAGAGAACAATAAAAGTTGCAGAATATATTTAGATCTCTTTTATAGTCAAATAATCAACTTTTGATGACAAAAAAAAAAATGAAAGAAGCTAAGAATTAACATGAAATTAAAATGTGAAGACATAAATATAGTACAGTCTAAAATATAGTATAAATGTCAGTACAGACATGTATGAAAATTTTAAATCTCAGTGAAAACAAAACAAACGTGACATAAAAATTTAAAGGGTCAAATTTCAATTTTTAAAAGTCCCTTAATAGTTTTGCCTCTGCTTAGAAAACAAAATTAGCTAACAAAATGAAAGTGACAGAAATATGAGCATACTCCCTGCATGTAACGTTTAAATTACCTTTCGATCACCAAATTTTTGTCTCCAAACTCAGAAATCAACTTTCCCTTTTCACTTTCTTTTCTGTAAAACACCAAAAGGTAAGACACCAAAACTAAGAAGATGAAAAAAAAAAAAAAAGAAGAGATACAGAGCACATATACAACCAGAATGAATTATAAAGACATCCTCAATGTCCAGCTTTTCAAATAATGAATTATAAAAAGAAAAAAAAAAAACACTTTTGAAGTAATGAAAAGAGAGAGCAAAGTACCAGATAGATTTCCTTTTCTTCATCTCATAATTAATCCAATTCAAGTGATCAAAAGGGACACCTTTTGCGAGGCAAATATCAACGAAGCAAGCGTCTATAAGTAAAGATAAAGCCAATTTACCTCTATTACACATGAAGGTGCGTTTGGTAATTCCGTTCAAACTATATAGTTGAAATTATTATAGTGTAAAATAAAAGAAGGTTATAGTGTAAAACTCTTACATGCTACAGGAAGCATCCATTTATCACTTTAGTTGAAACTAAAGTTTTAAGTTTAAAAATTGTAGCATATGAGAGCTTTATAAAAGCAAAACTTAAAACATTAGTTCCGACTGAAGTGACAAACGGACCATAAAATGGTTCCAACTTTTTTTAACTGCATTGTGAAACACACTCAAAATTTGTGATAGAGTTAATTTACCTATTACACATGAATTCTGTACCAAAAAGCATGTGTGAAAAGATAGAGCTATGTCGCCTATATTACATCTGAATTTTGTGAAAGAAGAAGAATGATGTGTCAAATATTTCACTACATTGAAATATTTAAATTAAAATGCACTAGTTGAAGTAAAATAGAAGAGACATGCATATAAAGATAAAGCTAATTCATCTATATTAGGCATGATTTTTTAACCCAAAAGCATGCATGTGTTGAATATTCCACTGCACTAAAAATTAAAATAATGGACCCCTTAGGAACAAGTGTAAGCAATAAATAGCTCTCAAAGTATTCTTCTCTTTCTTTATAGAAATCTAAAGAGACAAATTTTTATTGTCTGTCTGGTTCTTATCTAAGATGAAAGTAAGTAAACAACAGCCGTTTTGAGCGACCTTAATTTTGATGAGACCAATGTGTGTGTAACTTTTAGATAATCAAAATGGCAATTTTTTTGGTAGGAGCCAAAAAAAAAATTTGCAAAAAAAAATGATTTTGACAAGATTTAACAATTTCAAAAAATACACCATTAGTAAGGGTTCTGTAACGACCCTACTTACATGATCGTTACTTAACTACTTAATCTTATTCTTAAACATAAAGTAAAGTAAAGTACTTTAATATGCCTTAATGTAAAGTACTTAAATTGCGGAATAAATTTTTTTCTAAAACAAAACCTTGATATAAATGCTAAAATAATCTTTTAAAGAGATATTGATTTCTTTAAACATCATAATAACGTAATAATGATTATTACGGTTTAATATAATCATAATTTTTCTAACTTAATTCTTTACATACATCATATATCAATTTCTTAAAACATAACACTAATAATTTCCTTAAAACTTTTCTTTTAAACATAAAGATAATTATTTAGTAACTGTTTCTTTTAAACATTTCTTAATTTAATATAATATTTCCAAAACAATTCTAAATTAAATATCTTTGTAAATTTTATTTTAAATGCTATTTAAAGACTTATTAAAAATTATCATTATATATATTTTTATAATTTATTATCTTAAAACTAACATATTGATTCTTAAAACTTCTTCTTTTTAAACTTAACATAATAATAATTTCTTATATCTTATTGTTTTAAATCTAATATATTAGTTCCTTAAAGCCTAATCTTTTAACTTTTAATAATAAATTCATAAACCATGTTCATAAAAATCCTTTCTTAATTTAACGTAAAACTCCTATACTCATTTTTAATTCTAAATAATCTTCTAATTTTCTTACTTCAAAATTTTCATGCATTTGTTGCATCTTTTGCGGTAATATTTTTAAACCTTAAAATTCTATAGACCAAGGTTGTATAATTACAACCTTGGTTTTTAAGACTATATTATGTAATTTCATTTACTTACTTATACGAATATATTTTTTGTAAAATATAAACATGCATAATTTCTTAAACTAAGAGGAAATGTATTACATTTACATGAACGGTTTCCATTCCTATCTCCAGCATTCATTCGCAGCTCACTGCTGCCCATAAAGTGTCGCTGACAGGTTTTCTTACCTACGGCATAAATATACTTAAATGAGCCTTCGCTCAGTAAGTAGGAAATTAGACTCGCAAAACATAATTAAAATTATTTAAATAGAAACATGCATGAATATTTATGCATGCTTATTAACTTGTTTTATGCTTAATTATTTAAGTTGTAACTTATCTTATTAATCGGGCCTAAGTGATCGTATCTGTTGCGCGCGGTCTTCAAGAAGACAGGGTTCGCAAGGTCCCTAATGACGCCAAGATCATAAATTATTTTGAAGCCTTCCCGCAGGTTTGAGAGGTCGGTATGGCACCCTTAACTTGTCTTATTAATTTCACTTATCTTGTCATGTGCATGCAGTATGACATGTAACTACATAGCATCACAATTACATAAATTGTAAATATGCTTAACTTGAAAGTGACTAAACAATATATTAAATTATTGCATACATGACATATTGATCATGACATAATCATAGCATAGCATGACATGGCATGACATAAACATAATAAATCATGATTATATCATAACATAACAACACATCATAACATAATATAGTGTTACATGTCACTGATCATGCATTTCATAAATTTTTATGAAAACATATAAAATAATTTATTTAAAATTGTTCATACTATAGGCGACATTTCTACTTACCTGGACTCTAAGCTAAGCGATCCAATTGTATCTCATTGTATCTATAGTTTGCAAAGCATCCTCGATAGTGGTTCTTGAGCAACCGTAGATGGCTAGGGATGCTCCTTGGAGATCATGCATTGTTGGAAACATCATTCTGGACTCCAAGCAGTTTGAGCCACCTCGATCCTATGCAACCAATACCGAACAATTTTCAACAGAGTGGAATTAGCTCCAACAAAGGGCACCATCATGTTCGGTACATCAAAACAAGTCAAGAGATGGTCTCGGATCATCGATTGGAAGTTTGAATCATCAAGACCCAATGTTGTCGTTGACCATCATTGATCAGCGTTGCCCACGTTGACCGGACTCTATTGTGGCTGAGCTCAGG
>CM046346.1:6239440-6393047 GCA_025403435.1 Artocarpus heterophyllus | reverse complement strand
AATCCCAGCGACCTCCCAATTCCTTATGAATGAGGTATTCCATCCTCATCTTTGTAAGTTTGTTCTTGTGTTTTTTGATGACGTTCTTGTCTATAGTCATACATGGGAGGAGCATTTAGAGCACTTGGAAGTGATTCTGAAGGAGTTACAGGGTCATGACCTATATGCTAATGAGAAGAAGTATAGCTTTGGGCAGACTAGCATTGAATATTTGGGGCATATTATATCGAGTCACGGGGTGGCAGTGGATAATTTCAAGATTGAAGCTATGTTGAGATGGCCGGTTCCTACTAATTTGAGAGAGTTGCATGACTTCTTTAGTCTTACCAATTATTATCTGAAGTTGATAGCCAATTATGGAACTATTGCCTTGCCATTGACCAACTTACTCAAGAAGGAGAGCTTTGTATGGGGTACGGAGGTTGAGTAGGCTTTTCACCAACTCAAGCAAAAAATGGTGGAAGTGCCAGTGTTAGCTTTACCGGAATTCAGTAGGCAGTTTGTGGTTAAGACCCAATACATCGGGGTTCGAAATTGGGGCTGTGTTGATGCAGGCACATCGCCCGATCACCTACTTCAGCCAAGCTCTCTTGCTTCGCAATTGCCTTAAATCAGTCTGTGAAAGGAAATTAATGACAATTGTGCTAGCTATATAGAAGTGGCGACCTTACCTCTTAGGCCATCGTTTCCCTATTCGAACAGACCAGAAAAACTTGAAGTTCCTTCTTGAGCAGCGGCTAATCGGTGAGACTCGTCAGAAATGGCTGTCTAAGCTCCTAGGCTACGACTTTGAGATTCAGTACAAGCTCGAATTGGAAAACAAAGCTGTGGATGCCTTTTTCTTACTCCCTACAGCCGTCTTATTGGGAGAGTTGACAGCTCCAATGGTCCTTAACACGGACAAGCTAGTGCAGGAAGTTGATTTGGATGAGCGCTGGCCCGAATTTAAGTGGGATTGCAACAAGGCCCGAATGCTCACCCAAGATTTTCATTGGTTCATGAGCAGTTGTTGAATGAAGGCCAGCTAATAGTCTTGCGGGATTCTCCCATGGTGGCAAAATTGCTACAAACGTACCATGATAGCGTGGTGGGAGGCCATTCTAGAATGTTGAAGACTTATCAACGTTTGACGGCTGAATGGTTTTGGTTTGTCATGAAGTACATGTTGTCCTATGTAGCAAAGTGTGAAGTTTGCCAAAACACAAGTACTTGGCCTTGGCACCTGGGGGGTTGTTGCAGCCTTTACCGTTGCTGGTGCGAGTTTAGGAGAATTTTTCAATGGACTTTATTGAGGGGCTACCTAAGTCTGAGGAATTCGATGTAATCCTTGTGGTGGTGGATTGACTAAGCAAATATGCACAATTTGTGCCGCTCTAACATCCTTTTATTGATATGTTTGTCGCCTCTACCTTTGTTCTCAGATTGTTCGGTTACATGGGTTCCTCAAACCATTATTTTGTATTGGGATTTGGTGTTTTTTAGCATGTTTTGGAAGGAGCTCTTTAACTAGGGCACCACTCTTACGTGCAACACGGCCTATCACCCCAAACCGATGGGTAGACTAAGGTGGTCAATCGATGTCTTGAGACTTATTTATGCTGCTTCTCATCGAATGAGCCACACAAATGGCTCAAGTGGCCGCTTTGGGTGGAATTTTAGTACAACACCTCCTTCCACACAGCTGCCAAGACCACTCCCTTCCAGGTTTTGTATGGACAAAAACCTCCTCCACTGATTTGATATGATCTTGGAGCATCACTGGTGGCTTCTGTTGATAAAGAATTAGTAGAAAGGGATGCCATACTCGATGTGCTGAAGCAACGCTTGCTTCAGGCTCAACCGTCTCTCGTTTAACGCTGCAATGAAAAACTAGCTCCCTGATACTATGGACCCTTTGAAGTGTTGGCCAGAGTTGGCCCCTTGGCTTTCCACCTTCAGCTCCCACCTACTGCCGCAATTCATCCGACATTTCATGTGTCCCAGCTCCGAGCTGTTGTGGGATCATCTAAACCAGTAGCTTCTCTACCAGATCAACTCACTTCGGAGACAAAGTTGGTATCCTGCCCTGCTACTCTACGTGGTGTCCTCCAAGCCACTTGAGGGGCCACATCCAATATAGAGGTGCTCATACATTGGGACAATCTTCCTGATCACAACAAGACGTGGGAACTATTTGATGTGATTGATGCTCGGTTTCTCGACTTCCACCTTGAGGACAAGGTGCGTCTTTGGGCAAGGGTATTGATGGCTCTACTGGGCCTCCAATTCAGATTACTTATGTGACAAGGCACCAGAGAAAGAAGCCTAAACTGTCGGAGAATTTGTCCTTGCTGACCATGATGGAAAACAGTTGCTTGCTGATGTGGAAATGCCTGTGTGCTTATGTAGAAGGAAAGGTTGCTGAGCTGGTGTATGAAATGCTAAAGGAGTCTGATCACATGATGAGTGGAGCCTCCGAAGATTGAGGAGTCTCGGGGGATGTGAGCAGAAGAGAAATGGTTAGTTAGTTAGCATTGAGGAGGGAGAATTATGTTATGGAGAGAATAGAATAAAGCTGTAAGGATGGGAAATGGGAGGTATCAATCATCATTGTATTGAGTGATTAGAAGCTTCGGCTGGGGAGAGCAGAAGGTCTCTCGAACACCTTCTTATCCTTGGCTTCTTCTTTTCATTTGTACTGTGATCAAGTGATTGGCAGATTAGTAAAAAAAAAAAAAAAAATCCATTTTCTGTGTTTCATTGTTGATTTGAGTTCATTTTACTGTTCTATTACTTATCTAAGAGTGAAATTTGCTTGTGTATGTCATATGGTTTGAACCGCTCTAAACCCATACACCAAACATCACTAAAAACTAGCCTGAAAAATGAGCTAAACGAGTCCTAGTAATTGATATTTATATTCATTTATTCATTATAAGCCAAACCGTAACTCCGTAAAAGATCCGTTTGTTCAACAGTAGGGTTTTACAATTCTAACTTGTCAGGTCAGTTTGAAAAGTCTGCCAACGTAGTTGAGGTTGCATTATACAAGGATACATAAAGAAACAGCAAATTGTGAAACCATGAACTTTCCAGCGACGCGCATCTCTTTGCGCAAGTTCTCCAAAGTGATCGTGTCCCAGCGCATTAATCATTTACCTGTTTGAAAGGAGAAGAGAATGCATAAGTTCAAACAAGCATCCATGGAATTTTTCAAGTCCATTTTTTGTTTTTAGGTCATACTTTGGTGGGACAGTAAATAAACAATTCATGCTGAAGCACCAAACTTTTTAAAAAAACAGAAAGCAAGAATGATAATCTGAAACCTAAAATAAAATAAAATAAAATAAAATAAAACCAAACCAAACCTCCTCCACAGGTGATTAGGAAAAAAAATGTACAAATAAAAGTCAAACTTATAGGGAAGCAAAAAGAAAATGGAATAATAAATTTAACACTAATTCAAGCAGATTACAAAAAGACTCAACAAACTAGTAAACTTGTTGGGGTTATTATCAAGTCAATAACTCACTTTCATATCATAATACAAGATCCAATTATATATGCAAAAGGGGAGTACTTACCATAGTTTTGGCGCACCATGGTGAACTCATAAATGGCTTTAACTAGGGAGCCATATCTCAGTTCTGCCAATGATCCCATATGTCTGTGAAACAAAATACGGAACTCGGTCAAAGAGATGAAAACAGAACATCGAAGTGATTCAACATAAGAAGTCCCAGGCCGCAAAGAACTGAGATGAGTTTCTCAAAAATTAAAATACAGTATCTAGATTTTTAACTCGAAACTCTTGCCTCATTGACCAAAAAGCAATAAAATAAGAAGAGAATGCATGAAATTAGAAATGTTGAAAAAGATTGATTGGTTGTTTTCTGTCTTTTAAACAGAAGTCAATCAGGATAAGACAGGTGTGACAACTAAGTGAGCCGAGACTTGGCATAGATTCATAGCTTAAGTACAAAAATAGTCACAGTAGAGTTTTATGACTTATTGTGTAGGAGCACTAACACAATCTCAGTATATCGGATTCTCCAAGCAGGAAATCCTAGGTGGCATCTTGCAGGTCCATAGATTAATAGAAGGTCAGGTTCTGGCCAATTGCATCCTGGCAGCGAAAGAACAAAATATCAAAAATGTCAAATGTCATGAGGATATTGAAACCAACCATAGAGCAAACTAACATTGGGACTAACCAATAGCTTTCAGTGCCTCAGACATGAAAGCTTCAGTAAATATTTTCTCTGCCTGACCTCCATCCAAATCAGCCAATTTCATATAATTTTCAAAAAGTAAGTTAGCTGCTTTAACGACATCTCCCTTCCCATCAGCAAATGAAGCAAATTCCAGAGTCATACAGTTCTGGCTAACCAGCTTATCGTTTTCAGCAACTTTCTGTACATGGTAAACATTAAGTTGGGCTAGACGTTGTCATTCTTGTGAAATAAATGTGGACTAAAAACTATAACAAGGAAAAATGACATGTTTTTATCAAAATGAGAAAACATCGCAACACTGTATGTCCTTTGCAAGAGTCGCTCCTAACTTAACCTCGTATTAATAAGGCAGCTATTGGATATGAGCTTTAAAAGAAATCTTATATATATAGAAAAATACAGTAAAGGCAATCTAACACAATGGAACAATGTGAGATGTCCAATACAAGGAAAACAGATTCATTGTGATAGAATATCATTGAGAACATAAAGATGTAAGTACTGGAGTAATGAACAGTGATCAACCAAACACAAAAAAAGTCAATGCAAAGAGGAGAGATATAACACCTCAAATAATGTCACATTCTTCAATTTCTGCAAGATTACGTCCTTTGATTTCTTCAGCACACCTTGATATCAAAAACCAAAAAAAACAAAGCAATGGGATTTTAATGCACATAATTAAATCTTGTGTTCCAATTGTAGAAGTAAACAATGCTCGAACAGCTTAAATTGTCACCTTCTGCATCATAAAGGCAAATATGCTTCACACCAATAGCTTTTAGCCATAATAAAAGCTTAATAACTATTGAAGTTTGGTAAGCATCTTCACTTTCTACGACAATGGCCAGGTACCGAACTTTGTCCGGATTGAAAGCTTTGTACCCAAGAGAGTATAGATGGCTTTCAAGTACACAAGCTATTCCGACCACAAAGTAGTAAATGTCGATAATGAAATGTAGAATGTGCCATAGACGGTGGAACGCAAAATTTCTAATCTGCATAAGCCCCAAAAATCAATGAATCACAGACTTAAACTCAAGAGGCAAAACTGACACGATATAAAAAATGCCAATACTTGTGTTTTCTCCATAAACATATTAAGGGAAAACAAATCTAGGTTAACATTCTCATAAAATATCAAGGAAACACAAATCTTCCATTGGAGATAAACCATAAAGTAATAATAAAGCTTACACCCCAAAGCAGTTTCCCACTTTTATTTCTTTCAGTTAGATAGAAAGGAACATCCAGAAACAAGCCTATAATCTACAATATGGAAGAAATCTAGGTGACACAATAGGAGCCCGCAGCAAAAGTGTAATGGTCATTGTATCCTTTGGTACCACAAAGCTCTCCTCAAGCATTTGGTTCTTGAATATGAATAAGCAAAAAAGACATAAATAAGCCAGAGCACTTTATAAGAGAAGCTTTTTGCACTCACTTGGGAAATATAATAGAACGGGCTCAACGCTTCTCTGAAATTCATTTCTTGGAAACCTAGAAGAATAGAAACAATAAAAATTAAAATGAAGTATTATTCTATAAGTTTAATAATCTTCAATTACCTAACTTGCACAGGATAAGAACCCCTTTAACTTGCCTAATAAGAAGCAATTTAATTGGAAACAATATAGCATTCTACCTTCGCTCTTTACTTATACAACGAGAAAAATTAAGAACCCATTTTTCTAAAAGTAAAGTCAAACAAAAAAAGTCAAATCCATGGCCCCAGCATCCAAATAATTCACAGACCGTACCCAAAAAAAAACAGTAATAATTAAGGTTCTTTAGCGGCCTCGGCACCACAAAGACCAACTTAAAAGGTTTGGGCCTGACAGGGGGACCCCATAAAATATAGGGTGCGTTTGGAATGACAATGATAATAGTAATGGAATGAAAAAAAAAAAAAAAAGTAAGTGAATCTTTTATTTGGTTTGATTTTTACAAATATCATGGAATGGAATGTAATCCTTTCTGTATTGACAAAATTTACCCTCAACCTCAGTCGACCCAGATCCTTGAAAGGCATCTCATTCTCGTCATCTTTCATCAAATTAAAGCGAAATCTTCATAATCCAAAAAGATCCCAATTGATCTCTATATCTAAATTATATCTGAGACCTACACTTTCATCTTCTTCGCATCGTCCGGCTCAAGCTCTAAAATCTTGAAGCTAAATGACAATGGCGGAAAAAAAAATCACCAATTTGCTATCCCTGATGCTTCACATTTAAACAATATCCAAAAATCAACAGTACATAGTAAGCCGATTCATCCCAAATTTGACCGAACATACAAAAAAGAAGAAGAAAAAAAAAAACAAATTTGCTAAAGAATCAATTGCAACCCAATTCGTCGCTGCCTCGAAGAATCCGGCGCAGCTCCTCCAATCGTCGAAAGACACAAACGTCTGAGACTTCCTCTGACCATTGCGGAGACGCGACGACGATGACGGCGGAAACCAGAAAGCAATTTCGGGTGGAGAGAGTGAACAGAAAACGGAGAGGGAGATGAGAGTGAGTGGAACAAAATCTGAATAAAAATAGGGATTGTCCTTACCGTCGAAGCTTGCCGACGGAATTATCGATGATGTTGAAGGAGATCGGAGACGAAAGCACAGTCAAGAAAGAGGTGAAGGGAAGACTTAGAGCAATCCTATTCTGGGTTACAACTTCGTTGCTTGGACATTCCAAACGTCCACGTTTACAATGGAAGTCAGCCCGTAACATCCTGACAGAGTGTTTGGTAAGGGTGAAAATTATTAATTACGTAAATTTTATGTGTGCAGTAATTTTTTATAATAATATATAAAAATTTTATATTATTTATAATTAAAATAATTGTTAAAATTATTATTACCAAATAAAGTAACTAAGTGGGACATTCTTTAAAAAAAATAAATAATAATAATAATAATATCAACAATATTAATAATAAAATGAGATCTACTTTTATTTAGTTGGGAGCACCACTCTTTTTTTAAGGCTTTTAGACTAACAAGCCGCTTATTTTAAAAGGAATTTACATAAATTTTTTTTTAAATTTAATTTTTATTTATGTCATAAATATAAAAAGTTATTATGCCACAAATTTAATGTATGTTCTTCTAGGACATTATGAAATGTCCCTCCATGACAGTTTTCAATGTAGGATATTTTCGAGTGTCCTTTCGAGACATGTCGCGTGTCCCTTTGAGATATTTTTTAATATCTATCTAGGATATTTTTAGGTGTCTTTCTGGAATATTTTTAGATGTCTTTCTGGGACATTTTTGGGTGTCCTTCCGCGACATTTTTATGGTGTCCTTGTGGGACCTTTTTTTTCTCTCTTTTTCTCTTAAATCTTTCTTTCTCTTTCTCTCCTCGCCCGCCGTCAACTCATCTCCAACATCAGTGATATCGCCGGCGGCCAAAAAAACTCATCGGCACCATTAAAACAACTATCGACGCAAATATTCCCAAAGAAGGCGCAATTTCGAAATTAATGGTGTGAATTGCAGCTATTAGAAAGCTCCAAAAGAAAAAAATCGTCCCAGATGTTATATTTACAAAAGGAAAGATCTTATCAAAACATAAAAACGAGAAAAGTACAAAAAAATTGAAATAAACAGAATCTAAAAAGCGAAAAACAAATCCAAAAAAAAAGTACTTGCCATCATCTTGCCCCAAACTCGCCATCGTCATCGACGACAAAGCATCGCCATGATCCGATTTGGTCCATGGTCCGTGCCACCACACTTCAACAAAAATCGGGCCACAAATTCAAGGTTGGGCTTTGCCAGGTTGAAGCTTCACCACAATCCAAGCAAGGTCAAGCTTCTACGGTTATGAAGGATCTTAAACAGCAAAAAAGAGAGAGAAACAAATGAAGAAAAAGAAGGATGAGAGAGAGAGATAGGCGAAGGGATAACTAGGAGGTGAAGTGTGGATTCCAGGTCAAAGCTTCATCACAAATCCAAGGTCGAGTTTCTTCGACCATGGAGGATCTTGCGCAGCAAAGAGAGAAAGGAGAGAAAAACAAACGAAGAAGAAGAAGAAAGAGAGAGAAAGTGAGAAACGGAATGTAACGCCCACTTATGGACGTTATAAGAATCATTAACTTTCATCATTACCTCTTAATTATTCAATAGGAAAACCCGAACATGTAAGTATTATCTAATTATTTACCCAAGAATTTTGGTCTATTTTTTTATTTAATTAATATCCCCTACGAACATATGAAATAAACTTTAATTTATTTTTAAACAATTAGTTTTTTCCTAAATATATACTACGAGGATTTTACATAATCATAACTTTTAAATAGATTCAATACTTACTTACATTTAACGATTTTCCTCCTCAGTTGGCTTGACAGAATACCCACCCAAGGTATTCGGCTAATCAACTACCTACAAAAATAGTTAGTCTTAACATAATAGGTATGTGACGTGAAATCAAATTACAATACATAAATTATTACAAAGCAAAATTCGACAATCCAACAACATATAGTCAAGTTCATGAGTGTAGTAAAAATGTAACAATTAAATAAGTCTTATAATGTGTGGAAATAAATTTAATGTAGCATTATTATTATTTTATTTCATAATATCACTCCGTGTTCCAACACCATAGTTTTTGCACACACATCTGTCCATCCATCCTCCATCTATAGCTGTAGCCTTACTCTTATCTGTAACATGATATAACTTAAGTAAGCATTAAGCTTAGTTAGTATATATGAGATCTCACAAAACATTATAAAAACTTTAATTGTAACATAAGTCGTTGAACTTTGACATAATCATTATAGTGCATAAAGCACGTTTTGTAAGAACATATATTTTTCCCTTTTTCCTTATTAAAACCATTCATTTTAACCTTTAGGGCCCTGGTGTTGTACTATTAACATCATAATGATGCACCGTCACAAAACAGTAGAGGTAGTTAATCTTAAACCAAACGTGACAAGTCTACCTTGGGGGACTAACATTATCATTGGGTGTACAATGCCTTGATTATACGATATATATATATATATATATATATATATATATATATATGTTTTTGAGAAAACATCTTATACATGATAAAACAAATGTTGAAAACATCTATTAAAAGACATTCTTGAAAACCATCATAAAAAGGGATCTTTTGAAAGAAAAATGCATAACATTTCTCAAAAATTTTCATAATCTTTTTATTGCATGTGATAATGTACTTACTTGGTTTGTAACAAATTACATAACCTCTTGCAAGTGGATGGTTCTTCTCTACTTCCAACGACTTAAATGCCTCAAAAGTCTTTAACATTATAACATGGTGATAAAAGAAACATTCTTGATATAAGAATATATTCAAAACACATATACATCATCATGGCAACAAGCAATACCATGTTTAATCACTTAGAAGAAATTATACAAATATGCCACATTCTAGGCAGATTCACAAATTTAACCTGGCAGTTAGTACTCAACGGTTTTTCTAAAATCATACAAAATGTCAATGACTTTGAAATTTTAATACAATGTCCCTAACATTCATAAATGCCCCCAAATTAAATTTTATAACTTTTCGATTATTGTAAGTACTATTTTTGTACTTTTAAAATTTTTTGTGAGTGATACCTAGCATGCATATGAACAATGCCTAAAAGGAATTTTTATAAAACCTTATTTTTATCTTTCCCGGAATATCCAATAGTGCTGGTTTTTGGCCAAAAAACAAGCCTAGGAGTAATAATCACAAAAAAATTGTTTCATGAACAAAACTAAACATTAAGCCACGTGAAATCATAACTACATATACTATAATATCATCGTAAAAATTCTATATGAAAATATATACGTTAAAAATTCAAAGAGGTTTCGATAACAGTATCAGCAAATATGTCGCAGGTTCGTCGACTTTAGTTCCAACTTTGAGGAAAGATTTCAAGGGGTTCATGGAGTAGTTTAAGAGAGCTGGAAGTACTTAGGATATATATACTATGAATGTGTGTATATGAGTGGTCAGATGTACCTATGAGGAAGAGAAGGAGAGATGGTCAAGAGAAAGAGAGGAGTGTGTGTTTGGGATCACCAATCAAAACTTCAAAGGCAAATTAACATTATGGGTTGAAGCAATGTATGCTTCGGTGGGAAAAGAAAATGAAAGAGAATATGGTCTTCCATGTGGTATAAGAGAGAGTGAGTGAGGAATGATCAAAGGCCATAAAATATGGTCTTCCATATGGTCTTGTTGTCCAAAAAAAAATATAACACACAGCGGCGGTACGAGAGCTAAGTATGACAATAACATATAAAACATGACAAAGATATTATAATGTTTCTAAGAGTAAGTAACAACTAAGTATGCACCAATCCATGTCATCAAAAGGTGGTAGAAAAAAAAAAAAAAGCTTGTGGGTAAGAAGATAACATGAAAGTATGGCCAGTGGGTTTCCCTTTTTTTAAGGAAAAAAAGTCCTCCATTCTTCAATAATGTTTTCGGTGAGTTAGGGTGGAGTTAGATAAGTTTAGAGAGTGATTTGGAGGGGTTTTGGACGGGAAAAATCAAAGAAAAACAAGTGAAAAAATTGGTGGCTTTAGGTGCTACAGTGAAATGCGCTATAGTACTGTCGTTTTGGTTGTTGTTTAAGCTACAGTGTCGTTGTTTGGGACTATTCATGCTACAGTGCAATTTTTTTTTTTTTGTAAAAAAAATTCTTAAAATAATTTCTAAAATTTCTAAGAATCAAAATATCACATCCAAATAAATAAAAATCCATAGAGATCACCAAAACAAACAATTTACAAAACAAAATATAATAGTCATACATTAAGAACTTTATGTCATTGAAACTTCTTTGGACCACCTACTGCAAAAAATCATCAATTCATGATACTTCATAATAATAAATATCACATTCACCTACAACACATAAATGTGCTTCTAAGTTAAAATTTGCTTTTGTACTGTCGCATAAAATCGTTAAACTTTGCATATCATCCATTAAAAAAAACAACGGGTGTTACATATAGAGAAGGGATGAAAGAAGAGAAAAGCAAAGCAAAAATCAAGAAAAACAAAGATGGAAAAAAAAAAAGAAAAAAGGTATAAAAAAAGTGGCACAACTTTTTTTTTAAGTTTTTTTGTGGCATGAAAAATAGATATAGAAAATGGATGGCATAAGGTGTAATTTTCTTTTATTTTAATATACCGTTTATGGGCCTACAAAAACAAGCGTGTGGTAGTGCAAGTTTTAAATCATTCGAAATGATGAGGATAGTCTAAGACAGGCTAAACTACCAGTTTTAAAGACTTGACTCCTCTTAAGTTCTAACCGTTTTAAACTATGTTGTACAGTAAAAATCATTCTTATTCTTGTTTTTATTTATAAACCATAATTTTTCAAACATCAGTTCTCGTTATAGAGCTGATGTGACGTTTTATTATTGTTTTAAACCTTTATATTTTAAATATTAGTTTAAAACCACCGTTTAAACTACTTGATTTAAAACTATCAATTTAAATCATAAAGTTTAATACCATATTACTCTAAACCCGCACACCAAACAGCACTAAAGTCACTCCAATCCTCCACATTTACAATAGAAATCAGCTAGTAACATCTTAAATAAAGTGGGGCCTTGTTTAGAAAAAAGAAAAAAAGAAATGAAGTGGGATCCACTTTTTTATTGTATTTTTTATAGAGGATCCATGATTATTTAACGGTTGTTTAGCAAGGTTGATTTATACCACAAGCTCAGTTATAAACAATATAAAGTTTTTATATGCTACTGTAAAAATGAAAAATTGCTACAATATAAAGCTTTCGTATGCTATAATAAAAATAGTTCAACTAATGATTCTAACCGCCATGTCAAACACTTTATTAGGTGACAGAATCACTCCCTTTTTTTAGGGTAGAGAACCAATCCATTTCTTCGTTAATTCCCTTGCACTCTTGTTTTGACGTTTAAATTTGAGCCAATTCAATGTAAAATCACATTTTCTTTCTTTTTTTTATGCAAGCATACAATCATATTTTTTGTGCAGCGATGTTGAAAAAAAAAGCAATGAATAAAATTTGTTTTGAGGAAAATAATCACACTCTGCTTTTTTTTATTATTCGGTAATTCCTTTTGCACTCTCAAATTAGGAATTTAAACCTTTGCAGGGTAAATTTCAGTCTAAATATTTTATTTTTTTTACGAATTACATATAGAATGCTTAGAGGAGTAGTTCAACTATTGGTTTAAACCGTGAACAATGTAAAAGTTTTTATATGCTATAGTTAAAAGCTACAATACTTTCACATGCTACAGTTCTTAAATCTAAACTGATATTTAAACTATAATTCCAAATACTCTAATAGCCTTTATGCCTTGGAAGAGAGATTGTCAAATTCTAGGAAAGAAAAAACCTTTTGTATAGATTTAAAATATGTATATATATATATATATATAGTCACACAGATCATAATAGATTTCGACTATAATAGACCATTATATATTATAATATGATATAGTATAATATAATATAATAAATATACATATACAAGGGATTTTACCTCTTTCTAATGTTTTGAAGTTCGATTTGTTTAAGAATTTTAAGAGACTTGAACCCAATTTTTAAATTGAGAAGGTGTTTGGTTTTAAAAATTGAACTTGTTTCAAATCTTGACAGACAAGTTGAGAGCAAATTCTAAACTCAGCCAAATCAACCCTCCTTGAGTTCAAAATTTTAAACCAAGCAAACTCAAAACTAAGGTGTATTTTGACTTTTTTTTAGTTATTTAAACACAATTTCAAATTTTATTCATTTTCAAATTGAAAATCAATTATATATTCAGACGTCAATTCATATTCCAATTTTAAAAACCAATTTTCAAACTTTTTATCTCAAACCTAAAAGTTCAAACCGTCATAATTCAAACCCACGAAACAAACGAACCCTAGTCAAAGTCTCAGATTTTTGGATTGAAGATAGATGGTGCTTTTACTTGTGGATTTTGTTCATTTTGTTTTTCCACAAATTGTCAAGATTGTTGAATATGTGGTGGTTTCTTTTGTTAAGGATGAGCTTTCATAGATCCTTTCTACCTCTAGGAATTCTACTTGCAGACTTGCCTTGCTGCGTGAACTATGAGGTGTGAGTTTGGGCATCTCCAACCATGAGCCAAAATGAAGAGAAGCACCAATTTTTTGTTGATTTCCATTTCCAACTATGCGTCATCTTTAGCATCAAAATGGAGTTGCAGCACAGTGTTGCTTAATATATCGTGCAACATAGTCTTTTTTTTCTTTTTAAGTTTTATCAATTAAAAAATCCATAATAATAAATAAAAAATAAAAAAGCACATGAAATAGAGTTAAGTTTGAAGGCAATAAACTTTTAGGAGATGTAAAATTATTCTATCTTAGAGATAAAACAACTTTAAAATAAACTAATGGGTTGAATGTTGGATTTGGTGCTCTAAAAGCTGTGACATTATATATATTGATAATCAATAAATAAAGTGATATTTATAATTATTTTGGTTGCTTATATATGTTATGAATACATTTATAAACATCAAGAAAATTTCATGATTATTTATGTGACTATAAATTTAACATATAAGTGTTATATGCTTAAGGATAAAATTTATAAATAATAATCTAAATAGTTCGTAATAATTAATTAAAGTTTAGGATCTTTAATTAAATATAACAAATACGGTCCAATCTCTTTTAGAATAAAATAGTTATTATCAGGGCTATTAATGTAGAGACATTAGATTGGAGGTACTTTATATAATGATATTATATAGGACTGGACCAGATCAATTGTGAATCTCTAATAATCATCATTTACAAATAGAGTATTGAAATTTATCACTATGATGATCATATATTTAACAGTCTTAATCCTGAGTATTTATTAGACTCATGTTTATGACATTATGTTTTTTGACTTGCTTGGTAAGATTTGTCTAAGTACAAATCATAACTTAGCATATTGGAAACATAATAAATGGCTGGGAATAATATTATATAGATATAGAATCTATTCCTTTCTTATGGAAGTTAGAAAAAGAGTTCTCATGAGTGTTAATTCGAGGCTTGAACAGTAGAACGCTCTTATTATAATAAGATTATGAATTAATTATTCATTAGAGAATTATTGAAACTCAACGATAAAGATATAATAAGAGAGGTAAACGAAAATTGAACCTAACTCTTATTATGAACTATTTATGGAGGACTGACTTATATGTAATGATTATATTAATGGACTATTCTGTAACGCCCCTATATGGGGGTTAACAGTTTTTAATGAGATAAAATAAAAATAAATAATAAAAGTAAAACCTTAAAAATTAAAATTTGCCCGGGACTTAAATGAAAACTCTCAACTCAAAAATAAAAATATAAACGACAAATAAACCACAGTTTTAATGTAGCACCTTAAATTTAATAATATAAACTGTTGTCATCATCATTTTAACCCTCAACACATTGTAATACAGTCACAGAAAGTAACAATTGATGCTTACATTATCATGAAGAACATTCTCAATGATTGAAGCAGTCCCAATGTAATATAGCTACATCACTTCCTCAACTATATTTCTCGTAGCCACCTCACACTTAGTGAGTCCTGAAAAGATATAAACATAAGGGAATGAGCAACACTATGCTCAGTAGAGAAAGCCATTACTCACATTTAGGTTTTTATCATTACCACATTAAAACCTGCATGGTTAGTAAGTCACATCATATTCCAGATTATGAGGTTTATTATGATCACATCTTATGAATACCGTAGTTAATCATTACCAAGTGTCATAATTACACATTTATACAAATATTACCAATCATCATTGTTCCTAGGTATCCATGTTAAATTGAGTATCACTCAACTCATCGAAACCCAAATGGGCGCACTTGATCACCCTATAAACATTCCAAGGGTGTTCCGGTGAGGGGACATCAAGCCCCGAGTCCTCACCAAATCAATTCCTGTACAGTGTGTTCTGGGACTTTCAACCCAAGGAAGCGTCATCACCTTCCCCCTATTTTACCTTTTAGGGTATTCATGCCTAAGGACGTAACCGTCGCCCTTTTCATGTCTCACAATTTCTCTATATTAAATCATTATTAATAGAGTTAATTTTCCTAACCATGCTTCTCAATTTATAACATGTGTCAATTCATTATGTTCCTCGCCGTACAATACAAGACGAGTCCATGTCATAGTTTCATATGTGATACACATATAATATCAGTTCAACATAGATATATATATATTGCGGCAAAACAATCAATTTTAATTCTATAAAAACCTCACAAAAGATGAGTAATAGAATCCCTACCTTTCAAGCTTATCAACAGTCTCTTAATCCTGGAATCAATTAACGTTAGCTCCATACTCCCTTGATCTTGAACTCCAAGCAAAACAGATCCAGTTGTATCTCGCTGTATCTACGAAGCATCCTCTGTAGTGCTCCTCGAGCGACTATGAATGGCTAGGAATGCTTCCTGGAGATCATACATTCTTGAAAACGTCATTCTGGACTCCGATACTGCTGTTTGAATCGCCTCGATTCGCGTGCAGTCGGTACCGGATGATTTTCATCGGAGTGGAATTTGCTCGAACGGAGGTCACCATTGCATCCAGAGCATCGAAACGAGTCAGGAGGAGGTCTCGGATCTTCGATCGGAGGTCCGGATCACAAAATTCCAATTTAGCCTTTGACTGGCCGTTGACCGGCGTTGACCACCGTTGACCGGCGTTGACCGACTTTGACCGTCGTTGACCGGCGTCAATCGGGGTCCGTTGGCAGCTGGGCTCGGGCCTACCCCCCCTAAATCGACCCTTCTGAGTCCAATGGCGGGGTCAATTTCACCCAATTCTGCCTCTAACATAGCGGGTCGTGAAGTACAACGTCGGTAGAAATGGATGAGCTCCGATCTTGATTCTCCGACGATGGAAACCTGAAATTGGCTGAGGGCTTTTGCTACCCATCCTCCTATGAGCATTTCCCCTCATCCAATTTGAAGAAACGTGGCTGGGAAGAGCCAAAACGGAGGCTCCCGCGGCGGTTGACGGCGGCGTTGGCCGTTCTCCGGCGAAACCGGCTCCTTCCGTGCAATTGATCGAGGGGTTTTACTCCCCTTGATCCTCTGAACTCATTGGGAGGGGTGGTGTCAGTCACCTCCTCCGGCAAGGCGGAGTTCCACCATGGGGGCGGCGGTGCACGGCGGCAATAGACGGGCGGAGCAATCCGGCGGTTGTTGAGCTGCCACCAAGGGTGGGTTTTGTTCCTCTCATCACGGTGGTCGTGTAGGAACAAGAATCACGTCGATCGGACGTCGGACGGCGAAGATATCTCGTCGGAAAGAAATGGGTTTTGCCGCCACTTTGGGCGGCGCGTGTGGTCTCCTCCGGCGGCGTTTTGGGCGGCGCGGCACCTCGTTGGACTCAGCTCGTCGAGAGCTTTCCATTGGTGCGGGAGGTGTCGAAAACGGATGCCGAAATCTCAAACGATCTTTGAGGAGAGAGAGAGAATTTTTTTAGAGAGAGAAAGTAGAGAGAGAGAGTTTCGAATTATGAGAGATTTTCTGATTTTTTTTTATATATATACTAGGTAATTAATCTAATTACCTTAATACCCTTAGGAGAATAACGAGTGTCACAGCTCTACCCCCCTTAAAGAAATTTCGTCCTCGAAATTTCAATTCTAGTAATACTAGTAAAAATTATGATTCCAATTCCGAGTCTAAACCGTTAATGTTGTTTATCTTCCAAATTTAAGTTATCGTATCTCCACTCATTAACTTGCATAATAAATCTTACTCCTAAATCCCTCAATAAGAGTATTTCTGACAAGTTTCAACTTATAACACCGTATAATAGTCTAAGAATCTGATCAGGCATACATATTGACCATACCATAATTCCAGTCCTTCATTGTCCATGGACTGTGATTTACAATCACATTTAAGGAGATTGCCAGAGAAATTTTATATACTTCATCTTTAGGTTCCTTTTCCTTTTTGAGTAAGGAAAAGTCAAATATATTTGATTTCATACCTCAACTAATAAACTAAAACATAATCATAAAACATATATCACAAACACTTCTATTCAAAACTATACATTAAACTTACTCATAGAGATATTAAACGGAATCTCAGAGTTGCAAACATACCCGACATATTTTTCATTAAACAGCTATCCTCATGACACAAACATTCAATCCAAATAATATACTCATATTTCATATGGAATATCCCCATAACTGACTCTGGTACTTCCACATAATATTAACAGAATATTACACATTACAAACATGATACGGATACGTTTCGAGAGTACAAGGCACTCCGTATACCAGCTATCCATATCATGCATGCTTATAGGATACAAAAACATCGATAAACAAAAGATCGGACCTTAAGAATGATGCGTTTCGAGAGCATCAAGTACTCCGTATCCAGCCATCCCGGCATTAGGCTCAATGAATCTAAAAGATTTAACAACGACGTACCACAAGAAACACAGAATACAAGGCAAACGGTTATTCGTAACACACGAAATACGGACACACATGCCTACATGCCAAAGATAAAACAAAAAGATTACAGATGGAGATTCAAATCAATTGGCCGCTCCCGGCTTTCCCTTTCCCATTCAAGCTTGGATGTTGCAGTGTCGGATTCTGGATGTATGATTTGCATTTTATCTATCAATTCCTCAGCTGTTGAAGCAGTGACAAAGATTTGTCTCTCCGATTCTGTAGTGATGTTTTCTTCCACAGCGTAATCTAGAAATTTCAAAAGACCGTCATAAAAACCCTTTACGTTCAGCAGTCCCAAAGGTTTGGAATAAAAGCCCAACAATTGCCCACAAGCAACTATAAATATTTCCTCAAGAGTACCTAGACCACCAGGTAATGCTATAAAAGCATCAGAATTATAGATTATGTCTTTAAAATTTCTAGGGATACTCCTGACTCCTTCTCCCTTACCTATGGCTTCCTTACAAAGGTTTCCTTCAACTGGAATATGAGGCCAAATTCTTACATCAGTAGCGTCGCTAGACCTAGCTGCTAGTGCCATATTTACCATCATTTTTATACTACCACCCCCATAGATTATGTTAATCTTCTTGCGTGCTAGGACTTGCCCTAAGTGATTTGCAGCTTCTAAATAAGCTTTATCTTTTCCAAGGCTGGAACCACAAAAGACACAGACATTCTTTATTTTCTTCGTGGACTGGGAGGTAGACATATTTGGTTTATAGAAGTGGTTGCTTAATGTCTGCTCCACTTAGACTTCGGGTTCTACATGAGATTTTAAAGATGAGAAATATACAAAAAGGGCTAAAGAGATAGACGAGTAGGTAATGAAAAGGTAATCCAAAGATTTAAACAAAATCTTGTTCGGATAAGAAAGTAAGATAAGGTGATTGATAGTTTACAGAAAATCTGATTCACTTTTTGAAAAAGATTAGACTCTAATTGTATAACTTTTGACAATTGAGAACAATTCGACAGAAGACCCTCTTGACACAACTGTAGACTTTTTGACAAATATACACAAAGTCTAGAAATTTAATATAAACGACAAATACTGTAGAACTTTTGAAATTTGAGACACAAATCTTGAAATATCTGGATAAGCTTTTCAAAATTCAAACATATTACTGTACCGTATGTGACGTGTCTGATAAGATAATATATTTTATTATATATATATTTAAGAAAATCATAAATTAAATAAGATATTAACACTTACTGTATCAATCTAATAATCACAATTATTTCAAACACAAAAGCAAATATTCTGAGTAAAAGAAAAACACAAACTGTTGAACATCAGCTAAAACTGCTTCAAATAAGTAAAGACTAAATAACCTTTATAGAGCGATGACTTATTCCCCATCCAGTTTTCTTATGGCTTGACAAACAGGATCTAGAAATACCATATTCCTGAGGCGTTGTCTTTCTGTATAAAATTTAGGCCAGAGTTTAAAAATAGCTCCTTGAACATATCCACTAGGGTGACCGTGGAGAGGAGGATGGATGCTATCCAAGTTCTCCTTTGAAAGTCCATCCCTACAAAACCTTATTTTATCCTCTCTATTCGTAGACATATAACCAGGTGAAGTACATTTACCGTTACAATTTTGTCTTCCACATTTGTTACAAGTGACCACGATGGCACGAGCTCTTCTTTTCATTGCACTACGACCGGTACCTGTTCCTGGTAAACCGACATCTTGACTAAAGTCACTCGGACGGATTTTCCCCTCTATCAACATTCTTACATCACAAGGGATGCCAAAACGCATAAGAATCCACAACCGAGTAATTCTAGCCTTGTATTTCTTTCTGAGAATCTTTTGGGAGAGTGATGGGAAATACTTTCTCAGGTGTTGGTACTTTGGGTCCATGATGAGATGAAAGAAGAGTAAATAGAAAGGAAAAATTAAGATAGTAAATTGCAGAATCCTAGAATTCCTTCTTCTTTTAGAGAAAAAGAAGAATTTCTAATGAAAAAGAAGAGGATTTGCGATTTAGAGAGAAAATAACAAATTAAGAGAGAAAAAGTGAACTCGGAGAAATAAGCTCCTATGCACAGTAAACGTATATGTAAACAATGATTAAACCACTGTATATGACACGTATAGAGACCACGTGGGAGAGACAGTGTGAATCAAACTTATTTAAGATTTGAACTAGGCCCAAATGTTCTTAGTTGAAAATGGTCAGGTTGTTTCGGGCCTTAACACATTTAGAACGAGTTAAATAACAAACATAAAATTGTAAACCAATTTGTATAAATCTTAAACCCAATTCAAAGTCCACTATAGATAAGTTAACTATGAACAACAAATCTAATTTAATGACAACAAGGATCTTCTTGAATGATATTTAAAATCATTTCATAACAACATAATCTTCCAGCAACTCAAATAATTTTGTTTTAATCAAAACCTTATTGAACAATACATACACCCATATGTTATTCATAATACTTAACATCTATCAATGGATTCATCATCATTACTACCAAGGGTTTAGAATGCGACTAACCTTGAAATCAATACGATTTACGTCTTCCAACATAGACCATATCAATGAGCAAAGACACTAGATGTTACTACTTAAGAACATCTACAATCCCCACAATTCTACTTATACAATATATAATTTCCTCATATAACAAAACCTTAGGTAACCAAAAGATTCACTGATACACTTAAATACAATGTACGTAACAAAATATTCCAATTTTGAGATTCATGCATTCTAGACTTTACACAGTCTCAACAGACCAAAAGTCTAACATTTATCTCTCTCAAGATTCAATACCATGATTCCCAACTTATATCATATTCCTCAAATAAATAGAACTTTTAAGAAAAGTTATTGACACTTATGTGCTCCATCGAATCCACACATAATCATTACTTAGGTTTGAATCAATTACGAAAAATTTGGCATATCTATGTCAAACTTTAAAATCAATAAATCAAGCCTTATATTTCTTATTGTTTTTCACGAGACAAAAGGCTCTTAAATCCTCGTATCTATACGAATTTCTCATCGTTTATACGAATTAAATATGCTTATAGATCCAAATATTATACGAATCTCTCATAAGCAATCTACTTATAAACTCATTCCATATAATTATCATTCCCTCATAACTATTAATACTTTCCTTCTATATAATTATTGTACTCATATAACTATTAATATTTTCATTCTATGGCCTTTCCATGTTACATCCTTCTAGACTGTATAAATCAATGTGAAGGTTCATTTTGATGATGACAATGAAAATTCAGCTTCAAAACCATCTCAAAAATATATTTTTTAAAGTGGTGCTACACTCCCTAGGTTAACCGAACCTAGGCTCTGATACCAAAAATATGGGGGTTAACAGTTTTTAATGAGATAAAATAAAAATAAATAATAAAAGTAAAACCTTAAAGATTAAAATTTGCCCGGGACTTAAATGAAAACTCTCAACTCAAAAATAAAAATATAAACGATAAATAAACCACAGTTTTAATGTAGCACCTTAAATTTAATAATATAAACTGTTGTCATCATCATTTTAACCCTCAACACATTGTAATACAGTCACAGAAAGTAACAATTGATGCTTACATTATCATGAAGAACATTCTCAATGATTGAAGCAGTCCCAATGTAATATAGCTACATCACTTCCTCAACTATATTTCTCGTAGCCACCTCACACTTAGTGAGTCCTGAAAAGATATAAACATAAGGGAATGAGCAACACTATGCTCAGTAGAGAAAGCCATTACTCACATTTAGGTTTTTATCATTACCACATTAAAACCTGCATGGTTAGTAAGTCACATCATATTCCAGATTATGAGGTTTATTATGATCACATCTTATGGATACCGTAGTTAATCATTACCAAGTGTCATAATTACACATTTATACAAATATTACCAATCATCATTGTTCCTAGGTATCCATGTTAAATTGAGTATCACTCAACTCATCGAAACCCAAATGGGCGCACTTGATCACCCTATAAACATTCCAAGGGTGTTCCGGTGAGGGGACATCAAGCCCCGAGTCCTCACCAAATCAATTCCTGTACAGTGTGTTCTGGGACTTTCAACCCAAGGAAGCGTCATCACCTTCCCCCTATTTTACCTTTTAGGGTATTCATGCCTAAGGACGTAACCGTCGCCCTTTTCATGTCTCACAATTTCTCTATATTAAATCATTATTAATAGAGTTAATTTTCCTAACCATGCTTCTCAATTTATAACATGTGTCAATTCATTATGTTCCTCGCCGTACAATACAAGACGAGTCCATGTCATAGTTTCATATGTGATACACATATAATATCAGTTCAACATAGATATATATATATTGCGGCAAAACAATCAATTTTAATTCTATAAAAACCTCACAAAAGATGAGTAATAGAATCCCTACCTTTCAAGCTTATCAACAGTCTCTTAATCCTGGAATCAATTAACGTTAGCTCCATACTCCCTTGATCTTGAACTCCAAGCAAAACAGATCCAGTTGTATCTCGCTGTATCTACGAAGCATCCTCTGTAGTGCTCCTCGAGCGACTATGAATGGCTAGGAATGCTTCCTGGAGATCATACATTCTTGAAAACGTCATTCTGGACTCCGATACTGCTGTTTGAATCGCCTCGATTCGCGTGCAGTCGGTACCGGATGATTTTCATCGGAGTGGAATTTGCTCGAACGGAGGTCACCATTGCATCCAGAGCATCGAAACGAGTCAGGAGGAGGTCTCGGATCTTCGATCGGAGGTCCGGATCACAAAATTCCAATTTAGCCTTTGACTGGCCGTTGACCGGCGTTGACCACCGTTGACCGGCGTTGACCGACTTTGACCGTCGTTGACCGGCGTCAATCGGGGTCCGTTGGCAGCTGGGCTCGGGCCTACCCCCCCTAAATCGACCCTTCTGAGTCCAATGGCGGGGTCAATTTCACCCAATTCTGCCTCTAACATAGCGGGTCGTGAAGTACAACGTCGGTAGAAATGGATGAGCTCCGATCTTGATTCTCCGACGATGGAAACCTGAAATTGGCTGAGGGCTTTTGCTACCCATCCTCCTATGAGCATTTCCCCTCATCCAATTTGAAGAAACGTGGCTGGGAAGAGCCAAAACGGAGGCTCCCGCGGCGGTTGACGGCGGCGTTGGCCGTTCTCCGGCGAAACCGGCTCCTTCCGTGCAATTGATCGAGGGGTTTTACTCCCCTTGATCCTCTGAACTCATTGGGAGGGGTGGTGTCAGTCACCTCCTCCGGCAAGGCGGAGTTCCACCATGGGGGCGGCGGTGCACGGCGGCAATAGACGGGCGGAGCAATCCGGCGGTTGTTGAGCTGCCACCAAGGGTGGGTTTTGTTCCTCTCATCACGGTGGTCGTGTAGGAACAAGAATCACGTCGATCGGACGTCGGACGGCGAAGATATCTCGTCGGAAAGAAATGGGTTTTGCCGCCACTTTGGGCGGCGCGTGTGGTCTCCTCCGGCGGCGTTTTGGGCGGCGCGGCACCTCGTTGGACTCAGCTCGTCGAGAGCTTTCCATTGGTGCGGGAGGTGTCGAAAACGGATGCCGAAATCTCAAACGATCTTTGAGGAGAGAGAGAGAATTTTTTTAGAGAGAGAAAGTAGAGAGAGAGAGTTTCGAATAATGAGAGATTTTCTGATTTTTTTTTTATATATACTAGGTAATTAATCTAATTACCTTAATACCCTTAGGAGAATAACGAGTGTCACATATTCGCTAATTTTCTTTGAGTAATTTCACTATAATCTCAAGAGTTTAGTTTCAAGTTTTTAGTGGAGTAACACTAAAACTAATAAAGTTGGCACATTAATTAAAGAGTTTGATTAATTGTCAAATTTATTGGAGCTTGGGTTATAGGTCCATAGGTCCCTAATGCCACCTCTGTGACACTATATTGGATTTAATATATAAGAATGAATTATACAAATTTAATTTAGAATTATTGAATTCTGAATTAATTATTTCATACTTGAGTTATTTATGTGACACAGAAAAATATTTTCTGTGACACATAATATAATGTGATAAATGTTGTCACATTTAACTGAGCATTAGTTAAATTAATTAATTCATTATATTTAACTAATGAGATTAGCTAAAGATGTCTTTAAATTAATTAATTAATTAATATTTAAATAATAAGATTATTTGAATATAATTTTAATTTTTTGTGTGACACATGTGTGGTGGGAACATCTTTTGTCTTTTCTTCTTTAGACACAAAATTAAATAATTAATTGATTAATTTAAAAATCTAATTTTAAATAAATATGATTTATTTTTAGATTTAGATATAAATATATATGGTTTTAAACCAACTCTTATATATATATATAAGATTTTATTATATATATATATATAATATAAACGTAAAGTTGTTTATGTTTTTAAACTTTAAATTAAAAAAAAAAGGAACGTAAACATAAAGTTTATGTTTACACGTAAACAGCTTTATTTATATATATATATATATATATATATATATATATAAATTTAAAAGAATCTTTTTTGGTGATTTGTTTTTTAGAATAACAAAAGGATAAGGAATGTAGACTATATCCCTTCTCATATATCTAATATGGTGGTTATTTTAAATTTGAAATCAATTGAAAAATAACTGATTGCTCGAATATAAAAAGGTAGAGATAACAGTTATCTCCACAGATCTATCATTCACGTAACTTTTGCAAAATACTCAGAGAGAAAAACTGAGAGTTCTTCTCTAAAAAAAAGGTCTGTTATCTCATGTGTTGAGTACATAGTAGATTCAAAAAAGTGTGAGGTTAATGTATTCTTGTAGTTTGACGTCCACTCATATTTCTATTGGTGTAGAGGCCTGGCTTGAAAGATCATGGTGTCAAAAAGGAAAGCTAGGATACCCTGATAGTCTTCAAAAGATTGGTAAAAATTCCTAAAGCTTTCTATTATTAATTAAATTATATAGCTATTCCCGATGAACAAAATTTTCAGAAAATTTTTATTTGTCAACGATCCGTTGCTTCTGTTGCGTTTTGTATTCTAATTCCAACAATTGGTTTCAAAACGGATTATAGCATATATAATTTTAATTAAACGTGATTTTATTTTGATAATTTCATGTTCTTGATGTATATTTGTAGACATCTTGTATATTTGTAATTTTTGTTCATATGATAAATAGTTATTTTATGAATAAATTTTTAGCCATTAATTATATAGTTTTTTTGGATTAATAATTATATTTTTAATTTAATTAGATTAAATATATGTGTAAACTTATATTAGGTATAGGTTTTTTGTAATCAATTATTATTATTATTATTTCTTCTTCGACATCTTTGTTGCCATTACCTGTACATGTAGGTGGAAAAAGGAAGGAAAAGGAAGGAAATTAATGCACCTGACGTGCAACAACAATAATAAAAAAAGGGGCATTCTCACGTGTACAGTACACGCAATTAATGCACATTAATGTGCAGAAGTCATTCAAAAAAAAAAGGGGTACACTTGACTTGACGTGTAAGAAGGACATGGCATTTATAGTTAATGTGTAATTCACGTCTGCAAATGGATTAAAAAAAAAAAGGTGGGGGGCTGCATATGGAGTGACGGAGAAGATGAAGTTATTTGGTGGTCTAGTTAAGAACTCGGGCCTTTCAAATTCAAACGGTAACCCAATAGTATTTTATGCAGTAAGTTATCGATCAAGACTACAATAATAGAGCTGAGACTTTTGTTATTACAAGAAGATCCATGTAATTTTTATTTTTAGTTTTTATTTATGGGTTGTAATTTAAATATTTAAAAAAATTTGGTCAAAAATCTAATATTTATTTTCATGTTTTATTTTCATGTGATGATTGTGATAACATGTTTATGTATTTTAACATGTCATCTAAGATAGTGCCCACTTATAGTTATTGTAACATGACATGCATACACTTGCATATTATTTTTTTATAAAGATGTTTATAAAACGATTTAATACGTGTTAGAATTAATTTAATAAGATTAAATTAATTAGGTTGGTTTTATAGCATATTAACTTATTTTATTAATCAACCGAATAATGTGAATTTAGTTTTAATAATTAAGACTTGGTAAAATTTACATTAGTTTTAAGTTATCTAATTTTAAATTATTTTATGTTGGGTAGCTTAGACAATTCATAATAAATTTAGATTTTTTGAAAATCTGGTAATTTATTTAAGTGTAAATAGAATGGGATTCTATTAACACAAAATATAACATAGTAATTGAAAAATTGTTTTTATTTACTAGACTTATGAACCATATGATGTTTTTTTAAGATAAAACACATCATTCTAAAATAATGAGTGGGAGAAGGTAATATGACAATATAACCTGTGGTCTCTACTATTAGCACAACACTGTGAGATTTAAGTGGCGCCTCGTGACGCTTTGATTTCGTCCTCCCTACAGAGGGTGTCCATTTAAATCAATAACAGTTGACTTCCAAGAGATAGGATTTTACAATATATTTCAAAATTGACCTACCCTACGATGACAATTTTGATTTAAGTTGTTAAAATTTAAAATAGTAGGGCACACTTATAAGGATATAATTAAATTGTTAATTATATATTGACCAAAATAAACAATTATTAATAAATATTGAAAATATGAGATATTTTGAATATATTTATTAATTGAAAATGTCTCAATTTAATTCATAAATAATTTGACCTACCTTACAATGACACTTTATTTATAAAAATTGAATAATCGTGAAATTAGTAAAAATTTTTGTGTGTTTTTCACATGCATCATGCATCACGTTTACTATTCCAAAACATATATTTATGATGTTTATACACCCATTTAATTTATGTCATTTTATTTATTTATTATAGCAACAATGTCTAATCCAATCATCGTTATTCTCTCAAATGAAAAATTAACCGAAGATAATTTTGTCACGTGGAGGAGTAACATGAATATAGTACTAATTTGTAAAAATTACAAGTTTGTCCTCACGAAGGAATTTCCTCCATCGTCTGCTGCCAATGCCCCTCGTAATGTACGAGAAGCATACGATCCTCGGATCGAGGCAAACAATAAGGCCCGCTGCTTCCTTTTGGCTGGCATGTCTGACGTGCTTAGGATGAAGCACGAAAGCATGAAAACCGCTTATGATATAATGCAGTCTCTACGAGACATGTTTGATAAACCTTCTAAAAAGGCGTGCCATGAAGCCGTTAAGGCGGTAATAAATGCCAAAATGAAGGCAAAGATCTCAGTCAGAGAACATATTCTCAACATAGTTAACTATCTCCATGAGGCCAAGGTGAATGAGGTGGTGATATATGAAGCCACACAGGTGGGGATGATTTTGGAAACCCTTGCGTTCCTTCAGTTCAAAAGCAACTATTTCATGAACAAGCTAAAATATAATATGACTGAGCTGCTTAATAAGCTGCAAACCTTTGAGTCTATTTTGAAAGAAAAGACTAAAAAATGTGAGGCAAATGCTGCAGAAGCTCAACCCTTCTCTTCTACTGAAAAGAATAAGAAGAGAAAAAGGACTGAAGGAAGTGGTAAGTTTAAGAATGGAGGGCAACCTAAGAAGAACAAAAGCAACAACAACAAAAGGAGCTCAAAGCAAAATAAGCCCAAAGGAAAATGTTTCCATTGCGGTGTAGTTGGGCACTAGAAGAGAAACTGCAAGAAGTATCTTTCGGAGCTCAAAGAAAAGAAGAACAATGGTAAATCAGATTTACTCGTTTTAGAAGTCTGTTTAGTTGAAGTTGGTACTTCACGTTGAATAATTGATTCAGAGGCAACTAAACATGTTTGTTCTTCTTTACAGATGCTTAGTTCTTCAAGGGAGCTTGCCGACGGGAAACAAACAATGAGAGTGGGAACAAGAGAGGTTGTTTCGGCAAGAGCAGTGGGAATCGTTAAACGTTATTTTAGAAATAAGTTTTTAATTTTGGACAATGTTTATTACATTCCTAGTTTTCATAGAAATTTGATTTCTGTTTTAGGTTGTTTGAACAAATGTTTAATGTTTTAGGTTGTTTGAACAAATGTTTAATGTTTATTTTAATAATAATTATGTTAATATTTCTAGAAATGGTTTGGTATTTGTTCTGCGCATCTGGAAAATGGGCTTTACACTTTAAGGTCCAACAAAAAATCACTGCTCAATACCGAAAATATTCAAAATTGAACAACCAAAACCCAAGAAGCAAAAGATTTCTTCTGATAATGAAACATACCTATGGCACCTTAGATTAGGTTATGTTAACCTTGAGAAAATTAATAAACTGATAAAGGATGGTCCTTTAAGAGAATTAAAAGTTAGTTCTCTACCAGTTTGTGAATCTTGTCTTGAAGGTAAAATGATTAAAAGGCATTTCTTTACAAAAGGTAAAAGGGCCAAGGAACCACTTGAGCTAATACATTCGGACGTCTATGGTCCATTAAATATACAAGCACGTAGTGGTTACGAATATTTCGTCATATTTATTGACGATTATTCGAGGTATGGATACATGTACCTAATGCAAAGGAAATCTAAAACTTTTAGAAAGTTCAAAGAATTCCAAGCAGAAGCTGAAAAGAAATTAGGTAAGATGGTGAAGACTTTTCAATCTGATCGAGGAGGGGAATACCTTGATAATGAATTCAAAGACTATATGATAGAACATGGTATTTGTTGATGCTTACCGTGATCTAGCGTCGGATCAATACCACGTGCGGCTGCGCACGGTCTGACTCTTCCCTAGCTCATCTCTGCCCGGCCCGACATACCTACAACAAGAGGAGGGACGCTTCGGAGGTAAGAGTAAGGTTTCAGTCAAGGGCTCTCCAATGCTCAAAGCAAGGGGTGCTTGGCAGAGGGCAGGAGCTTGCTTGGTAGGAAGGAGTCTCTCTCTCTAGAATGTAATAAATGCATCATATTTATGGGTTACTACTTGGATCGGGCGTCAAGTGGGTTTTGCCTGTTAGACATGTATGCTCTAAGGAGTAAAAATGTAATACGTTTTTGGAGACATTTTTATCAATAAAGAATTTATTCATTTATATATACCAAATCTTGTCCTCTTTATGTTTATTTTTGTTGAATGTATGTTAAGCAAACAGTAGTCTGAGACTGTCAGTCTAAACCTTAAGAATTGAGCATATGATGGGATGATTATGCGGAAGACATGATTCTTAAGGTGACGGTCTAAAACATATGATCCGCAATCGAGGGAATAAAGTTAGGCACTTTATTCATGTAAAGATTGTTATGTTGTCTATATCCCTATTGGGAGATGGTTTGTCTTGACCATCGGAGTTGGACTCCGTGAATAGAAACATTGGCACGTTGTCATAGGTGACGATGTGTTGGATCGGGACATAAAGTGAATTGATTTGGATTAATAATTCTGTCTTGGCAAATCGATTCACTTTAGACAATCATTTGTATTGTATCTTAATCCTGAGATGAATAGTGGGCCCGTTGTCTCGACTTGTGTCTTTTGATGTGCCAAAGGGTGACTCCCACATCTCTATAGTGGTATGCATGTCAGTACGTTGGAGGCATAACTCTTGATGGCGTAGACTTGTTATTCATAGATATGGAATCCATAGCTCCTCTTTAGGAGTAATGATATCCTCTTACATGCGTTGTCCTGTAATTGGAAAACTGGAGCGCTCAACCATTTAGATACATAGGTGTAGCCGAATGGTATACTATCTTTGGATAGTAAGTTTTCTGATGGTGAGATAATGGAACGTAAGATAAAAATGATCAGGAAGGTAAGACAGAATTTGTCCTTAAGCTGATTATGGATTATCATATGGGAAAACGATACATTATGATATGTCATGGAGACTTAGCTATACGAGCTTCATAATTCTGTAAAGTTCGAGAGTGCAACTCCAAGCTTTTAGTGGAGTAGCATTGGAGTTGATAATTGTGAAATGTATATCTGGGATATTGCGTTTCATAATTATCATGAGCTTGAACTTTATAGGTCCATTTTGGTCCCATTTGCTAGCTCACAAAATCCTGAAACGACACGGCGTGCTTTTTCAATAATTGGTGACTTATGTCAGATTTATTAGATTGGTTTAAAATTTGAAAGAATTAAATAATTCATGTCTGTTTATCGGTTGAATTAATTTTGTAAGAAATTAATACAAGATAAACTTGTTGAATTATTACGATCGGATAATT
The DNA here is from genome assembly GCA_025403435.1 of Artocarpus heterophyllus. Lineage (NCBI taxonomy): Eukaryota > Viridiplantae > Streptophyta > Magnoliopsida > Rosales > Moraceae > Artocarpus > Artocarpus heterophyllus. Next base: position 6,363,091 of record CM046346.1, on the reverse strand, counting down.
CTTGTCTGTTTATCGGTTGATTTAATTTTGGATAAATTAGATCAAGATAAACTTGTAGAATTATTATGAATTGATTTATTTTCTTAGAGATCATCTTGATAAAGTTTGTTTTGATCAGATAACTTCTCTATTGGGTTATTTGAATCAAAACTGAGACTTTATCCTTTAGAATCTCGGATGGAAAATAAAAGATTCACGGAGATATTTACTCGTGAGTTCGGCCTGTCGAATGACGTGTTCGGCCTGCCGATGGGGCCTGTTCGGCCTGCCGATCAACGAGAGATAAGATTATACGTTTTCACGCAGATCTTATCAGATATTGATCCAAACTTGATTCTGTTTCGAGTTTTTGAGACCTAATTTGATAAGGACTGACCCCAGGACCAATAGCTATAAAAAGGGAGTGAGTCTCATGATTTACTCAGATCAATTGAGAGATTAAGAGTGATACTCTTCTAGTGAGCATCTGAAAACTCCCTGAGAGCTTTTGTTCACAAATCACGAACACTAGCTTTGGGTTCTTTCTGTTAGTTGGAAGGAGAGTCACCGGTGGAAGAGCTGTACGTGTGAGCCCACACTCACTCCAGTTGTGGATAGAGAATAGCAAAGAAGACCAGTTGGTTGAGGCTCTTCTGGAACGTTACTTCTCTTCATAGGTTGCGGAGGTTCTTCGGCACACAAAGGTTAGTAAGATCTGGTCAATTTATGCATACAGCATGTCAAACTTGTGTTTTGGAAAAATACTAAGATGTTTTAAAATTTTTTAAATTCCGCTGCGCACCATTTTTCCAACATTGCCCACAACCCGAATGTCGCGTCAAGGTGAGTCAGGCAGCAGGTGACAAGTGTCACATCCCCCCGTCGATGGATTGGATTCCATCGGTGGTGAGTTAATTGTCGTTTGTCAGCCTGTGGTGGTGAGTAGTACTTCGCTTGTGAGTGAGATTAATCCGACCCGAACTAGTACATAATCTGAGGTGGCATCCTGCTTAGGGTGTAGCCTCGAAGGCCCTAAGAAGCACCTCGGACAGTGCGCACGTTGCGTCAGGGTCGATAGCATGCTCCTTGGAGGCTCTGTCGAGCTATTTTGGCCGACCATCGAAGTTTGTCTCCTCGACGGTGGCGCAAAGCTCACCCTCAACATTAGCCCCCCAGTTCACCTAGTCGATGTCCGGTCGGGTGGACTACACTGAGTGGGTGAGGTCGGCTGGAAGAAAGAAGACCAAGCGACATTCTAAAAAAGGGTGAGGCAAAAGGTCGCGCGGGTTAACCGGGGGACACGTGTCGCTTCGCGGTCGACTGTGCCACCTGACAAGCGTAATAATTGCCCCTCTTTGTTTTTCGCGCCCAGATTTCCCGCCTGAAACGGCTATAAATAGGGCCTTTATTTCTGTTGATCTCACACGACTAGAGTCAGATTTTTGCACCCGAAGAGTTTTTTAGCTGCCGAGCTATAGTGACACCCGAAACTTTAAAATTTCCAAGCTACCACAACCTAAACAGGTAATTTTGAGGGTCGACTCTCAGACTGTCCCTGAGTAGGAGTTCCTGAATCTGCTAGACGGAGAGAGACCGATCAGGCCGTGCAGGGAGCAAGACCCTTACATTAGGGTGGCAACTACTGGCTCCTCCCGAGTTAGTGCCCGGGAGAGAGCCGAGCTTCAGGCGACCGACGATGTCCTAAGTACATCCGGCCGGGATACCAGAGCCCCAGTCCAAGTCGAGGGCATAATTACGATGGACATTTTTGACAAAAAATGGGTGGCCGAGGAGGCGAAGCAGCCCGAGATCGAAGAGGAAGAGCAGATCCAGATGACCCAGGTTCAGGGGGTGACCGCGATAGGGTGATACGGCTTGGGCTGACTTCAGCGGCAACGTATACCAGTGCTATCACAAAATCTCGACTGGAGGATCTACGTGCCAAGTTCAACATCCTGGACGACTTGATTCTCCTTTTACCCGACAAAAACGATTCACCACTAGAGCCGCCCGAGGGATTCATTACACTCCACGTCGAGTTTTTCAGGGCTGGGCTACACCTCCCGCTCCACTCGTTTCTACGCTTGGCACTTAATGACTTTAATGTGTGCCCGGCTCAACTGAACCCGAACAGCTGCAGGTCACTGATTGGGATGTACGTGTTATGGAAGTACCACCGGGCCACTGAGATGCCATTGGAAGCTTTCAAGGAAGTGTACAAGATAAGCTTCCTCGGCAGTCCGAATGGTACTATGTCACCGGCTTCAGGGAGGACTTTATCTTGGACAACCCTGACTCGGATAAACTCTGAAAGTATGTGTGGTTCTACGTCAGGGACAACTATCTTGCCCGAGCTGGTGAGGCCAAACCTGGTGACCAACACGTGCCAAGGACATTCAAACAAGGGCACGTGTGGTCCAAGAGGCCCTGGGCACCAAGCCGTGTGATTAGTGCGGTCGAAGACCTGTTTGAGAAGCTGGAGGCGACTAGGCAGCAGTCCTTCCTTCTCAGGAAGGAAACCCTTTCCCGTTATGGCTAGTTCGGGGAACCCAGCAGAATAAATCCCTCATCAGTTCACCCTGCCCAGTCTACCAGGCAGGTTACAGTCGCCAGGCCTGGTGCCATAAACGTCCCAGGGCCGAGCACTTCCCTATCCAGGTGGCCGATGAAGGGGCCATCATCGTCCAGTTCTATGGACTTGTCGAGTGGCTCCTACGATACGAGGCCACCCGTAGTAAAAGAGGACATCGAGGACGTGATTCGGCTCATTTACCCGTCTCGCCAACTCCGGATCAGAGGTCAGTCCTAAGTTTTTTGTTTTGTTGCTTGTTTGTTTTGTGTCAACCTGATTTTAACTCGGGAATCTTGGCTTACAGAGATGTCTTCACGGCCGAGCAACACTGATGAGAGACGGGCTCTTATGGAGAACCTCAAGAAACAGAAAGGCAAGGCCGTGGACGTCGAGAGGAAACGTAAACGGACTCCGAGGATGAAGCTTCCTCCCTGACCTGAGCAAGTTCCCGTTACAGTCCAAGAGCCACCACCCCAGCCTCCGCGGACTAGGGCTTCACAAGAGGAGACGCCGCCAAAGGACACGACAGTGGTTTCTTCCGAGGACCCTCAGAGGAGACGCCCGAACTACCGCAAAACCATCCTGGAGTGTCTCGGAGATGTGATGCCCCAAGATGACTTCTTCATGAACCTCAGAGGGGAGGACTTTCAGAGCTTGTGCAACACAGCTTTCTGCGCCGCCGCCATTATAAGTGTTCATCCAACCCAAGCTTTTAATCCTTTTTCTTCATCACCCTACAGAGCGTTGAAGTCTTACTATCCTCAAACGAGTGCCATTTTGCACATGGTCCACTCGACTGGGAGAAGGACCTCCACAAGGAGAAGGAGATGCACAAGAAGACCTTCCTCAGGAAGCTGGACACCGATAAGAAGCTCGGTGCTAAGAACATTAAGCTAGACTAAACCAAGAACTCTCTTTCTCAAGCTGAGGAGGAAGTTTGGAAGGCCAAGGCTGAGGTCGAGGAGGCTTGGGGGCAGGCTAGAGAGGCGAAGGATGAGGCTGCTTGGCTCCAGGTACAACTGGCGGCTCGACAGGCCGACCACCAGCAACTTTTGGACGAGCTTCCTGGTCGCCTGGCACAACCGTGGAGGAATTCAGGGCGTCTCCGGAGTACGCCGACTACTATTACTTCGGCATGACTGACCTCTGAGATCATCTGATCTGATAGCACCCTGAGGCTGAAGGCTTTGACTAGTCACTCATAGTCAAGCCCGAGCAAGGTGCTGCTCAGCAACAGCAAGGTGAGGAGGTTGTCATAGTAGACGGCGACGACGATGGAGATGAACAGAGCATAGCCGGCAGAGGAGGCGATGACAGCCCAGTTGGGGATGAGACCCGGGCTTACGCCATTTTTATATCATCTTCATCATCATCTCTTTTTTCTTTTTTTTTTTTTTGTGTTCGGGCTCGGGAGGTGCCCGGTGAATTGTACCTCCCCTGTATTATAAATGAAATTGCCTCTCGGATTTTTTTGTATCATGTTTGATATTTCCCAAGTGCAGGTATTCTCAGGAAGATATATTCCTAGGTCATAGGTACCTCGAGAATATAGTTGGACCTCCGTCTCGCCGAGTTACAGTAAACCTCGGTCTTAGAATTGAATTAGAATTCAGACCAAAGTTGGATGCTCCTCAAAAGGGACATTCCTGAATGATGGTTTCTTGAGCTTCTATTTTTGCAATTTTGAATTGAGACCGAGTATATTATATCGATGACTATCGAGTTCATCCAAGCAGGGATGATATCCCTGTTTACTCAGTTAATCCGAGCAGAGATGGTATCCCCCGTCTACTCAGTTAATCCAAGCAGAGATGGTATCCCGGTTTACTCGGTCAGGCAGAGCACAACGGCGTGTGGATGCCCTCACCCTGTCGCCCCCTAGACTTGTCTAAGTTTGAAAAACTTTTGAAAGTCTAGAACTCGTCGGGCACGTAGTTGTGCCTAGCGACTTACTGGGTGGTCTACACGGCGACAGACTTAGAATCGATAAGGTGCCAATCAGCCCCCCAGTCCGGTTAGATAAGATGACTCTCCCTTGTCGGGAGTTATTGTCTGGTCCTCCAGGCTAGAGTTATGGCATCCCTCTTCGGGTCTATATTTTCTTCAAATGCATTGCTCAACGGAATGGTGTAGGGAATTCGCATTGGATTAACGTGTTGTATTTACATTCCAGCCCTATTCAATAGGCCTAGTTACAAAAGAATTCTCGCTAAAGGTCAAAAAAAAAGTTTCTGGCCTTGACTTTAGTAAAAGAATCTTTTCAAGAGCTCGACATTCCAAGGATGACCGAGCTGGTTTTCTTCCATATCAGCTAATTTGTACGTGCCCGGCCTAACGATGCTGACGACCTTATATAGCCCATCCTACTTCAGGCCAAAGGACCCCAAACTGGGCTGTTGAACCGTGATCTTCTTAAGTACCAAATCTTCAACCTTGAAGCTTCTCGGCTGGACCCTCTTGTTGTAATACCAAGCTACCACTTGATTCTGAGCCGCGTTACGGATCGTTGTCTGGTTTCTTTTTTCTTCGAGTAGGTCAAGCTTGGACATCATTGTCTTAGCATTCTGGATCTCCTCGTGATACTCAACTCTAAAGCTAGGCAATCCTACTTCGGCCGGGATGATAGCCTCCGCTTCGTACACAAGGAAAAAAGGGGTCTCCCCGATTGCTGTTTGGGTGGTTGTGTAGTAAGCCTAGAGTACTTGTGGAAGCTCGTCAATCCATGCACCCTTGAGGTTCTCGAGCTTTTTCTTCAGGTTATCTTTGATCGTCTTGTTCATTGCCTCCACCTGACCGTTGCTCTAGGGATAGTTCAGGGAGGAGAAAAACTTCTTGATGTCAAGCTACTCATATAGGCGGAGGAGACCTGAAGACTCGAACTGTTTGGCATTATCTGTCACAATCGTGTGTGGGATCCCGAACTGACAAATGATATTTTTCTACACGAAGTTGGTACACAGTTCAACCTCGACCCACTTTGTGAGATAGTCAATGGCCACGATGCAGTACTTAAATTATGATCGGGCTGGAGGAAAGGGCCCGATCAGATCGATGCCCCACTTAGCGAATGGCCATGCTGAGGTGACTAGGGTAAGAGGCTCGGTATGATACCAGGGCATTCTCACGAATTGCTGACATTTAAAGCATTTTCGAGCAAAATTCCTACAGTCTTGCTCCATGGTCGACCAATAATAGCCCTGCCGAAGGCACTTTTGGGCCAGAGATCGTCCCCTAGAATGGTTGCCGCATAAACCTTCATGGATTTCCTTCATTAGATACTCGGCTTCTTTCAGGCTTAAGCCCTTCAAGAATGGCGTGGTGTAGCCTCGTTGGCATAGTTTGCCTCCGATCATCGAATATCAGGTCGAGCTATTGCGTATCTGACATGCATCATCTCGGTCGTCGGGCAATTCAGTTGTGGTCAGGTATCGAATGATCGGGTCTATCCATGTGGTCTCAAATTCCTCGGCTACATTTGCTACTTCCCTAACGATGCTAAGCTCGGCAAATCTTTCAATTGGGACTGAGGTAAGGTCGCTATCGCTAAGGCCCGCGGCTAGTCGAGCAAGGGCGTTGGCCTCTAAGTTCTCTGGCCAGGGGATTTGCTTGAAAGAGTAGGATTTATCTGTGAAGTTGCTTGACTTCTTGTAAATACGTAGCCATAGAATCTACTTGGGCCTGGAATCCTTTAGTGACTTGCTGAACAACAAGCATAGAGTTGCTGTGGATGATTATGTGATCTACTTTGAGGTCTCTGGCGATCTGAAGCCTGGCTAGAAGAGCTTCGTATTCTGCCTCATTGTTAGAGGCCTTGAAATCAAATCGAAGAACGTATATGGCCTTGTATCCGTCCGGGCTTATTAAAATCAGCCTGGCACCTGATCCATCAGTACATGAAGATCCATCGACATAAAGATTCCATTCTGATTATGAGGTGGTGCCATCCTCGCTGCAGCTCAGGGCATCTAGCACTTCAATGGGTGACTTCTCAGCCAACGGCATGGCCTGTTCGGCATCTGTAAATTCAGCGATGAAGTTTGCCAGAGCTTGTGCTTTGATGGCCGTCCTTGGCATAAAATGTACATCATACTGGCCGAGCTCTACTGACCATTTGGCCATGTGGCCTGATATCTTTAAGCTCTAAAATACTTGCCGGAGAGGGAACTTGGTCGGGACCTTTATGGTGTGGCCCTAAAAGTACGGTCTCAGCTTGCGAGCCAAAGTGATTAAGGCGAAGGCCAACTTCTCGAGAGGCAGGTACCGTTTCTCGACACCCTGGAACGCATGGCTAGTATAATAGATGGGCTTTTGGGCTCCATCTTCGTCTCGGACTAGGACCGAGCTAACGGCTTTCTCGAACACGGCCAGATAAGTAGTTAAAACCTCGCTGGGTAAAGGTTTGGATATAAGCGGGGGGTATGGCTAAATATTTCTTCAAGATTTGAAAACCTTCATCACACTCCCTGCTCCATTCAAACCTCCCCTTGAGCGCCTTAAAAAATGGATGGCACTTGTCGGTGGCCCGGGAGACAAATCTCGAAAGAGCCACTATCATGCCGGTGAGCTGTTGTACATCCTTTACAGTCCGAGGAGAATGCATGTCGATAATTGCCTAGGCCTTCGCTGGGTTAACCTCAATGCCCTGTTGGTTGACCAAAAATCTGAGGAATTTGCCTGAGTTACACCAAACGCACACTTCGTCAGGTTGAGTTTCATCCCATATTCCCAGAGAATATCGAAGCTTGCTCAAAAATCGGCCATGTGGTCTTCTGCTCAGATAGATTTTACTAGCATGTCATCTACGTAGACCTCTATTGTCTTGCCGATCAGCAGAGTAAACATTTTGTTGACAAGGCGCTGGTATGTAGCCCCGGCATTCTTTAGTCCGAAAGGCATTACCACGTAGTAGTATAGGCCTTGGTCGGTAACAAAAGCTGTTTTTACTTGATCTTCCTTGGCCATCCTTATCTAGTTGTACTCAGAATAGGCATCCATGAAGCTCAGGAGCTCGTGGCCGGCAGTGGCATCGACGATCTGATCTATCCGGGGAAGTGGAAAGCAATCCTTTAGGCAGGCCTTGTTAAGGTCGGTGTAATTGATACAGACCTGCCATTTGTTGTTCGCCTTTTTGATGAGGACGACATTTGCCAACCACTTTGGATATTTAACCTCCCTGATGAAACCAACCTTGAGGAGCTTTTGGACTTCTTCATTTATAGCAGCGTATCTTTCTAGGTTAAAGGCTCTTCTCTTCTGTATCACCGGCCTGTGGTCGGGTCAGATGTTAAGCCGATGACTGATCACACTCGGGTCAATGCCTGGCATGTCTTCATGGGACCACGCAAATACATCCTGATATTCCGTAAAAAGCCTTTCTAGGTCTGCCCGGATCTCAAGTCTGAGTTGGGATCCGAGTTGGACGGTGCGTTTAGGCCTCACGGGGTCTAAATAGAATGGCACCAAGTCCTCGACCGGGGTGGCCCTCACTTCTTCCTCGGGCAGTCTGGGGTCGAGATCAGATAGCATCTTGGGCTCCGGGTCGGCAGGTGGATTCACCTCGTCGATCGCATATATCGTCGAGATACTCAGATGCTGAGCTGTCGCAAACCTTACGTATTGGCATAGCAGGCTCGGGAATCCTTCTGGGACGAGCGAATTACTCTGAACCCGTCTTGAGTTAGGAATTTCATTGCCAGGTGATACGTAGAGACCATGGCCTTTAATGCATTCAACGTCGGGCGGCCGATGATGATGTTGTACTAAGATGGCTTGTCAATGACCTGAGTGATCTGAACAGCTCCTTCTCTGAAAGTCACTGGCAGGCTGACTTTCCCCACTGTTCGGACACATTCTCCCGCGAAGCCATAAAGCGAGGTTCAGACCGGGGACAAAGGGGCATTGCTGATTTTCAGTCTATCAAAGGCTTGTTTAAAGAGGATGTCGGCCAAGCTGCCGTTGTCGATCAGAACTCGTTGCACTACGTTGTTGGCGATGAGCAGCTCGCACACAAGAGCGTCATTGTGTGGATGGATTAACAGGTCTGTTTCTTCTTCGGTAAATGTGATCGGGATATCTTCTTGACTACATATCTTGTAAACATGCTCGAACATGTTTATGAATTCACCTCATTCGATCAACTGAGCTTCTCTGACATACGACCGCTACCCATTCGACGTGTCCCTGGTGACAGGCCCACCGAAGATCGTGTGGACGATGTTCGAGGGTTCCAAGGTGTTTCCACCGTCGTTAAGTGGGCGGTTCGGTATATCTCTGCTTGGCGGATCGTTTCTTTTCAAGGTGAAACCTGGAGTTATAACTCGTTCAACAAATTCTCTCAAATGTCCTTCTTGGACGAGCCTTTCAATTTGGTCCTTCAGTTAGATGCATTTGCGAGTGTTGTGCCCCACATCCTTGTGAAACTCGCAATACCTCGCTTGATTCTGCTTTGCTTTGCTGCCCTTAAGCTTGGGTGGTGGTACCAGCAGGTTCCTACTACCTACCTGGGTGAGCACCTCCTTGATGGTCGCTACCAAAGGCGTGTAGCTCTGAAACTTTCTGATCGGCACCTTTGGCATCTCAGGTTTCTTCTCTTTCTTCTGCTTCTTGCTCTGCTCGACAGTGTTCTGCTCCGGCGCCTTCTTTTGCTTCTTGTCCTTCTTTGTTTCGCTCGAGCTAGCCTCTTCCTTGCGGCTTTTTATGTATTCAGCGACGTCGGCATACCTTTGGGCGTAGCCGAGCATTTGAGAGAAAGTGCTCAGCTGCTCAAAGGCCAACGACCAGGTCAGTTTTTTGTCTCGGAGTCCCCCTACAAAAATATGTTTGAGGGTCTCATCTTTGACATGCTTGACCTCTAGAGCTGCCCGGGTAAACCGGCTGATGTAATCTAGGACGTTGCTGTCTCCTTGCTTGACGGCATACAGATATGTAATTTCTTTCCTTTGCGTCTTTGTTGTAGAAAATGCCGACGAGAAGGCCTCGGCTAGTTGCCGAAAAGAAGATATGGAGGATGGCTCGAGCCTTCGAAACCATTGCCGAGCAGGTCCAGTCAGAGTTAGCGAAAATGCTTTGCACATTGCTGCGTCGCTGGTGTTTTGGAGGAGCATGTTTCCTCAGAATAGTTTGACATGCTCGTCCGCATCCGTCGTCCCGTATAGGCTTTGATCTGTGGAACCTTGAACTTGAGCAGCATAGGGGCTCGCATTATGGTGTCCAAAAAAGGTAGATCTAAGGCCCCTGCCTTGTCTAGGCCGAAGCGGTTGTTTCAGATTTCATCGATTTGGTGCTGCAGCGCCTGAAACTGGCAACTATTCATATCTTCGGGCAGTTCGACCCTATAGGGTACTATGCCCTTAACACGATCAAATACTGAGGCTCAAGAACCTTGAGGAGATGGTGCTCGTGCTGCTTGGGGACCAAGACGGCCTTCTTAGACCAATCGATTATTGGCTGAGGTGCCATGCATGGATCCTCTCGAGCGCTCGAAATCAGTCTCTTCATGGTCGACCGTATCCCGTCCTACACGACCTCTGACCTGGTCAGCCGGGGCCAGAGGTGGCAGGGCAGGTGCAGCCTGGCGTTGAGCCTGTTGAGCGAGCTGCTGAGTTAAGATCTGAACTGCATTCGTAAGCTCTCGGATCGGATCTTGAGCCATTGGGTCCTCTACTTGTTTGGCCCTGGCTGCGCTTCCCTACCCCCCGGACTGGGATCTTGTGGCCCGGGGGCGCCCTCTAGGCCCAGCTGTCGGTTTCTTGTATCTCCTGACCCCTCCTGTCGAGCAGCATCGTCTCTAACGTTTCTTCGTGTCACCATCTTAGATCTCGAAGGTGATGTGGCTGGTGTTGAGTGAAGGCATAGGCGCCCTCCTTTTAGCGCCAAAATGTTGATGTTTACCGTGATTCAGAGTCTGATCAACACCACGTGCGGCTGCACATGGTCTGACTCTTCCCTGGCTCGTCTCTGCCAGCCCAGCGTACCTGCGACAAGAGGAGGGACGCTTCAGAGGTGAGAGTAAGGTTTCAATCAAGGGCTCTCCGATGCTCAAAGTAGGGGGTGCTCGGCAGAGGACGGGAGCTTGTTAGGTATGAAGGAGTCTCTCTCTCTAGAATGCAATAAATGAATCCTATTTATAGGTTACTACTTGGACGAGCGTCAAGTAGGTTTTGCTCACAACTCGAGTGTCGCTTCAAGGCGTGTCAGGCAGCAGGTGACAAATGTCACGTCCCTCTGTCGATGGATTGGATTCCATCAGGTGATGAGTTAATTGCCGTTTGTCAGCCTGTGGTGGCGAGTAGTAGTTCACTTGTGAGTGAGATTAATCTGACCCGAGCTAGTGCATAATCGGAGGCCCTGAGAAGCACCTTGTACAGTGCGCACATTGCGTCGGGGTCGATATCATGCTCCTTGGAGGCTCTGCTGAGCTATTTAGCTGACCACCAAAGTTTGTCTCCTCGACAATGGCGCCGAGCTCACCCTCAACAGTATTCTATCACAACTCACCACACCTGGAACACCACAACAAAATGGTGTTGTAGAGAGAAGAAATCAGACGTTGCTTGATATGGTGAGATCCATGCTCAGCTACTCATCATTACCCACTTCATTTTGGGGATATGCACTACAAACAGCAGTATATCTTCTAAACATAGTTTCATCTAAGTCTATTTCAAAAACACCTTTAGAGTTATGGAATGGTCTCAAACCTAGTATGCGACATATTCGTATATGGGGGTGTCCAGCACAAATGTTGAAAGGAAAGACCAATAAGCTAGAACCACATTTTGAAGTATGCTTGTTTGTGGGATACCCAAAGGGAATGAGGGGAGGTTTGTTTTATAGTCCACAAGAAAAGAAGGTATTTCTATCGACAAATGTCACTTTTCTCGAGAATGATTATATGACAAACTATAAACCTCGTAGTAAAGTTGTACTTGAAGAGTTACTTTCTGATCAGATCAAACCGTAACCGACAACTGTTGTCGAAGGACAAAATGAGAAGATCACATCTCCATATCAGAATGTCATATCACTTCGACGTAGTGGGAGGGTTGTGAAACCACCTGCTTGCTATAGGGAAATTAGAGAAGCACATGTTGCTATCTCTGATAATGGTGAGGATGATCCATTGACATATAGTGATGCAATGGAAGATTCTGAGAAGGAGAAATAACTGGAGGCTATGAACCTTGAAATGGAGTTCATGTACTCCAATTCAGTGGGGGAACTTGTAGACCTACTTGAAGGGATAAAACCCATAGGATGCAAGTGGATCTACAAGAAGAAAAGATGAGTGGATGGGAAAGTTGAGACTTTCAAAGCTAGGTTTGTGGTAAAGGGTTATACCCAAAAAGAGGGAGTTGACTATAAAAAAAACTTTCTCGCCCATAGCTATGCTTAAATCCATTCGTATTCTTTTATCCATTGCTGCCTGTCTTGATTATGAGATATAGCAAATGGATGTCAATACTGCCTTTTTGAATGGCTATCTTGAGGGAAGCATCTATATGGTGCAACCAGAAGGGTTTGTAGTCAAAGGTCAAGAGTAAAAAGTTTACAAGTTGCAAAGGTCCATCTATGGACTCAAGCAAGCTTCAAGATCTTGGAACTTAAGATTTGACGAGGCGATCAAGTCTTATGGTTTCGATCAAAATATTGATGAACCTTGTATATACAAGTACATCAAAGATAAGAAGGTGGTCTTCTTAGTTTTTTATGTAGATGATATCCTACTCATTGGGAATGATGTAGGCATATTATCTAATGTAAAGAAATGGCTCGCCAACCAATTCCAAATGAAAGATTTGGGAGAAGCAAGTTATGTTCTTGGAATCCAACTCATAAAAGATCACAAGAACAAACTGTTGGCGCTGTCTCAAGCATCGTATATCGATAAGTTGCTTATCAGATTTTCGATGCAAACCTTCAAGAAAGGTAATTTACCTACATATCATGGAGTTTATTTTTCAAAAGAGCAATGTCCTAAGATGCCTCAAGAGGAAGAATACATGAGACAGTTACCCTATGCATCTATAGTGGGAAATCTAATGTATGCCATGTTGTGTAGAAGACTTGACATTTGCTATGCAGTGGGTATAGTCAGTTGGTATCAATCTAACCCAGGATTAGATCATTGGGTAGTGGTTAAACATATTCTCAAGTATCTTAGGAGAATGAGAAACTATATGATGGTATATTCCAGTGAGAATTTGATTGCCATTGGATACACCGATTCTAATTTTCAATCAGACAAAGACACACGTAAATCTAAGTCTGGATCAGTGTTTACTTTTGGTGGTGGAGCCATAGTTTGGAAAAGCACTAAACAATCATGTATTGCTGTTCCGACTATGGAAGCTGAATATGTAGCTGCTTGTGAAGCAACTAAAGAAGCTGTTTGGCTTTGTAAGTTCTTAAGTGATATGGAAGTCGTTCCAGGCATGGATAAACTACTCATACTGTATTGTGACAACAGTGGTGCAGTACAAATTCAAGAGAACCTAGAAGCCACAAAAGAGGAAAGCATATGGAGAGAAAATATCATTTGATCAGAGAAATAGTACATAGAGGCGATGTGGAAGTTGTAAAGATAGTGTCGGATAACAACCTTATCGACTCTTTCACTAAGACGTTACATGCAAAGAGCTTCGAGGCACACTGAGAAAGCCTAGGTCTTAGAGACATGTCTCACCTGCTTTAGGGCAAGTGGGAGATTGTTGGGTTTGGTACCCTAAAAGCTGTGACATTGTACATATTGATAATAAATAAATAAAGTGACATTTATAATTATTTTGGTTGCTTATATGGGTTATGAATACATTTATAAACATCAAGAAAATTTCATGATTATTTATGTGACTATAAATTTAACATATCAGTATTATATGCTTAGAGATAAAATTTATAGATAATAATCTAAATAGTCCATAATAATTAATTAAAGTTTGGGATCTTTAATTAAATATTAAAAGTACGGTCCAATCTCATTTAAAATAAAATAGTCGTTATTTGGGCTATTAATATAGAGACATTGGATTGGAGGTACTTTATATAATGAGATTATGTAATACCCGAGATTTTTAATGCATTAAAAAATGCATTAAGTTAAGGATTATATTAAGACAAAGTACAATTAAAGGAAAATATTGTATAATATTACAGAAAATTATACAGTATTAGAGCAAAGCAGTATAGAAATTAGACTGTTTAAGATCATGCAATACAGAATTGGACTGTGTGGACCATAATTTTGTTTTATAAGAAAAGAAAAGAAAAAAAAGAGAGAAAAATCAGAAAATCAAAGAAAACTCGACACTTTCTCTCTCAACTTTCTCTCTCTAGAATTCTCTCTCTCTCCTCAAATCTCGTTCGAGATTTCGGCATCCGTTTTCGACACCTCCCACGCCAATGGAAAGCTCTCGACGAGCTGAGTCCAACGAGGTGCTGTGCCGCCCAAAACGCCGCCGGAGGAGGCCACACGCGCCGCCCAAAGTGGCGGCGAAACCCATTTCTTTTCGACGAGATATCTTCGCCATCCGACGTTCGATCGACGTGATTCTTGTTCCTACATGACCACCGTGATGAGAGGAACAAAACCCACCCTTAGTGGCAGCTCAACAACGGCCGGATTGCTCCGCCCGCCTATCACCGCCGTGCGCCACCGCCCCCATGGTGGAACTCCACCTTGCCGGAGGAGGTGGCCGACACCACCCCTCCCAATGAGTTCAAAGGATTAAGGGGAGTAGAACCCCTCGATCAATTGCACGGAAGGAGCCCGTTTCGCTGGAGAACGGCCATCGCCGCCGTCAACCACCGAGGGAGCCTCGGTTTTTGCTCTTCCCAGCCACGTTTCTTCAAATTGGATGAGGGGAAATGCTCATAGGATGATGGGTAGCAAAAGCCCTAAGCCAATTTTGGGTTTCCATCGCCGGAAAGCCATCATCAGAGCCTTTATTTTTGTCATCAATGTCGAGCTCCGACCCGCTATGTTAGAGGCAAAATTAGGTGAAATTGACCCTACGATTGGACTCAGAAGGGTCGATTTAGGGGGGTTTAGGCCTGAGCCCAGCTGCCAACGGACCCCGATTGACGCCGGTCAACGGCGGTCAAAGTCGGTCAACGGTGACTTTGCATTTTTGTGATCCGGACCTCCGATCGAAGATCCGAGACCGCCTCCCGACTCATTTCGACGCTCTGAACGCAATGGTGACCTCCATTCAAGCTAATTCCACTCTGATGAAAATCATCCGGTACCAACTGCACGCGAATCGAGGCGATTCAAACAGCAGTATCGGAGTCCAGAATGACAGTTTCAAGAATGTATGATCTCCAAGAAGCATTTCTAGTCATTCATGGTAGCTCGAGGAGCACTGTAGAGGATGCTTCGCATACTGTAGATGCAGCGAGATACAACTGGATCTGCTTAGCTTGAAGTTCAAGTAAGTAGGAATCTCACCTACAGTATGAACTGTTTTAGATGCTTTCATAGAAATTTATGAAATGCATGATCAGTTATGGTTACACTGTTTTATGTAAGAATGAGTTTTATAACGTTACAAGGTGACGAAAAACCCGTTAAGGGTAAAATCGTCATTATCAAGGAAATGACTATAACGGAGTCGAACACTCTGATTTAGCATAACGTTATTAGACGGAAAATGTTCCGTAATACATTAAGTAACGTAACGGTCATGTGAGACCAGAGATTTAATAAGAGATATTTTAAGTAAACGAGAGGTAAACCGATGGGTTACGAAGTTAAAAGGAATGAATAGTTAATGTTTGTGTTTTATTATCAATCAAGTGTATTGATAAAAAGAAAGTTAATTAATAAGTCGAATGTCGTATGATCAGGACACAAAAGCCGACCAATAGAAGGAAAAGGAACGAGAAAGGAACGTAATAGAGAACGCTAGGGCATAGTCCGGGTAAGTTCAGATTTCACCTACAACATGAAGTAAATAGTTTTTAATGCATCCATATGCATTTGTAAATGAGTTTGCAATGGTTATGCAAGTTGTTTTTAAAGTATATTTGCACTTATCATGCAAAAAAGTTCTAAAGTACAAAATAGGATTTGCAATGAATTTGCAACCGTTATGTTTGAAGCCTATTTACATATTGATATGAATGAATGTTATGAACTATGATTGGTATGTGTACCATAAATGTGACATGACTTAAAGTATTATATGAATATAATATGAAATAGTTGCTATTCAAAGAAGAAAAATGTATAGCAACTCTACGATATGAAAGTATGAACGACAAATGGATGTATGATATGAACGACATGAGTATGAATAATATGTGAAAGCATGAAATATGAAAGTATGATATGAATGACATGAGTATGATATGAATGACATGACATGAGTATGAATAATATGTGAAAGCATGAAATGTGAAAGTATGATATGAATGACATGAGTATGATATGAATGACATAACATGAGTATGAATAATATGTGAAAGCATGAAATGTGAAAGTATGATATGAATGACATGAGTATGAGTAATATATGAAAGTATAAAATGTGGAAGTATGGTACGAATGAAATGTATATGTATGATATGTTTATGAATATGATATGCAAGTATAATGCTTATACGAGCGAATAATATGGATAAGAATGTTATGATTGATGCTTGTTATCCATAATATAACAAGATATAGTATATAAGTACAATACTATGTAGTGCATAACGGATATGCACAATAAAGTCTATAAGAAATCCATTAAGGATATAATCTTCAATTTGCCTATAGAAAACTAGAAAAATTACTATAAGACACCCTAGGTTCGATTAGAAATCGTGAGAACGATTTAGATAATCAAGTAGAATTTAAAAAATTTCTCGTGACCGACAGCGAGGTCACAAGAGCAGAGCTAAGGCAGAAACTTTATGAATACAAAAAAAAAAAAAAGAAGATAAAAGCTAGTTTTTCCTTTTTCTGCACCCCAAGGAAAGGCTAGACATGTTCAAGAGAGATATAAAAAGTTAAGCGCTGTTATGACCCTTAGAAGTTTTCAGACAGGTACGTAAACATGTTTTAAATCAACATTGTCACTAGTCTAGAACGACTAGATGAAAAAAGGCCTATAGACTGGACAATAAAAAGATGAACTTACTGACCAGTTTTTACGTACCAAATTATGATCTAGATGCAGATGTGCAACATAGAAACGAAATAGGATTAGTATAAATCCTGCTTTTCGACAATGCATAATGTGTTATAATGTAAGTTATAAGTTTTATGAAGCATTGCTATGTAATATATTGCATTTGTATGCAATATGTTTTAGGATAAGAGTTATGATATGCAATATATCATTGCGTAATATATTGCATTTGTATGCAATATGTTTTAGGATAAGAGTTATGATATGCAATATGTCATTGCGTAATATATTGCATTTGTATGCAATATGTTTTAGGATAAGAGTTACGATATGCAATATGTGATTGCGTAATATATTGCATCTGTATGCAATATGTTTTAGGATAAAAGTTATGATATTCAATATGTGATTGCAATATATATATTGCATTTGTATGCAATATGTTTTAAGATAAAACTTATGATATGCAATATGTGATTGCGATATATATTGCATTCGTATGCAATATGTTTTAGGATAAAAGTTATAATATGCAATATGTGATTGTGATATATATTACATTGTATGCAATATGTTTCAAAGAAGAATTATAATTTGCAAAATGTGATTGCGTTATATGATGCATTTGTTATGCAATAAGTTTAGGAATAAAAGTTATGATTCGCAAAATGTGATTGCGTTATATGATGCATTTGTTATGCAATATGTTGCATTTGTTATGCAATAAGTTTAGGAATAAAAGTTATGATTCGCAAAATGTGATTGCGTTATATGATGCATTTGTTATGCAATAAGTTTTAGAATAAAAGTTACGATTCGCAAAATGTGATTGCGTTATATGATGCATTTGTTATGCAATAAGTTGCATTTGTTATGCAATAAGTTTCAGAGTACAAATTATGATTATCAAAATGTGTTTGCATTTTAAGTTGCATTTGTTATGCAATAGATTTTATAGTACAAGCAATGATTTGCAAGTGTATTTGCATATAATGTGGTTGCATTTGATGTGCTCACTAAGGTTAATAAGAAGGTAACGTAAAGTTGAAAAGAAAGTGTCGTACCAGCCTCCTCGTTGTGAGGTAATAAAAGTATAGTTAAAGTTTGACCTCCCAGATGTGAGGTATACGACCTCGAAGTTCGATGGTCTTAAGTCTTCCACAAGGGAAGTATCACGTTTATGATCTCATGATTAAAGATGTTGGTACGAACACTAAAATTTATAAGATAAAGAAAGTTAAAGTGTAAGATAAGAAATAAAAAGAACAAGGATAGAAAGTCAAAGTAAGAAAGAATGGTCATAAGATGCTCATAATCGAAAATTCATAATTGAGCATAAATTGCATTGTGATTGTATTTGATTTGTTTATTGTGAAACATTTATATGATATGAAAAACATTCTGAGGAATGTTTTATATTAAATGTTTATGAAAACATGAATGACATTATGAAGAGCAATCTGAGGATTATTTTATGTTAGATATTTTGTGAAAAGCGTTTATGAAAAAACGTTATAGCAATTACGTTAGGAAAACGTTTATGGGAAACGTTCTAGGAAGGTTTTTTTTTTAAAGCATGTTTAAATGCTTTGTGAGATTTTGTTTGAACTTACTGAGCGAAAGCTCATAAAAAGTTTCTTCATGCTGCAGGTAGTTTTATGGGCGACCAATAAGACCCGTTAGAAGAGCTGGGTGCTGCGGAGGACAGATGCGAAGATTTGGGTATGGATACCATTACTGTTTGCTTCTGCTATGTAAAGAAAAAGTTTTCCATTGTTTAATGTTGTGTTTTCAAAGTTTAAAGAAATCAGAGTTCTAAGAATTGTATTGAAAGTTTTAAGATACAGTTTACGAACTGTTTTATGTAATTATAAAGTAAAGTCTTAAGCTATGATTTAATAAATGTTTCTTATTAAGTTTTAAGAAACGATTTAAAATGATTTTAAGAGCAAGTGTTGAGCGATGTCTCAACTTGAATGACGACAAAGGTCGCATCAGTTTTAAAGAATGTTTAAAGAAAAAAAAATTATTACAGTATTTTTCTTACTAAGTAAGTAAGATTACTGTTTATGAAACGATGTTTATGAAAGTAAAGTGACTGCCCAAAAAGGCGGGTCGTCACAGATTATATACGACTAGACCAGATAAATTATGAATCTCTATTAATCATTCGTTACAAATAGAGTATTCAAATTTATCATTATGATGATCATATATTTGACAATCTTAATCCTGAGCATTTATTAGACTCATGTTTATGATATTATGTTTTTTTAACTTGCTTGATAAGATTTGTCTAAACATAGATCATAACTTAGCATATTAGAAACATAATAAATAGCTCAGAATAATATTATATAGATATAGAATCCATTCTTTCCTTATGGAAGTTAGAAAAATAGTTCACTTGAGTGCTAATTCAAAGCTTGAACAGTAGAGCGCTCATTCATAATAAGATTATGAATTTACTGTTTATTAGAGAATTATTAACACACAAGGATAAAGATATAATAAGAGAAGTAAATGAAAATTGAACTTAGCTCTTATTATGAACTATTTATGGAAGACTGACTTATATATAATGATTATATCAATAGACTACTCGTTAATTTCTTTTGAGTAATTTCACTATAATCTCAAGAGTTCAATTTCAAGTTTTTAGTGGAGTAACACTGAAACTAATAAATTTGACACATTAATTAAAGAGTTTGATTAATTGTTAAATTTATTAGAGTTTTGATTATATGTCCATAGGTCCCCAATGCCACCTCTATGACACTATATTGATTTAATGTATAAGAATGAATTATTCAAATTTAATTTAGAATTATTAAATTCTGAATTAATTATTTCACACTTAAGTTATTAATATGACACAGAAAAATATTTTCTGTGACATATAATATAATGTGATAAATATTGTCACATTTAACTGAGCATTAATTAAATTAATTAATTCATTATATTTAACTAATGAGATTAGCTAAATATGGTCTTCAAATTAATTAATTAATTAATATTTAAATAATAAGATTTTTTGAATATAATTTTAATTTTGTGTGTGACACATGTGTGGTGGGACCACCTTTTGTCTTTTCCTATTTGGGCACAAAATTAAATAATTAATTGATTAATTTAAAAATATAATTTTAAATAAATATGATTTATTTTTAGATTTAGATATATATATATATATATAGTTTTGAACCAAATCTTATATATATATAATTTTATTATATATATATATATTTTAAACATAAAGTTGTTTACGTTTTTAAACTTTAAATAAAAACAAAAAGAGGAATGTAAACTTAAAGTTTATGTTTACACGTAAATAGTTATATATATATATATATATATCTAAATAAAAGTTTAAAAGAATCTTTTTTGGTGATTTGTTTTTTAGAATAATAAAAGGATAAGGAATGTAGACTATATCATTTCTCATATATCTGATATGGTGGTTATTTCAAATTTAAAATTAATTGAAAAATAATTGATTGCTCAGATATAAAAAGGTAGAGATAACAGTTATCTCTACAGATCTATCATTCATGTAACTTTTACAGAATATTCAGAGAGAAAAACTGACAGTTCTTCTCTGAAAAAAATGGTCTGCTATCTCATGTGTTGAGTACATAGCAGATTCAGAAAAGTGTGAGGTTAATTTATTCTTACAGTTTGACACCCACTCATCTTTCTATTGATATGGAGGCCTGGCTTGGAAGATCGTGGTGTCAAAGAGGAAAACTAGGATACTCTGATAGTCTTCAAAAGGTTGGTAAAAATTCCTAAAGCTTTTTATCATTAATTAAAATTATATAGCTATTCCCGATAAACAAACTTTTTTAAAAAAATTTGTTTGTCAACGATCTGTTGCTTCTGCTCCGTTTCGTATTATAATTCCAACATTGAAGATGTCCTAGTTTTCTTTTCTTTATTATCTGTAAATTATTTTTTTTTAATTTTTTGTTACCTTTAAAATATATCAACATGAGAATCAATATAACATAAAAAAAATAATCCATCATTTCAATAAAATAAAATAAAATAATCCTTCTAACACGCGCGTGAGCAATTATAAGTTTTTTTTTTCTTTTTTTAAGGGAGCAATTATAAGTTGAATAGTTTCTAATTTCAATTTTGTTACGTTTCCTTGCTGGGTTTGTCAATTAAATAAAGGTTATTAATATAAACTTTAAAGTATCTTTTATTTTGTTGTTTGAATTTTAAAAATTACTATTTTATTTTATGAACTTTTAAATTTTCTCACTTTACCTCTTGAATTTTAAAAATTACCATTTTATACCTAAACTTTCAAATATCCTTACTTTGACTCCTAAATTTCTGATTTTTCCTGTTTAAATAGATGGATTTAAGCATGCATCACCTAGAAGGAAAAAAATAAGATTTTATCACTCTTAAATTTTGTTTCATACTTACAATCTCATTAATTGACACTCTTTTTTATTCAAACTCTCATTTAGGAAGGATTTGCTTGCACAGTTTTTTTCATTTTTAATGCTAACTGATTTAAAAAGTCAATGTTTGCCAATATCTGAATTTAAATACTAAAGAAGATAAGCTATGGATTAAAGATGAGAAAATGTTAGCAAACAACATCAAGAAAAAATGTATATACAAACTCTTTTTAAATAAGTGTAGAGAAAAAAAAATTAAATGAGAATGTAAACATGAAACAAAAACTTAATAGTGATAAAATCTCTTTTTTACCTAACAAGTGACTCACACGCAAATCACGTGGGTTTAATCATGTCTATTTGAACAAAAAATAAAAAATAGGAGAGATGAGCTTTGAAATTTCAATGACAAAATTGTGATTTTTAAAATTCATAGGATAAAATGAAGAGTTTTGAAAGTTCAAGGGGGTAAAACAGTGATTCTTAAAGTTCAAAAGGTAAAGTGAGAGGTCCTAAAGTTTAGGATAATTAGTGTTAATAACCCATTAAATAAATATGGTCCCACGTTAGATATTGCTAAATTTACGTGTAGCTTGCCACATATGATGAAGTAATATGGAGCTATAGTTTTAGGGAGGGGAAAATGAGGTGTTACTATGCGCTCCAGCTTTGGGGCTCCGCAGCAGCTCCGCACAAAGATAGAGAAGTGGATCTCATTGGTAGGACGCACATGCTATACATGCATAATATGATGTGTAGAGTTTATGCGATATGGAGCCTAATATTATTAACTAGGGAAAATACCCAAAAGGCCTCATATGTTTTGTCAAAAATCATTTTTGTCTTTTTTATTATATAAATATGCAAAACACCCTTTATATTTTTAAAAAGCATACTCAATATCGCTTGAAGCAAACAAACTTTTGAAGAATTCAGGATCACCCTTACTAATCTATATTAAATAAGAAATAAATTAAAATGATCTAATAAATATTTCAATTAAGCAAATATGTCAATTATTTTGAAAGTTTTTAACTTTTTAAGATTGATTTTTTAATATTTTGATTTAATAATTTTTAAATTGTATTTAGTAAAGATTAGGAAGGGTAAGCTTTGTTTTTTAATTTAAGTGTTGCAAGGGATAAGTAAGGGGTGTTTTAGGTATTTACACAATGAATGGGTCAAAAGTGGTATTTTGACAAAACACATGGGGTGTTTTTGGTATTTTTCCTTTAAGAAGCCGAATATCATTTTACATGGGTTTAGGCCTTAGCCACAACATTTTGAGAGGCCTTTTATTCATATATTGTTTTACGTTAAGGGTTTAATCACACATATGGTTCTTGAAGTTTAATCTTATTTTAGTCCTTGATGTTCAAAAAGTCCCGCTTTGATCCTTATTTTGTCTTAACTTTGCTCCCTTCGTTAGTTAGATGTTAATATTTAACAGAACTTTTAAACTATTTTATTTTAGTCTGTTACCTATCTAAAAGAGGGACCAAAAATAAAATTAAGCAATAAATCAAAAATCAAAAGAGGACACTTTAAAAGTTCTCTCCGTTAAATATTCAACACGTATCTAATAGAATGGCCAAAATTGAAGTAAATTAACAGTTTAAGGACCAAAGTGAGTCTTTTTAGACATTGGGGACTAAAATATAATATTGAGGTTAAACCACAAGGACTATTTATTGGAAAAACCTTATATTAAAAGTTTGAGGATTCTTTATGGTAGAGAAGACAATTTTATATCACCGGTTAACATGTTGATTCAGTCGTCATATTAATTTTTTAACAATCTGATTTACGATTGAAAACAATTATGTATCATACGCTACAAATTTTAAATGTAGACAGTCGCACATTAAACCATTAAAATCCTGATCTAACGACTAAAACACTTTGCTAACGATAGAGCAAAATTACCTTCTCCACTAAAGGATTCCTTTTTTAAAAGTTCTTTCTTTGGTAGATATCCTAACTAGTAGAATTATATTTTTTACCTTTAGATATGATCAAAATTACTTTCTTCTATAAATCGGATGGTAGGTAAATTACTTTTTAAATACTCATAAAAGAAATCACATTTTCCTAAGATAGATAAATATGAAATTTATTAGCAAGAAACTTGCTTCTTGAAAAGCAAAAAGGAGAAAATTTTATGTTTGAACAAAGTTTTAGCTATCTAACATCTTTTAGGGAATAGGCAATTTTATGATGTAGAAATTAATTTTGTTATACTGATAGAGCATGGATGTTTTATCCGTTGGATTAACTTTTTAACAACCTAATCTTATGACTGGAAATTGTTGTATATCGCGTGCTACAAATATTTGACGGGTCAGTCATAGATTAAACGGTTAAAAATTTAATACGATGGTCAAAACACCTTGCTCCACCAATGAAGCAAAATTGCCTTCTTTACTATAAGAATCTCCAATTAAATGTTTATTTTTTAATTGAAAAAATATACCAAAAGTCACCTAATTTTTAAAAGCAATTCCATTTGTACATTTTTTTTTTTTTTGCTCGAGATTTATAGACCTTTAAATTCTTAAAATAATTATATATGCAAGTGAGAAAATAGAAAAAAAAAATACAAAACTTATTATTAAAAAGATATAACAACAACAATATTCTAGGAACATAAAATATAATACTGTTACTCCTAAGGTAAGTTATACATGTGTCACGAACACTAAATTTATGAGTTTTTTTTTTCTTTTACTTGCAAAGTGATACGATTCTTTCCTAACATAGGGTCCGTTTAGGGTAGATTATACTTTTATTTTTAAACAGTACAAGAAGATAAATATAAGTTAAAATTTTTAATAGTGTTTGGATAGTATATGAAAAATGCTTTTTGATTTTAGAAAAGCTTTTAAACCTATTTAGTTAAATAAGTCTGAAACTCTTATTAATATAAAAAATAATATAATGCAATAATATGGATGAAATTTTTAATTTGTTATTATTAAATATAAAGTTAAAACTATTTTTTTTTCATAAGTACCCTTAGTTTGACTTCTTCAATAAGTCTTTATAAAAGCCATAAACACTTATTTTCAAACATGCTCATAGTAGTAGTTTTTGAATATAATAAACCATAAGCATATAGAAATAAGTCATTGCAACAGGCTCATAGTCCTGAGGTGGCTTTGATTCGAAAGAAACAATTAGCATCGGAAGAAAGTATTTGTTCTTTTATTATTGTGTTAACAGAAAAATAAATGAACAAAACAAAATTAAAAAAAAATTTGTAGAATTATAAGATTTTGTATAAAATGATTGAAATAAATATCATAAATTTGAAAATAATAATAGTATATCTCAATTATTGGATTTTAATTGTAGAAAAATTCTTGTATTCTTAGAGTGCGTTTATTTTGTTATTCGAATTACGATTTAAATCATTTTACTACAATATTTTCTCTCATAAAAATTTAAATCTTTATTCAAACATTCTATTCAAATATTTGTTTAATATTCTAACCCTCTTTCTCTCTCCCTTGAGAGTATGTCTTTCTCTTTCTCTCTCCTTATCTCTCGTCGATGTCATCGGAGATGTTGCCTTGAGGAGTTCGAACACTTGCTAGAGACGGGTGGATCCCTTCCTCATTTTTTCTCTCTCCCTTCCCCTTCTATCTCTTCTCCCGTAAAAATCGCAAACCACCCTATCGAAGCTGTAATCATCACCAACCATGGATCTTCGTGATCTTGGCTGTAGATCTCGACGGCAACTCAATGATGAAGGAGAAAATGACTGTGATGGAGATGATGGATTCCGACGCTCCCAGCCATGGATCTCGTGACAATAAAAAGCGCAAGCTCCAAGTCTACGCACGACAGAGGAGAGAGAACTCTAGATCCTCATCTTCATTGGAACTCCGATTGATTGGCCTTGTGGAGGAGAGAATACCATCGCCTAAAGGAGAGAGAGAAGAGAGAGAGAAAAGAGCAAGTAGAGAGGGGAAGAGTGACGACTGAGGAGAGAGGCAAAAAGAAAGAGAGAAAGAGGAGCGAAAGAAAACTCTAGTTTAGATTAAAGGTATTTTTGTTTATATAATTTTTAAATTTGAATAGATAAATTAAAATGTGACATTTGTTATCATCTTAAAATATATATGATATTTACTATCATTAGTTTTTTAAATATTAAATTTTCTATAATTTTCTTTTCGAAAATAATATTGAATCAAGCCAACACTATCGAGACATCGGGCCTTGATGAAGGGTGAGGCCTTAGGCAATGGCCTTTCTTGCCTTGCCCTTCTTCAGCCTGCTCTAGTGGGTATACGCGCCTGTACTCGTATTTTTTAAATTTTATTTTTGTTCTTTTTTTTTGTAAAAATTTAGTTGTGCCTCTACCAATTTTATTTATGCAATGGCATGGTAAGAAAAGTTATAATTACACCCCCATTAAATAATTAAAATATATAATTTTTTTGTAGTGCTCTCGTTGAAAATATTTTTTTTATGCCTTCACTGCTACCCACAGTGGGTATATATTTTTCAGCCGTACATTAATAAAAACAAAAGTTGATTTTGATCATACTTAACAGCTTGAGAGCATATACTATCAATGGGAACAAAGACAGTCCCCTTTCCTAATAGCCAGATTTTTTTTTTTTTAAAATTTTAAGGAACAGACAATAGTTGAGCAATTAATTACGATCAATTGTAGCATTAATTAACTCCAAGATATCAGGATTTCACTCAAGTCTTAAGGTATAATTTTCACCTTGCATCACTTTCCTACGATTTGAGAAAATACCCAGGTTTATTGATGTTTTCTTCTACAAGAATTGATGCAAAACATGCATGAACTGCAGAAGTGGCCTACGTGATTGGGCCTTGAAGTATAAGCGTGTTCCCAGAGTACGCCCACGGACTCGTAGGACAGTTCTTAAAGTAAAGGGCCAAACGAATAAAATTCGGGTGAACTGTAATGTCTACTTTAATTTTGTTTCTTACCATTTCCAACTTCCCGAGGAGCCGCGTCAATCCTACTTAACACAATAACAATTTAAATTTTATAAAAATAAATATTATAATAAAATTAGTTTAAATCATAAATTACAATTTGAACTGGAGCTTTCAAATACCTTTTAATATGTTTTAATGTAAAAGCTGAACATTTTGCTTTCTCGATAAAAATCATGTATTACATTATATAGCTAAAAACTAATATGTTTTAATGTAAAAGCTGAACATTTTGCTTTCCCGATAAAAATCATGTATTACATTATATATCTAAAAATAATTAATTGAAGGTAGAAATTTTACGCAAATAAATCATCGTGTTATTAAGTATTTTGATTTAAGTTTTTTAATATAATTATAACCAATTGAATATATGATAATGCATTTTGCATTTTGCATTGTCTTATAATAGATCTTATTCTTCTATCCTTTCTTGAAAGTCGCTGTTACCTTGACATCAGGGTTCGACTCAATTGTTTATTTCTATCACTTACTCTTTGCTTTTATTTATTTATTTATTTATTTCAAAGTTTTAACTGTTTTTTAAACCTTGACCAGTGAGAATTTTTTCCCCCTTAATTCGGCACTTACGATGGAAATGTGAGTTTTGTTTGTTTTTTTATCGCTTGCAGTAGGGCTTTGATGGAAATTAAAATATTATTTTTATTAACTGGCTATTTTATATCTTAAGATGGTGAAACATTTATATTCGAAGATTTATTCTCTTGCTTGTTTAATGTAATTAAGAACAGTTTGAATGCTTGACGTTACTCCGACATGTAGTAGTAACTAGTAACTAGCTGAGTAATTTAACAAATTTTCACTTTTTTCCCATTGTGTTTTATAATATATATTAGTCCAAATGTCCCATTAATTATATTTCTTAATGACTGACCACATAAATCTGACGTTAATGCTAATAAATTATCGATGTTAAGACGAGTTAAACGATTTTTCACGAATATATATATTTTTTTGAAGGATCATTCAGGTAGATTTCGATCAAACAAGTTATCAAAGTAAGGTTTTTTTTTTTTTTTTTTTTTTTTTTTTTTTTTTTTTGCAAATAATAGGCGCCCATAAGAGGGTAGATTAATCAATTACATGGTTGCAATATTATAATTAATTATAAGCTAATTTCAAAAGCTCAAAGATAAATTTAAAAGTGTCTATTTTGCAATATCATTTAAAAAAAAAAAAAAGAATTTGGACTTCTTTGACCAAAGTTAAAAGGATGGAAATTAACATAACGGCATATGTACTCTTAATGTTCATTTTAATTGCAGCTGCAATGAGACCAATAAATAAAAGCAACAGAAAAATGAAGGTGGGTCAAAAAAGAATTTAACTCTTTATAGCCCTGCAGCCTTTGCTCTTCCAAGCAACCTTGACCGCCGTTAGATGATTCAGATTTAATGCTGATCTTAAAAAAAAGAAAGAAAACAGGGAAGAAAAAAACACGCACACACAACAACAAGAACAACAACCTTCACTTCCGTATTACTTTTTAAGCAAGAAACAGAAGGTGACAATTCTAATTGTAAAAGGCTTCCCCCCCCCCCCCCCCCCCCCATTTCCTTCACTATTTCTTTTGCTCTCTATCTCATGGAGCTTGAGACTGAGCTTACAAGAGAAAATAATAATAATGTCAACCATCCATCACTTTTATGTGAGAACTATCCAAAACCCTTTAGGAAATGTGAACTTCCCATTATAACTTCTTCACCAAGGGGTAATTTTCTTCAAGATTTTCACCACCTTGATCATCACTTTCATGATCAACTCCTTAATGGGTCTTCACCAAATCCATTTTTTTTACCCCAAACCCCAAGTTTTGACCCTTTTGACACTTACAACCTCAATGGCTTTCATGAGTACCACAAGCCATTTGGTCAAGTCACAGAAAGTAAAAATTTCCAAAGTGTTGAACACTTGACTTTCTTACCACCCTATTGTAGAAATCCCATGGAGAGGAATATTAATGGTTTTGATTGGAGTTCTAGTGCTTTCTTGCCCTTAAACTGCCAAGAGACAATGAAGCCTATGAACTTTGTCGTACCTGATGAAGTTTCATGCATTACGGCAGAAAATGGTTATTACAAAAAAGTTGTCATGAACAAGAGCAGGAGTTCTTTAGCCAAAAGGAGGGCATTCAAACACCACAAGAAGACTAATCCAGTCAAAGGCCAGTGGACAGGAGAAGAAGACAGGTAAAGAAAAATTAAGGTGTATATATACATATATATAAGTTTGTATATTACATATATATTGTTTGTATTTGTATATATCTTGTGTGCGTATATATATATATTCTTAATCTTGCCCTTGCATGCATGCATACAAACTGTAGGCTTTTGATGCAACTGGTTGAAGAGCATGGAGTGAGAAAATGGTCCCACATTGCTCAGATGTTGCCTGGAAGGATTGGCAAGCAGTGTAGAGAGAGATGGCATAATCACCTCAGGCCTGATATCAAGGTTTTTATATTTTCTTTGCTTGTAATTTTTTTCCTAAACCTAGTTCTAGTCTTGTGTATTTGTTGTATGCATACAATATGATAGCAATAATATGTGTCGCCATTCGTGATTGCTATTATACGATTTTTTTTTTCTCGAAATGAGTTATAATTATACTAATTTTGAAACAATCGTACAGCTTCACATGTTAATTTTTTGTTTTTTTAATTGGTATATAGGAGCAACTAATTAGTGAAGTCCTCTTCCAAAATTAATGTTAAACAAAAAAAAAAAGGAAATGAAGCTCATGGAAAGGCAATCAACGTGTTAGTTTTCTTGTCTATTTGAAAAACTATAATAGTGTCAATTCTCAATACAAGTATACATGTGTACGCATAATGGCGGAGCTAAAAAAATTTATCCAATAGGGCTAAAATTAAGAAAACAATCAACATAATTATATATTCAAATTTTAAAGGGGTTTTTGTGCAATTTTTAACATATTATATATGCTTCTTTATGCATATATTGGGGGGGAGGCGGCTCAAGCCCCCCGCCAATATATCTTGCCTCCGTCTCTGTGCAGCATCTATAATGTGTGCGTTCTTATGTATACGCTATGTAATTAACGTGTGTGTAATAGTCAAGAGTAGCTATATATGAATGAGGATGGGTTGTCACTTCTTAAACTTTTTTTATTTCAATATTGTATATAAAATTTTATAAAAATTATATTATACCTTCTTAAAATTATATTCTATCATTTGAAATTATGTTCCGCCATGCTTGAAGTTCTATATTTTCCTTTATTTAATTTTTCTTTGACAATATTGGTTAACACTCCATCTCTCTGGACCAATTATTCTGGCTCCACCCGTAGCTAGTATTATGGATTTAGGATTAGAGGGTGATGTGTGTATATATATATATATATATATTGAATAATTTTTTATGCAAAACATATGTTATTATGCTTTAACAGAAAGATACATGGAGTGAGGAGGAAGACAAGATACTGATTGAAGCGCATGGAGAAATAGGAAACAAGTGGGCAGAGATTGCAAAGAGATTGCCCGGGAGGACTGAGAATTCCATCAAAAACCATTGGAATGCCACCAAAAGAAGACAATTCTCCAAGAGAAAATGTCGCTCCAAGTGCACAAGAAGCTCTCTTCTTCAAGATTACATCAAGAGCTTAAACTTGGACTCCTCAAGCAGCACAATACAACATCAGAGAAAAGCTTCCGCCGTTAATGTTGACGTCGACAATGGAACGACGACCAAAAACCCCGTTACAAAGTCACAGTCAACAGATCATGATGATCAGCCTGATCAGATCTTGAAAGCTCAAAGTTATAATGACTTCGATGAGGACCCGGATTTTTGTTTCGACAAGAACATGATCTTCCTAGAAGGGTATGGTAGCATTGATTCTCTTCTTGATGAGATGATGGCTTGTGATCCGTTTGAAGCTGATGATAGCAGGAAAGGACTTGCTGTGGACCTGCCCGCAAATGATAGTATCGATCGTGGAGTCAAGGAGGGTGGCACTGATGAAGTGGTGAAGAAGGAGATGGATTTACTGGAGATGATCTCCCAAGTGAATGGGGTCGATGCATAGCTGAAACTCGGTGCAAGATGTTCTCTTGAACAACTAGGAGGAAGGACGTACGACTGAGATGATGAATACAACTTGAGAGGTTTTTTCGTTATTACTATGTCTCGAGAAAGTTGAAATATCATATATTTTTATATATATATATATATGATGGACATGAAAAAAATAATATTGCTATGGTAAGCAAATAATAGTATCCTGCAGCTTCTTTTATACTCCATTTACATATAAAGATCTCACTCCTCAACTAGGGCCTAGAAATGTCCTTTTTTTTCTTTGACAATTCACGTAAATGTTACTTTTTTAGAGTGCATTTAGCAACATAGTTAGAACTAAAAATTGAAATCAATTTATTGTAATATATGAGAGCTTTACACTATAACCTACTTTTGTTTTACATTGTAGCATGTTAAAGTTTTATACTGTAATAATTGAGTTGGAACGACATTGTCAAACGCTCTCTCAGACTCGAGTTTTATTTATTCCATCAAATATATGGAGTTCTTATATCACAAACTTGATACACGTCTTTTTAGGATATGTTGTGCATGTTCCACCGTGATATTTTGCATGTCCCCTCAAGACATGTTGTGGTGTCCCTCTAAGATATTTTGTGTGTTCTTCCAGGACAAGTGTGAGATATTTTTTTTCCTCTCTTTCTCTCTTCTCTCTCTTTCTCTCTCTTGTCACTGTCGTTGGCTCATCTCTGACACCGACAATATCACCAGTGGCAAAAAAGCAGAGAAAAAAATAATGACAATAACAACAGCATCAAAACTTAGATCGAGGACTCCGGTGAACTCTCTCGCGCTAGCTTTGTCACTGTCAAGAACAAAATCTATCTTGATTCTTTGCTGCTACTGCATCTCCATCGCTCTTCTTCATCTTCAGATATAGACAGACTCCGACAAATCTGATCTCTCTTGCACCAACTTCATCACTGTCGAGTAAGAAAGCCGTCATGGCCATCACATCTTCATCGTGCTTCTCCGTCTTCAAATCTAGATAAACTTCAACGTCAACAGCGTAAAAGATCTGATTGACTTCAGAAGCCTGTCAACACAGCTATAGAGTTTCGTCCTTGCTCTTCGCAAGTGAATGGAGTTCAATTGGAGCTTGTCCTCGCCATCGACTAACAAACTCTAGATCTTGCAGCCTGTCCTCTCGATCACCCAATCTCTAAAGCTTGTTCCTCTTTGATAGTGACAGATGAACTTGCAAAGCTAGCACCATTGTTGAGTGGAGAGTACTAAGGTCATTGTCACTTAGAGAAAAGAGATAGAGATAGATGAAGGAGGAGGAGGAAAGAGAGTGTGTGAGAAATGGGGAGAGAGAGAGTGAAGGAAATCAAAAAAAAAAAAAAAAGAGAGAAAAAGAGAGAGAGAAAGAAAGATGGGACAAAGAAAAGGAAAAAAAAAAGTAGTATTGTTATGAATAATCAATTGTGTCTATCTACAAATAATCAGTATTCAAGATTAGATTTGTATATTTCTCTCCTCCTTGATATAAGCACCGATATCAGCATAAATAATAAAGTCAAAACTAGTAGGGGTTATTGTAGCAATGTTGACTACGGTACTGTAGCAATTAAGGCTACTGTAGTAATGACTGTATCACCTGAAAATTTCCTTACAAATGTACCCTCCTCTTGCCCCTTTTTGTAACACTTGAACCAAAAAGATTAATAAGAAAATTTTCTTTTATTTTCGCTATTTTGCCTTTATATTTCTTAGTTTTCATAACATGTTATCAGCATAAACGCTCTAACAAAGGTAAAGGTATACCATCTCATTCACTTATTTCTATATTTGTATAAAACTATTGCTTTATAAGGTGGAGGCTCTGCCACGTAATTAGTGTGGTGTGATCACAAAAAAAAATTATTATTGTCATTATTCTAACATATTCTGAATATATACCATTTGAAAGGTTTATCTAATAGATTAACATGTCTATTACACATACTATACATATACACCATTCAAAAGGTTTACCTAGTAGATTGGCGTATCTATTACACATATTATGAATATACACTTTAAAATTTTTACCTAGTAAACTGCCGTGTTTATATTATTACTCTAAAACATATATATGTATATTGTTATTGTTATTCTTTTTTCTTACGTTACTATTAGCATATATGTATCTGTATTTTTCTTAAAATATCAACCAAGGGCAATTCCATCTTTGCACTATTCCAACAGTTAAAATATTATTCCAATGGCTACATAACGATAATAAATGGCTGTATAACGGTCATAAACGACTAGTTTTTGCTCTACAAATGGGTATATTTTAAACTCTAACAAATCTTCTCTCAACTTCCCTTCCTCTCCCTAGAAATTGTCTATAGTTAAAATTGTCACTCTATGATTAATCCTTTCCTAATGATCATAATTGTTCTCTTCATTGCGCATGTTATTCTTCTTATTATTGGAGAATATTCTTCCATGGATTTTAATTTGTTCTTTGTATTTATTACATTCTTTGTTCTTCCTCTTTTGTTAATTGCTATTATGTCTGACGTGTAATGTTTGCAATATTTATTTTTTAAACAAATAAAGTTGTAATTCTAATTATTATTGCATCTTATTGTAGTTATTACCATGTCAAACCTCATGCAACTTGAGTTCATGGCATTAGATATCATGGAAAAAAATTATATGCCTTGGACTCTTAGTGTAGAAATGCATCTTGACTCAATAGGTCTCTTAGGGATAATCAAAGAAGGTAATATCGTATCATTGCAAGATAAGACAAAGGCAATGATTTTTATTGCAGAAATCTTGATGAGGGTTTAAAACGTGAATACCTCACGATAAAAGATCCAAGTGTTTTATGGAAGGATCTTAAAGAAGATTTGATTACCAAAAGGAAGTTATTCTTCCTACCACCTGTGATGAATAGAACGCTTTGTGTTTCCAAGATTTTGAGAAAGTTAATGATTATAATTCTGTCATGTTCAGAATAGTTTCACAATTAAAATTTCGTGGGGAGAGCATTATTGATGAGGAAATGCTGAAAAAGATTTACTTCACATTTCTGCATCCCACATAACCTTACAAGAACAATATAGGTTGCGAGGTTTTAAGAAATATTCTAAAATTTCCTCTAGTGACAAAAAAACATAATGAACTTTTGATTAAAAATTATCAGTCTCGTCCAAGAAGCAAATGCTGCATGTGACACCCGTTATTCTCCTAACGGGTATTGAGGTAATTAAATTAATTTTTAATGTATAAAAAAAAAATTTGCTTCATTTAAATTTATTTTATAATATTTATTTTTATCCATTTTTAAGTTTTCTAAAATTCTCCTATATTTATTTAGTATGATTACTAAAAAGCCTTAGAACTTCTAATAAATCTCAAAAATGTCATATTGGCATTCTGTGTGTGTTAAAGTCTTTAGATG
Source organism: Artocarpus heterophyllus (assembly GCA_025403435.1). NCBI lineage: Eukaryota > Viridiplantae > Streptophyta > Magnoliopsida > Rosales > Moraceae > Artocarpus > Artocarpus heterophyllus. The sequence continues at coordinate 6,329,528 of CM046346.1, read as the reverse complement.
AGACATAAGGATATCTTTTCCAACTACTCTTGACCCTCATTTTCTTTATTTCCTCCGTGACATGCTTCAACATGTCTCCTCTATAATTGTTTCTATCACTTCTCTTCAAAGACTTCATCTTTTCTTCCTTTCTCTTCCACGGTTCCCACACTCTTCTTCTCATTTCTTTGCTGAAGCAAAATACTTAGAGAACTTCTTCAAGGCAGCCATAAAAATCAGCCACCATCACCTCCATTTGAGCAAGAATTTCAGTCATACCGAAGTAAAGGAACCTGTTTTGAAGCCATTTCAAGCTTCCAACTAACCATAATCCGAGGTTAGAATCTTATGAACAAATTTAGTCTTTCATTTATAAATTTTCTTTTATACTAAAGGATTATTCAAATTTGCGTTCTTAAACCTAAGTATATGTTTGTTGCTATTTTGGAGCATATGTATGAAGTCTAAGTGTATATGCCCTAGACAGAAAATTTATATTGTTAAACTTTGTAATACCTCTATGGGCAGTGGTTATTTCTTGAAATTCTAAGATTAAATTAAAATGAATTTTATGAATTGGTTTGCATATTTGAAAAGTAGCATCCTAGGCTTTCTAACGAGCTATCATAAACCTAAATCGGAGTTGTATTTTATTTTCTAAGAATTATTTAATTTTTGTATTGGAAACTAGTAAATCTGCCAGTTTGTTATGGTATACCAGCTGCTAACCTGAACCAAGAACCCATCTTTGCTCACCACCTAATTCTTTAATGTCTTGCAACCTTTCCAATATTATCCTAAGTGATTGATGAATCTTATTAGGGACTAAAACATATAGATTACTTGTTCACATTTTATATTGTGTTAAGACAAAAATTGTTTACTGTGGTATTCGAAAGAGATTTATATAAAAGCTTTAATGGCATACTAGTAAGATAGGTTTACACATGATTTATTTATGAATGTAGTTGTATGTTGTGCTTTAGTTTTAATTGTCCTTATGCACGCCTTAGGATCAAGGGAGTATGGAGCTAACGTTAACTGATTCCAGGATTAAAAGATTGTTGATAAGCTTGAAAGGTAGGGATTCTATTACTCATCTTTTGTGAGGTTTTTATAGAATTAAAATTGATTGTTTTGCCGCAATATATATATATCTATGTTGAACTGATATTATATGTGTATCACATATGAAACTATGACATGGACTCGTCTTGTATTGTATGGCGAGGAACATAATGAATTGACACATGTTATAAATTGAGAAGCATGGTTAGGAAAATTAACTCTATTAATAATGATTTAATATAGAGAAATTGTGAGACATGAAAAGGGCGACGGTTACGTCCTTGGGCATGAATACCCTAAAAGGTAAAGTAGGGGGAAGGCGATGACGCTTCCTTGGGTTGAAAGTCCCAGAACACACTGTACAGAAATCGATTTGGTGAGGACTCGGGGCTTGATGTCCCCTCACCGGAACACCCTTGGAATGTTTATAGGGTGATCAAGTGCGCCCATTTGGGTTTCGATGAGTTGAGTGATACTCAATTTAACATGGATACCTAGGAACAATGATGATTGGTAATATTTATATAAATGTGTAATTATGACACTTGGTAATGATTAACTACGGTATCCATAAGATGTGATCATAATAAACCTCATAATCTGGAATATGATGTGACTTACTAACCATGCAGGTTTTAATGTGGTAATGATAAAAACCTAAAGGTGAGTAATGGTTTTCTCTACTGAGCATAGTGTCGCTCATTCCCTTATGTTTATATCTTTTCAGGACTCACTAAGTGTGAGGTGGCTACGAGAAATATAGTTGAGGAAGTGATGTAACTATATTACATTGGGACTGCTTCAATTGTTGAGAATGTTCTTCATGATAATGTAAGCATCAATTGTTACTTTCTGTGACTGTATTACAATGTGTTGAGGGTTAAAATGATGATGACAACAGTTTATATTATTAAATTTAAGGTGCTACATTAAACTGTGGTTTAATTGTCGTTTATATTTTTATTTTTGAGTTGAGAGTTTTCATTTAAGTCCCGGGTAAATTTTATTTTTAAGGTTTTACTTTTATTATTTATTTTTATTTTATCTCATTAAAAACTGTTAACCCCCATATAGGGGCGTTACACTGCAAGTATTGAAAACTCTAGACGACGACATAATCAAGACGTGGTCGTGGCTGTGGATGTGGTCACGGTCGTGGCCATAGTCAAGGAAGTATTTTAAAACTCTTCACAAAATCACACAATCCAAAAGAAGCATCATGAAGGAAGGCATGATAAAAGGAAAAATGTTTGTAAAAATCCTTCTTGGAATGTTAAAGATTCTTCCTATAGATAAGGTGCCTCGTTAAATACTAGGGCTTCTTTGTAAACTTTATTAGGTATCCTTGAAAAGGAAAGAAAAAAAAAGTGAATTTTATCGAATATTTTGATCCAATAGATGATTTAACTCATTTTGATGCTTCCGACTTCATTGATGATTTTGTTGAAGGAGATATTAGTAATAACCAAATATAACTACTATGTTTTTATGTTATAATATAAATTTTGTTATTCATTTTTGTCAGATTGAGCATTGCCTTACACACAATAATATTTTTGAGATGTTATTCTTATCATTTATACTAGCGTGAAGTTCGATATGGAATATCCTAATGATGAAACTAAATATAAAATTAATGTAGGAATTCTAGTGTTTTCTCTCTCTTTCATGAGATTTTAATTAATAATGAAAGAATATAATTTATTTTCATCATGACTACTGCGCGTATATCACATTGATTAACGATTTCAATGAATATAATATGTTATGAGACTTTATGCTTAGATAGGTATTACATTTTGAGATTGCATTAACATATATATACGTGTGATGAATTACACATATGATAATATATATTCTCATATATTAATAGATGTATGGGGTTATGTAATTTTACATGTTGCATTAGACTAAGTGTATATCATAAGTACTCCCATTACAATTATTTGATCAAGAGCCAAATATATGTTACCTAAGAATTTTTTGTTGTACAGTATACATATTAATTGCTCCACTACAACGCACAAAAATGGGACCCCTATAAAGAAGATTGAGAATTTATGTTGAGTTTGAATCCCTTCTATATCTTGAACCCCTAAAGGGTTATATTTACACGGTGAGGTTTGTCGATTGTCAATTTAATGAAATAATTTTCCCAGCATTAGGAGGGAGAAAAGAAAGAGCTAGAAAAATAGAAACGAAATTTCCTGAAATGGATCATGAATTGATCCTTGTGCTAACTAATATGTAGAATATTATAAATTGTCATATGCATTTAAAGAAAGTGACTGGGGTCACATATCAGCTGCTTATATTCTAGCTTGTGTTTATATCCATGTTGGGCAAAATGAAAATAAAATAGCATATGAGTCTAAGGCACGCCTGAAGCTTGATAGATCAATTGGTTCTAAAGATGAAATTCCATGAAAAAAAAAAAAAAGTAAAAGAAACTAGCACTCTTAAAAAAATGGTACTCTGAAGAGGCTATATTGCTAGACTGACATAAATAAAGATAAGACCTTATAAGTGATCCAGGTATTTGAAAACATTAAAATGTTGAGATCTCAATAAATTATATCAATAAAAATAAACAATGGAACTGTAAAAAAATTGTTGTCACACTACAAGAAAAACTATATTTAACGACATATTATTTACGACATGTAGTTTTTGAATGTCGTTGAAAAGTACATACAACGACATCTCCAACAAACATGTCATTAATGACATTTGAAACAATAATTAACGACATCTATATAGATGTCGTATTAAAGGTCTCCTTTTAACGACAATAGTTAGTGTTGTTAAATTATTTAACGACAAGTTGGAGATGTCGTCAAAGCCTTAGAGATTCCACGACACCCCTTATAGACGACATCTTGACTAATGTCGTCTATAAGGGGTGTCGTAGAATCTCCAAGGCTTTGACGACATCTCCTACTTGTCGTCAAATAATTTAACAACACTAACTATTGTCGTTAAAAGGAGACCTTTAATACGACATCTATATAGATGTCGTTAATTATTGTTTCAAATGTCGTTAATGACATCTTTGTTGAAGATGTCGTTGTATGTACTTTTCAACGAAATTCAAAAACTACATGTCATAAATCATATGTCGTTAAATGTAGTTTTTCTTGTAGTGTCAACAATATGCTTGCATATAAAGCTCTCAATATAATCAAAGAAAGTGAGGGTCTTGAGCTGAAATCCATCCAAGAATATCAACATAGATTAACTAGCCAGAACAAAAGACACAACCTAGGCAGAATAAGATTATCGCACAAAGCAAGAAGTATTTGGACGTGTAGTCCAAAACATGAGTATATTCTTTTGAGGTGGGTACAATATTTAATTAGAGTAGGAGTTCTTAAAGAAATTTAGACGTATCCAATAAATGTGGTATCCACTACAGACATAAAGGAATGTGTTCTAGAAGAAACATAAAACGAGACAAATCAAGGAACTCTTTACTTTGCCTAAAGCACGAAAGGTTTAGAAAATCTTGAGATCTCTATTGATTATGTTAGTATAAGAGGATTGGGATATCGAAATAAACTGAAAAAGAATGATGAAATATTTTCCTACTCAGTGGCATGTTTTATTGAAAGTGAGGATTTTGAACCAAGATCCACTACTAAGTATTAAAATAGACATGATTAGGCTAAATGGAAAGACACTATGGAGGCTAAATTAAATTCACTTCACAAGTATAAAGTTTTTGGACCTATTGTTCTCACACCTAAAGTTGTGAGACCTGTAAGGTATTAATAGGTTTTTGTGAGGAAGCGCAATAAGAAAAAAATGAGATTGTGAGGTGTAAAGCTCGACTTGTTACACAAGGTTTTTCACAAAGGTCAAGAATTGATTATAAAGAAAGGCATTCTCCAGTAATGGATGCAATTATGTTCAAATATCTAATCAACCTAGTAGTTTACAAAAATTTAGAAATACGTCTTATGAATGTTGTTATGGCTTATTTGTACGGATTGCTTAATAGTGACATTTATATAAAAACTCCTAAAGGATTTAAGATGCCTAAAGTATTAAGTTCAAAACCTAGAGAAATGTATTCGATCAAGTTACAGAGATCATTTTATGGGCTAAAACAAGCCAAATACATGTAGTATAATCGTATAAGTGAATATCTGTTAAAGAAAGGATATGAGAATAATCCTATATTCCCGTATGTTTTTATTAAGAAAACAACATCTGGATATGTGACCATCGCTATCTACGGTGATGATTTATACATCATTGGGACTTATAAAGCAATTCTTGAGACAGTGACATACTTAAAGGAGTAATTTAAAATGAAAGACCTTAGAAAAAACCAAATATTGTCTTGGTTTATAGATTAAGCATTTACAAAGTGGAATCAAATTATACTAAAAAGGTCGTAAAGCACTTTAACATGGATAGAGCGACACCTTTAAGTATTCCAATGGTGAATAGATCACTCAAAGTAGAAACGGACCAATTCTGTCCTTGTGAAGATAACAAAGAGATTATTGGCTCTGAAGTACTACACCTAAGTGCAATCGGAGCTCTCATGTATCTTGCTAACTGTAAAAAGGCATATATTGCTCTTACTGTTAACTTTTTACTAAGATTTAGCTCAACTCCTATACAAAGATATTGAAATGGAATTAAGGATATATTTTGTTACCTTCAAGGAACAATTGACTTGGGTTTGTTTTATCAAAGATGATCCAAGCAAAGACTAATTGGTTATATAGATACAAGTTATTTGTCAGATCCACATAAAGCTAGATCTCAGACTAGATATGTGTTCACATATGGAGGAACTACAATTTCTTAGTGTTCACAAAAGCAAACACTGGTTGCTACTTCATCAAATCATGCTAAAGTTATAGCATTTCATGAAACGAGTCAAGAATGTATATAGTTAAGGTCCATGACTCAATATATCTAAGCAACTTATGGATTATCACTCAACAAGGATCCAACAATATTGTTTAAAGACAATAATGCATGTATCACTCAGATAGAGGTTGGGTATATCAAGAATAACAGCACAAAACATATACCCCTAAGGTTCTTCTTATTTACTCAAGAGCTTGAAAAGAGCAAAGATATCGGCGTTCAATACACTCGTTCAAGCAACAATATTGTAGATCTTTTCACAAATGCACTCCCCACATCAACTTTCAGATGACATATACAAAGTATTGGGATACGCAATTTAAGGAAATTGTGAAGAACAATTGGTGCTAATTTGAGGGGAGTTCACACCAACTGTACTCTTTTTCCCTTGCGATGGTTTTGTCCTACATGATTTTCTTAGTAAGATTTTGAATGAGGCAACATAGAACACATATACAATAATATGTACTTTTTTTTTCCTTTGCTATGGTTTTTATCCCTTTGGATTTTTCCCAGCAAAAGTTTTTAACGAGACATCATAAATGTCTATAGATACCCCTAAGGTTCTTTTACTCAAGAGCTTGAAAAGAACAAAGATATTGGCGTTCAATACACTCGTTTAAGCGACAATGTTGTAGATGTTTTCACAAAGGCATTCCCCACATCAACTTTCAAACGACATGTACAAAGTATTGGAATACACCATTTAAGGGATTTATGAAGAACAACTGGTGCTAATTTGAGGGGAGTTCACGCCAACTGTACTCTTTTTCCCTTGCGATAGTTTTGTCCTGCAAGATTTTTCTAGTAAGGTTTTTAATGAGGCAACATGAAACATATATACAATAATGTACTATTTTTTCCTTTGTTATGATTTTTATCCCTCTGGATTTTTCCTAGCAAAAGTTTTAACGAGACATCATAAATGGTGGGCTTCTAAGGGGGAGTGTTATGAATAATCTATTGTGTCTGTTCATCAAGAATCAGTATTCAATATTAGATATGTATATTTCTCTCGTTGATATAAGCACCGAAATTAACGTAAATAATAAAGTCAAAACTGACAAGGTTACTATAGCAATGTTGACCATGAGTCCTGTAGCAGTCTATGGTTACTATAGCATTCAAAAATTTCCCTATAAATATACTCTCTCCTTTCCCATTTTTGTAACACTTGAATCAAAACGATTAATAAGAGTTTCTTTCTCTAAAATTCTCTAGTTTTCGTATCAGGTATAAGCTTTTTCAAGTTTTGTGTTTTTATGGCATAAAAGTTAGATAGGGAAAAAAAAAAGCAAAAAAATGTATAATTTTTGCCCTTTTTTTTGGCTGAATGGTCTACAAATATGCGTGATTGGGCAAGTTGTTTGTCGTGATTTCAGAGTCCAGATCTACTGTACCAAAATATTGTCCCTTTTGTTATCTCATGTATCAGATAATGACACGTCATTCTATCTTAAGTAATAGGAACGGAGTTTACTAACAGCAAAATTCTTAGTTACAGGGGACATCATTGCTCCTTCTTTTTCTCTCCCTTCTTTTAAAGCCCAGTTACGATTTTCGTGGTTGAAAAAGTAGAATTTCTATCATTCGACCAATCAAGCACACTCTCAACCACAGTTTTAGAAGACGATATCCAGCAAATTTTATTTGGCAAACAAACTTTACAACAGCAAGAAAGAGAGAACATTAAAGCTTTAAGAAGAAAATGATACACATATTTCTCAATATTTTTGCTTAAGTTAATTGGCATTAGGGGAGAACAAATCTGTTCTTTCCATGGGTTTCGATTCTCCATATCAAAGTTTAAATGCAATGTTAAATCAATTAACGCAGAAGCAAAAACCTAATTGATATTGGAGAAAAGACTTTCTAAGAGAGACAAAGTGAGAATTTTTGGATTCACAAAGTATAAAAACCAAGTTTTATATGGTGTTTGGAAGGGTGGTGAAAATCAGTAGTGGGAACCATTTTTATTGTAGCATGTGAGAGTTTTATACTGTAGTATATTTTTTTATTATTACTGTAGCATGTAAGAGCTTTATATTGTTCATAACTGAGATTGTGGTAAAAACTAAATGGTTCCTACCACGGCCAAATACCCCCATAATTTAAGAACACGAAGAATACCCAAAACAACGACAAATTGACGGAGAAGGGGGAAAAAAACAGTTCTAGGCTAGCCTAGAGCATCTTCTTGGAAAGTAACCCAGAATGAAGACACTCCTACAGGGCGAACACCACTACGACCACAAAAAACAATATTTTTGGGAAGGGGTCTTCCAACCGGAGAGGTAACAAGGTTTTTTTTTTTTTTTTTAAGAAAAACTTGGGTTGGTTTTTTGTTGAGATAATAATTAACTTTTTTTTTTTTTTAAGAGCAAAAACAAGAAGCTTATGTTCATCTTTTTTAAGCTTCCGGTTTCTTCCATGAAGGGAGATTGAACAGCCTTTATTACGGTTCACCATTGAAAGGTGAAAAGACATTAAAAATATGTTTGATATGGCAGCTGGAGACAATTAAAAAAAATAAAAAAAACCCATCAAATGTGTTCCCGTCCGTTGCTCGTTTGCCTTATTCCGTTGACCTCGTTCGGTTGCAGTTGATGTGTGAGATTTTTGACGAGTTGGCAAGCTTTTATTGAAGGGACGTCAAATCATGACTCGTTATTTCGGGAAAAAAAAAACTCAAAACGTGAAATGAAATTCCTTTTCCAAAAATCAGACGAAACCAAAAAAAAAAAAAATCTGACATGTTGAGGATCGGTACGTGGCTTTTCACTCTTATCAAATTTTCCTCCCAACTTTTCGGCGTACAAAAATGGCCAGCAAATTTTTTTATACTTTATTTTGAAGAGAGACAGAGAGTGAAAATTCAAGCTATTTTGTAGGCAATGGCAATGGCAATATGGCCAGATGGTGAAAATTCTTTTAAGCGCACACCAAAAAATAGAATCCGAGAAAAGAAATGAATGTTTATAGAAATTAGACTACATCATACATTCGAATGATGAACCAGAGAAGTGAGGTTTTCTGTAAGCTTAGAAAGTACAGAACAAAATTCTTCCCTCCATTTACTCCCCATTCATCAAAAGAATTAAAGGTCTCTCTCGATAAGCACGACAACAACAAAAAAGGAATAGCAAAACATACAATTCCACTGCCTGATCTACAAACAATATCTCAAATTTCTTCACCTACAACTTCTGTAAGTAGCAAAATTTCTTCTTCAAGGCTTCATGCGGTCTTCACCTTTGGCTTAATGCGCTTCACCCTCGAGTAGAGAAAAACTCCGGCAAGTGCCATCCCAGTTCCTGAAATGGATCGAATTTAGGACAGCCTTAGTAACCGGCAACAAATACTGTGGTTCAAAAGTTTGATTCTAAAATGTACTCGCAGAACATCAGAGGAAGTGATGTACCAAGGGAATTGATAAGAGAGACAGGTGTTTGGAAGAAAATCACGGAGCTCACGATGACAACCACCCGCTTCACACAGTTGCCTACAGAGTGAGTAACAGGTGATACCCTCTGCAATATCATGTATGAGACCTGCATGGTTCAACAATGAAGTGTCAGTAATGTCATCGTACGGGACAAAATAGAGTTTGTCGAAAAGTTGATTGAAGAATGTTCAGAAGTTCAAGAAAAGTCATGGACATTCATAATATTATCCCGGTTCTCGCGTTTTATTTAATCCTCAGTTCTCTTGACAAATTAAGGGCGAAATGCACAAGCTTCTAATATTATCCAGTGATTGATTTGAACAAAAACGCTCCCGTCGATGTAATGCACAGCTTTATAGTTCCACAAAGAGCATTCCTATCATACAAGGTATAGCGATTATTGAACGTATTTTCACAAACACAAATATCTCGAATGTCGAAAGCAAAGGTCAAGGAAGGCCAAGGGTCACAAATTATAAAACATTTATGCTATGTTTGCTAAAAGAGAGAGAAAATAGGAAAGAAAGAAATAAAGGCATATAACCTAAATGAGAAAAATAGAGGGAGGAGAAAACCTTTCTCTCATTGTATTTGGTATGATTTCCCTCCAATGGAGAGTTAAAAATTGGGGTTCTTTGAAGGATTTGAAATCCCTCCTCCAACCCACTCCCACTCCCTCCCTTTTTCTCTCCTACCAAACAACCATGGGTCCCAAAATCCTCCCACCAATCTCCTCAACCCAATCCCTCCCACCAAACAAGCTTGATATCAACAAAGAAATATATTTCTATCAATTGGGGGATAAAAGGTCAAAATTTCATACTTAATAATCACAAGTGAAGTTTTCAAGCGTAGAGATGAAGAAAAACTACTAAAAGCCCTACCTGCTGATAAGCATGGAAGCAGAGAGCAGCAAGAAGCGACCGTATGTATATTTGCTTAACATTTAATCTCTGTGATACGATTATACACAAATAAGAAAGTTAGTTTTGGCTATATAACCAAAAAAAAAAAAAGTCTTAGTTGCGGCAAGAGCTGACAAGATTTATAGCTCGAATAAAATGTGGTATGTTTGCCTCCAAGATGGCTGGATATTATGGCCTTTTAATTCATAGGGAATTGTTAGTATTACCCTAGTGTAAATTCTCCAGATTTTGGTTCTATGTCCTGGTTCGTTGTCAAACTTTCTATTGCCTCTTTAAGGTGCACTTTGATATGGAAAAAAAGAAAAGGGGAAAAAAAAAAAAAAGGAAGAGACTTTTAGGTCTAGCTAAACACTCACAGCGGATTGTATGTAAGCTGGTGTAAACTTGACACCTTCCATGAATAAAGTCACAGGGGCTAACAAGACAAAGGACATAATAGTAATTATGGAGAAGAGTGTAATGTTGTCGATCTTTTCCTGTAGAACACAAAGTACTGATCTGAGAACCAATTCAATAAATAAGTCATGAAAATACAGTGAATTGTCATTTAACATATGATACAAAGAGTGTAAATTTTACCTCTTTATTAACCATGACCTTCTTGCTAAGGACATTACGAGATTGATTTGACAGATTCGAAGCCATTGCACTCCAAAATCCAGCCCTTTTTCCATAAATTTATTGAAAACAGAAAAAGAATTTCTCATATCAGAATTTACAATAAACAAGTCGTGCATCAAAACAACATGCTCTAGCTTATTTCTGTGGAAAATTATCAGCTATATGAAAACCTAATCTCTTACCAATTAAAAGAGGCCTCAGTGATCGAAGCCAATGCCACTCCGCCAACAATTGGTACCAAGGAAGCAAGCACCCAAGCAGTAGGCATCTTAAGAAACAGAAAAAGAAAACGAAAATGTTCAATTGGAAATAGATTGGACATTGGAATCATGAAATTCCCAAATTATACTCTAACGACAAATGCTTGGGTATAAATCATACATGCTCGTGCACAAACCACCAATAGATGATATTATCTATGAAACTTAAAGAATTTAATGGAAAAGTGGAACCACCAGTAGATGATATTATTCATGAAACTTAAAGAATTTAATGGAAAAGTGGAAATTATTTCGGTCTATGTCCTGAGAGTAAGAGATTGCATTTACATATTTTCATCAAAATCCAAGCACATATTAGGAGATCCAGACTGATAATTTAAGACAGAAAAAAGAGTACACGAAACTTACCTCCCCAAGAAACATAGCAGAGAGGACAACTGAGAAGAACGGCTCCATAGCTTTGATTGTATGTGTGAATGAAACAGCAACTTTACCAAGACTCATGTTAGTAAAAAGGTTTCCCAACGTGTGAACCAAGGCCAGAGGTACAATTGCTAAGAGCTGTCAATAGGTTGCTCGGTCAAAGGATCAATTTGAACAAATCAACCACCAATATATCGGAGAAAACGATTTCCGAGACATTATATAAGTACCTGCGAATTGCTGACTTTTGGTCTTTTGTAGAGATTGAAAGCCCACATGAATAGGACGAGTACGGTACCAACGGTAAATTGAACTAAACTGACGGTCAATGGGAACTGGTAAACCTTCAAGACCTGCAACAAAGAAGTATTACGTGCTATTTTCTCTCTTTCTCTTTCTCTAGCTTAGCAAGTTCACCTTGCGTTCTGCTCTACGGCTTATTTTATTTAATATTATTACTAATTTTAAATTTTTTTTGTCTAAAAGAGTACAAAAGAATCTACTTAAAAAGGATCAAAATGAAAAGCAAAAAATTTAAGAACTTCAGACACTTTCAAAAAAGACCTTTCACAAAATACATGGCTTTGATTCTATTTCTAGCCGATCTTCAAAACTCTAATATTATAATAGGATTAGGAATCATCCAAGCTGGAAAGTAAGACATCGAATTCATCGAAAGTAACGATTAATCGAAAAAAATGCGAATAAATTTAAACAAAAGTGTGAAAAGGAAACCTGTTTGTTGTAGATATTGAAGTAGATGTTGAAGAGGTACCAGAGGCCGAACAACAGACCAAGCACCAGAGTCTTCGTCAAGCTGTTGGACTCGACGTCCTCGCCGGCGCCCTCCGGCACCGAAGTTGCCCTAGCCTCAAAGCGATTGGCCGCCTCGTCTCCGGAGCTCGCAGAAGGCAAGGAGCTCCACGGCCTGAGCTTGAACGGCGAAGCCGAGGAGGAGGAAGAGCAGAGGGACCAGGATCGGCGAGGCAAGGACGACGCAGAGACCGCGACATTGTTGAGATCGCGAAGCTTTGGCAAAGAAGAAGAAGAAGAAGAGACTGGGAGGCGTATCGGATCTAAGCTAGGGCTCGAAATCGAAGCTCTCCGAGGCTTCAATGGAGGAAGAGATTGAGCGGAGAGAGCAAAGGCAGCTGAGCTCTGCATCTTCGGAGGTTCCAGAGGCGGCGGAGATCTGAGAAATCCGAGGATCGCAGATGGAGAATTAGAAGTTGAAGAGAGAGAAAGCGAGGAGAGAGAGGGAAGACGGCCTCGGAGAGTCCGTCGCGAAGTTTTGTTTGTTTGTTTGGTTGCTCGGTCTTGGAGGGCAGAGGGAGAGAGAGAGTCGGTAAAGCAGCTATCTGAGCAGTGTACGATGGCTCTTAAAAACGCAAAACGTGGTATTAAAATATATTTTATCAAAATTTGTGGGGCATAACTGGGAGGGAATCTGATAGGTTGGATATTCTTTATTTTTCTTTTTTTTCAAAAAAAAAATCTTTTATTTCCTTTTACGTTTTGAGATATTTTTATTTTTTGATACCGACCCAATTCTTTGGCAAGAATCTTGTCCAATTGTTAACCTCATATGATTCTGATACGATCCTTTTCATATTCTATTGCATAATTTTCTTATTTTATAAGCAAATTTAGGCGGGCACAAATGAGATGAGTCTATATGTTTACGTGGTATTTGAGAGAATTGATAAAACTTTCTTATTTCAACTGTAATATATGAGAGCTTTTTAAGAATTTAACACTATTTACGATTATAACTGTGTGGTTGTAATCACAACCCCATATTTCCTATTTATTTTTTTTCAAAAATCCTTAATTTCCTCTTAAGTTTGAGGATATAATTATTTATCAAATATCTTTACATTGTCTATCAACAATATATATATATATTTAGATTATCAAATTTTTTGATCTTCGGATGTGATAAAAATGTTAAAATCTGTGACATAATAATTAAGTTTTTTCTTTTGGTATTTTATTGTAACGCCCCTATATGGGGGTTAACAGTTTTTAATGAGATAAAATAAAAATAAATAATAAAAGTAAAACCTTAAAAATAAAATTTGCCCGGGACTTAAATAAAAACTCTCAACTCAAAAATAAAAATATAAACGACAAATAAACCACAGTTTTAATGTAGCACCTTAAATTTAATAATATAAACTGTTGTCATCATCATTTTAACCCTCAACACATTGTAATACAGTCACAGAAAGTAACAATTGATGCTTACATTATCATGAAGAACATTCTCAACAATTGAAGCAGTCCCAATGTAATATAGCTACATCACTTCCTCAACTATATTTCTCGTAGCCACCTCACACTTAGTGAGTCCTGAAAAGATAAAAATATAAGGGTATGAGCAACACTATACTCAGTAGAGAAAGCCATTACTCACCTTTAGGTTTTTATCATTACCACATTAAAATCTGCATGGTTAGTAGGTTACATCATATTCCAGATTATGAAGTTTATTATGATCACATCTTATGGATACCGTAGTTAATCATTACCAAGTGTCATAATTACACATTTATACAAATATTACCAATCATCATTGTTCCTAGGTATCCATGTTAAATTGAGTATCACTCAACTCATCGAAACCCAAGTGGGCGCACTTGATCACCCTATAAACATTCCAAGGGTGTTCCGGTGAGGGGACATCAAGCCCCGAGTCCTCACCAAATCAATTCCTGTACAGTGTGTTCTGGGACTTTCAACCCAAGGAAGCGTCATCACCTTCCCCCTATTTTACCTTTTAGGGTATTCATGCCCAAGGACGTAACCGTCGCCCTCTTCATGTCTCACAATTTCTCTATATTGAATCATTATCAATAGAGTTAGTTTTCCTAACCATGCTTCTCAATTTATAACATGTGTCAATTCATTATGTTCCTCGCCGTACAATACAAGACGAGTCCATGTCACAGTTTCATATGTGATACACATATAATATCAGTTCAACATAGATATATATATATATTGCGGCAAAACAATCAATTTTAATTCTATAAAAACCTCACAAAAGATGAGTAATAGAATCCCTACCTTTCAAGCTTATCAACAGTCTCTTAATCCTGGAATCAATTAACGTTAGCTCCATACTCCCTTGATCCTAAGGCGTGCATAAGGACAATTAAAACTAAAGCACAACATACAACTACATTCATAAATAAATCATGTGTAAACCTATCTTACTAGTATGCCATTAAAGCTTTTATATAAATCTCTTTTGAATACCACAGTAAACAATTTTTGTCTTAACACAATATAAAATGTGAACAAGTAATCTATATGTTTTAGTCCCTAATAAGATTCATCAATCACTTAGGATAATATTGGAAAGGTTGCAAGACATTAAAGAATTAGGTGGTGAGCAAAGATGGGTTCTTGGTTCAGGTTAGCAGCTGGTATACCATAACAAACTGGCAGATTTACTAGTTTCCAATACAAAAATTGAATAATTCTTAGAAAATAAAATACAACTCCGATTTAGGTTTATGATAGCTCGTTAGAAAGCCTAGGATGCTACTTTTCAAATATGCAAACCAATTCCTAAAATTCATTTTAATTTAATCTTAGAATTTCAAGAAATAACCACTGCCCACAGAGGTATTACAAAGTTTAACAATATAAATTTTCTGTCTAGGGCATATACACTTAGACTTCATACATATGCTCCAAAATAGCAACAAACATATACTTAGGTTTAAGAACGCAAATTTGAATAATCCTTTAGTATAAAAGAAAATTTATAAATGAAAGACTAAATTTGTTCAAAAGATTCTGTAACGCCCCTATATGGGGGTTAACAGTTTTTAATGAGATAAAATAAAAATAAATAATAAAAGTAAAACCTTAAAGATTAAAATTTGCCCGGGACTTAAATGAAAACTCTCAACTCAAAAATAAAAATATAAACGATAAATAAACCACAGTTTTAATGTAGCACCTTAAATTTAATAATATAAACTGTTGTCATCATCATTTTAACCCTCAACACATTGTAATACAGTCACAGAAAGTAACAATTGATGCTTACATTATCATGAAGAACATTCTCAACAATTGAAGCAGTCCCAATGTAATATAGCTACATCACTTCCTCAACTATATTTCTCGTAGCCACCTCACACTTAGTGAGTCCTGAAAAGATAAAAATATAAGGGTATGAGCAACACTATGCTCAGTAGAGAAAGCCATTACTCACCTTTAGGTTTTTATCATTACCACATTAAAACCTGCATGGTTAGTAAGTTACATCATATTCCAGATTATGAGGTTTATTATGATCACATCTTATGGATACCGTAGTTAATCATTACCAAGTGTCATAATTACACATTTATACAAATATTACCAATCATCATTGTTCCTAGGTATCCATGTTAAATTGAGTATCACTCAACTCATCGAAACCCAAATGGGCGCACTTGATCACCCTATAAACATTCCAAGGGTGTTCCGGTGAGGGGACATCAAGCCCCGAGTCCTCACCAAATCAATTCCTGTACAGTGTGTTCTGGGACTTTCAACCCAAGGAAGCGTCATCGCCTTCCCCCTATTTTACCTTTTAGGGTATTCATGCCCAAGGACGTAACCGTCGCCCTCTTCATGTCTCACAATTTCTCTATATTGAATCATTATCAATAGAGTTAGTTTTCCTAACCATGCTTCTCAATTTATAACATGTGTCAATTCATTATGTTCCTCGCCGTACAATACAAGACGAGTCCATGTCACAGTTTCATATGTGATACACATATAATATCAGTTCAACATAGATATATATATATATTGCGGCAAAACAATCAATTTTAATTCTATAAAAACCTCACAAAAGATGAGTAATAGAATCCCTACCTTTCAAGCTTATCAACAGTCTCTTAATCCTGGAATCAATTAACGTTAGCTCCATACTCCCTTGATCCTAAGGCGTGCATAAGGACAATTAAAACTAAAGCACAACATACAACTACATTCATAAATAAATCATGTGTAAACCTATCTTACTAGTATGCCATTAAAGCTTTTATATAAATCTCTTTTGAATACCACAGTAAACAATTTTTGTCTTAACACAATATAAAATGTGAACAAGTAATCTATATGTTTTAGTCCCTAATAAGATTCATCAATCACTTAGGATAATATTGGAAAGGTTGCAAGACATTAAAGAATTAGGTGGTGAGCAAAGATGGGTTCTTGGTTCAGGTTAGCAGCTGGTATACCATAACAAACTGGCAGATTTACTAGTTTCCAATACAAAAATTGAATAATTCTTAGAAAATAAAATACAACTCCGATTTAGGTTTATGATAGCTCGTTAGAAAGCCTAGGATGCTACTTTTCAAATATGCAAACCAATTCATAAAATTCATTTTAATTTAATCTTAGAATTTCAAGAAATAACCACTGCCCATAGGGGTATTACAAAGTTTAACAATATAAATTTTCTGTCTAGGGCATATACACTTAGACTTCATACATATGCTCCAAAATAGCAACAAACATATACTTAGGTTTAAGAACGCAAATTTGAATAATCCTTTAGTATAAAAGAAAATTTATAAATGAAAGACTAAATTTGTTCATAAGATTCTAACCTCGGATTATGGTTAGTTGGAAGCTTGAAATGGCTTCAAAACAGGTTCCTTTACTTCGGTATGACTGAAATTCTTGCTCAAATGGAGGTGATGGTGGCTGATTTTTATGGCTGCCTTGAAGAAGTTCTCTAAGTATTTTGCTTCAGCAAAGAAATGAGAAGAAGAGTGTGGGAACCGTGGAAGAAAAAGGAAGAAAAGATGAAGTCTTTGAAAAGAAGTGATAGAAACAATTATAGAGGAGACATGTTGAAGCATGTCACGGAGGAAATAAAGAAAATGAGGGTCAAGAGTAGTTGGAAAATATATCCTTATGTCTCATCTAAAGACTTTAACACACATAATGCCAATATGACATTTTTGAGATTTATTAGAAGTTCTAAGGCTTTTTAGTAATCATACTAAATAAATATAGGAGAATTTTAGAAAATTTAAAAATAGATAAAAATAAATATTATAAAATAAATTTAAATGAAGCAATTTTTTTTTTATACATTAAAAATTAATTTAATTACCTCAATACCCGTTAGAAGAATAACGGGTGTCACAGCTCTACCCCCCTTAAAGAAATTTCGTCCTCGAAATTTCAATTCAGCAATACTAGTAAAAATTTTGATTCCATTATGATTCCAATTCCGAGTCTAAACCGTTAATGTTGTTTATCTTCCAAAGTTAAGTTATCGTATCTCCACTTATTTACTTGCATAATAAATCTTACTCCTAAATCCCTCAATGAGAGTATTTCTGACAAGTTTCAACTTATAACACCGTATAATAGTCTAAGAATCTGATCAGGCATACATATTGACCATATCATGATTCCAGTCCTTCATTGTCCATGGACTGTGATTTACAATCACATTTAAGGAGATTGCCAGAGAAATTTTATATACTTCATCTTTAGGTTCCTTTTCCTTTTTGAGTAAGGAAAAGTCAAATATATTTGATTTCATACCTCAACTAATAAACTAAAACATAATCATAAAACATATATCACAAACACTTATATTCAAAACCATACATTAAACTTATTCATAGAGATATTAAACGGAATCTCTGGTTGTAGACAAACCCGACATATTTTTCATTAAACAGCTATCATCATGACACAAACATTCAACCCAAATAATATATTCATATTTCATATGGAATATCCCCATAATTGACTCTGGTACTTCCACATAATATTAACAGAATATTACACATTACAAACATAATACGGATACGTTTCGAGAGTACAAGGCACTCCGTATACCAGCTATCCATATCATGCATGCTTATAGAATACAAAAACATCGATAAACAAAAGATCGGACCTTAAGAAGGATGCGTTTCGAGAGCATCAAGTACTCCGTATCCAGCCATCCCGGCATTAGGCTCAATGAATCTAAAAGATTGAACAACAACGTACCACAAGAAACACAGAATACAAGGCAAACGGTTATTCGTAACACACGAAATACGGACACACATGCCTACATGCCAAAGATAAAACAAAAAGATTACAGATGGAGATTCAAATCAATTGGCCGCTCCCGGCTTTCTCTTTCCCATTCAAGCTTGGATGTTGCAGTGTCGGATTCTGGATGTATGATTTGCATTTTATCTATCAATTCCTCAGCTGTTGAAGCAGTGACAAAGATTTGTCTCTCCGATTCTGTAGTGATGTTTTCTTCCACAGCGTAATCTAGAAATTTCAAAAGACCGTCATAAAAACCCTTTACGTTCAGCAGTCCCAAAGGTTTGGAATAAAAGCCCAACAATTGCCCACAAGCAACTATAAATATTTCCTCAAGAGTACCTAGACCACCAGGTAATGCTATAAAAGCATCAGAATTATAGATTATGTCTTTAAAATTTTTAGGGATACTCCTGACTCCTTCTCCCTTACCTATGGCTTCCTTACAAAGGTTTCCTTCAACTGGAATATGAGGCCAAATTCTTACATCAGTAGCGTCGCTAGACCTAGCTGCTAGTGCCATATTTACCATCATTTTTATACTACCACCCCCATAGATTATGTTAATCTTTTTGCGTGCTAGAACTTGCCCTAAGTGATTTGCAGCTTCTAAATAAGCTTTATCTTTTCCAAAGCTGGAACCACAAAAGACACAGACATTCTTTATTTTCTTCGTGGACTGGGAGGTAGACATATTTGGTTTATAGAAGTGGTTGCTTAATGTCTGCTCCACTTAGACTTCGGGTTCTACATGAGATTTTAAAGATGAGAAATATACAAAAAGGGCTAAAGAGATAGACGAGTAGGTAATGAAAAGGTAATCCAAAGATTTAAACAAAATCTTGTGCGGATAAGAAAGTAAGATAAGGTGATTGATAGTTTATAGAAAATCTGATTCACTTTTTGAAAAAGATTAGACACTAATTGTATAACTTTTGACAATTGAGAACAATTCGACAAAAGACCCTCTTGACACAACTGTAGACTTTTTGACAAATATACACCAAGTCTAGAAATTTAATATAAACGACAAATACTGTAGAACTTTTGAAATTTGAGACACAAATCTTGAAATATCTGGATAAGCTTTTCAAAATTCAAACATATTACTGTACCGTATGTAACGTGTTTGATAAGATAATATATTTTATTATATATATATTTAAGAAAATCATAAATTAAATAAGATATTAACACTTACTGTATCAATCTAATAATCACAATTATTTCAAACACAAAAGCAAATATTCTGAGTAAAAGAAAAACACAAACTGTTGAACATAAGCTAAAACTGCTTCAAATAAGTAAAGACTAAATAACCTTTATAGAGCGATGACTTATTCCCCATCCAGTTTTCTTATGGCTTGACAAACAGGATCTAAAAATACCATATTCCTGAGGCGTTGTCTTTCTGTATAAAATTTAGGCCAGAGTTTAAAAATAGCTCATTGAACATATCCACTAGGGTGACCGTGGATAGGAGGATGGATGCTATCCAAGTTCTCCTTTGAAAGTCCATCCCTACAAAACCTTATTTTATCCTCTCTATTCGTAGACATATAACCAGGTGAAGTACATTTACCGTTACAATTTTGTCTTCCACATTTGTTACAAGTGACCACGATGGCACGAGCTCTTCTTTTCATTGCACTACGACTGGTACCTGTTCCTGGTAAACCGACATCTTGACTAAAGTCACTCGGACGGATTTTCCCCTCTATTAACATTCTCACATCACAAGGGATACCAAAACGCATAAGAATCCACAACCGAGTAATTCTAGCCTTGTATTTCTTTCTGAGAATCTTTTGGGAGAGTGATGGGAAATACTTTCTCAGGTGTTGGTACTTTGGGTCCATGATGAGATGAAAGAAGAGTAAATAGAAAGGAAAAATTAAGATAGTAAATTGCAGAATCCTAGAATTCCTTCTTCTTTTAGAGGAAAAGAAGAATTTCTAATGAAAAAGAAGAGGATTTGCGATTTAGAGAGAAAATAACAAATTAAGAGAGAAAAAGTGAACTCGGAGAAATAAGCTCCTATGCACAGTAAACGTATATGTAAACAATGATTAAACCACTGTATATGACACGTATAGAGATCACGTGAGAGAGACAGTGTGAATCAAACTGATTTAAGATTTGAACTAGGCCCAAATGTTCTTAGTTGAAAATGGTCAGGTTGTTTCGGCCTTAACACATTTAGAACGAGTTAAATAACAAACATAAAATTGAAAACCAATTTGTATAAATCTTAAACTCAATTTAAAGCCCACTATAGATAAAGTTAACTATGAACAACAAATCTAATTTAACGACAACAAGGATCTTCCTGAATGATATTTAAAATCATTTCATAACAACATAATCTTCCAGCAACTCAAATAATTTTGTTTTAATCAAAACCTTATTGAACAATGCATACACCCATATGTTATTCCTAATACTCAACATCTATCAATGGATTCATCATCATTACTACCAAGGGTTTAGAATGCGACTAACCTTGAAATCAATACGATTTACGTCTTTCAACGTAGACCATATCAATGAACAAAGACACTTGATGTTACTACTTAAGAACATCTATAATCCCCACAATTCTACTCATACAATATATAATTTCCTCATATAACAAAACCTTAGGTAACCAAAAGATTCACTGATACACTTAAATACAATGTACGTAACGAAATATTCCAATTTTGAGATTCATGCATTCTAGACTTTACACAGTCTCAACAGACCAAAAGTCTAACATTTATCTCTCTCAAGATTCAATACCATGATTCCCAACTTATATCATATTCCTCAAATATATAGAACTTTTAAGAAAAGACATTGACACTTATGTGCTCCATCGAATCCACACATAATCATTACTTAGGTTTGAATCAATTACGAAAAATTTGGCATATCTATGTCAAACTTTAAAATCAATAAATCAAGCCTTATATTTCTTATTGTTTTTCACGAGACAAAAGGCTTTTAAATCCTCGTATCTATACGAATTTCTCATCGTTTATACGAATTAGATATGCTTATAGATCCAAATATTATACGAATCTCTCATAAGCATTCTACTTATAAACTCATTCCATATAATTATCATTCCCTTATAACTATTAATACTTTCCTTCTATATAATTATTGTACTCATATAACTATTGATATTTTCATTCTATGGCCTTTCCATGTTACATCCTTTTAGACTGTATAAATCAATGTGAAGGTTCATTTTGATGATGACAATGAAAATTCAGCTTCAAAACCATCTCAAAAATATATTTTTTTAAAGTGGTGCTACACTCCCTAGGTTAACCGAACCTAGGCTCTGATACCAAAAATTCTGTAACGCCCCTATATGGGGGTTAACAGTTTTTAATGAGATAAAATAAAAATAAATAATAAAAGTAAAACCTTAAAGATTAAAATTTGCCCGGGACTTAAATGAAAACTCTCAACTCAAAAATAAAAATATAAACGATAAATAAACCACAGTTTTAATGTAGCACCTTAAATTTAATAATATAAACTGTTGTCATCATCATTTTAACCCTCAACACATTGTAATACAGTCACAGAAAGTAACAATTGATGCTTACATTATCATGAAGAACATTCTCAACAATTGAAGCAGTCCCAATGTAATATAGCTACATCACTTCCTCAACTATATTTCTCGTAGCCACCTCACACTTAGTGAGTCCTGAAAAGATAAAAATATAAGGGTATGAGCAACACTATGCTCAGTAGAGAAAGCCATTACTCACCTTTAGGTTTTTATCATTACCACATTAAAACCTGCATGGTTAGTAAGTTACATCATATTCCAGATTATGAGGTTTATTATGATCACATCTTATGGATACCGTAGTTAATCATTACCAAGTGTCATAATTACACATTTATACAAATATTACCAATCATCATTGTTCCTAGGTATCCATGTTAAATTGAGTATCACTCAACTCATCGAAACCCAAATGGGCGCACTTGATCACCCTATAAACATTCCAAGGGTGTTCCGGTGAGGGGACATCAAGCCCCGAGTCCTCACCAAATCAATTCCTGTACAGTGTGTTCTGGGACTTTCAACCCAAGGAAGCGTCATCACCTTCCCCCTATTTTACCTTTTAGGGTATTCATGCCCAAGGACGTAACCGTCGCCCTTTTCATGTCTCACAATTTCTCTATATTAAATCATTATTAATAGAGTTAATTTTCCTAACCATGCTTCTCAATTTATAACATGTGTCAATTCATTATGTTCCTCGCCGTACAATACAAGACGAGTCCATGTCACAGTTTCATATGTGATACACATATAATATCAGTTCAACATAGATATATATATATATTGCGGCAAAACAATCAATTTTAATTCTATAAAAACCTCACAAAAGATGAGTAATAGAATCCCTACCTTTCAAGCTTATCAACAGTCTCTTAATCCTGGAATCAATTAACGTTAGCTCCATACTCCCTTGATCCTAAGGCGTGCATAAGGACAATTAAAACTAAAGCACAACATACAACTACATTCATAAATAAATCATGTGTAAACCTATCTTACTAGTATGCCATTAAAGCTTTTATATAAATCTCTTTTGAATACCACAGTAAACAATTTTTGTCTTAACACAATATAAAATGTGAACAAGTAATCTATATGTTTTAGTCCCTAATAAGATTCATCAATCACTTAGGATAATATTGGAAAGGTTGCAAGACATTAAAGAATTAGGTGGTGAGCAAAGATGGGTTCTTGGTTCAGGTTAGCAGCTGGTATACCATAACAAACTGGCAGATTTACTAGTTTCCAATACAAAAATTGAATAATTCTTAGAAAATAAAATACAACTCCGATTTAGGTTTATGATAGCTCGTTAGAAAGCCTAGGATGCTACTTTTCAAATATGCAAACCAATTCATAAAATTCATTTTAATTTAATCTTAGAATTTCAAGAAATAACCACTGCCCATAGGGGTATTACAAAGTTTAACAATATAAATTTTCTGTCTAGGGCATATACACTTAGACTTCATACATATGCTCCAAAATAGCAACAAACATATACTTAGGTTTAAGAACGCAAATTTGAATAATCCTTTAGTATAAAAGAAAATTTATAAATGAAAGACTAAATTTGTTCATAAGATTCTAACCTCGGATTATGGTTAGTTGGAAGCTTGAAATGGCTTCAAAACAGGTTCCTTTACTTCGGTATGACTGAAATTCTTGCTCAAATGGAGGTGATGGTGGCTGATTTTTATGGCTGCCTTGAAGAAGTTCTCTAAGTATTTTGCTTCAGCAAAGAAATGAGAAGAAGAGTGTGGGAACCGTGGAAGAAAAAGGAAGAAAAGATGAAGTCTTTGAAAAGAAGTGATAGAAACAATTATAGAGGAGACATGTTGAAGCATGTCACGGAGGAAATAAAGAAAATGAGGGTCAAGAGTAGTTGGAAAATATATCCTTATGTCTCATCTAAAGACTTTAACACACATAATGCCAATATGACATTTTTGAGATTTATTAGAAGTTCTAATGCTTTTTAGTAATCATACTAAATAAATATAGGAGAATTTTAGAAAATTTAAAAATAGATAAAAATAAATATTATAAAATAAATTTAAATGAAGCAATTTTTTTTTATACATTAAAAATTAATTTAATTACCTCAATACCCGTTAGGAGAATAACGAGTGTCACAATTCTAACCTCGGATTATGGTTAGTTGGAAGCTTGAAATGGCTTCAAAACAGGTTCCTTTACTTCGGTATGACTGAAATTCTTGCTCAAATGGAGGTGATGGTGGCTGATTTTTATGGCTGCCTTGAAGAAGTTCTCTAAGTATTTGGCTTCAGCAAAGAAATGAGAAGAAGAGTGTGGGAACCGTGGAAGAGAAAGGAAGAAAAGATGAAGTCTTTGAAGAGAAGTGATGGAAACAATTATAGAGGAGACATGTTGAAGCATGTCACGGAGGAAATAAAGAAAATGAGGGTCAAGAGTAGTTGGAAAAGATATCCTTATGTCTCATCTAAAGACTTTAACACATATAATGCCAATATGACATTTTTGAGATTTATTAGAAGTTCTAAGGCTTTTTAGTAATCATACTAAATAAATATAGGAGAATTTTAGAAAATTTAAAAATAGATAAAAATAAATATTATAAAATAAATTTAAATGAAGCAATTTTTTTTTATACATTAAAAATTAATTTAATTACCTCAATACCCGTTAGGAGAATAACGGGTGTCACATTTATGACTAAGCAGTTGTTTGGTATGTCGGTTGGAACCATATAAATAATGTAAAACTTTCAATAGCTATAATAAAAAATAAAAATTTGCTACAGTATAAAGTACTCATATGTTATAATTTTTAATGTAATAAAAATGTTAACATCTGTGACATACAAATTAAGTTTTTTTTTTAGTATTTTACGACTAAGTGGTTATTTGGTATGTCAGTTGGAACCGCATAGATAACGTAAAAATCTCAATAATTATAATAAAAAGTAAAAATTTACTACAGTATAAAACATTTATATACTATAATTTTTAAACCAATATTTTTAGTTTCAATCCTGTTTCAAACATCCTACAAAATCTCTTATTTTTTACGTTTTTTTCTTCCAATCAAATGTGCTATTTTGGTAGGTAACTTCTTTTTTGGTTGAGCATTATTAAGACTTTGGCTTGATTAAAGAATGACAGGTGGGGTACAGAGACTGGCGAAATGCAAATTGGACTTGACTTGGATTTGTATTGGGTCTTCATTTTTTTGCCTTTTCCGGGGAGGTTATTGGGTTCATTTTGGGGGAAGCCATTTCCAACAACCGGCGAGACTTCCCCCTTACAAAAAATACAAATAAAAAAAATGAAAATAAAAAATAATCTAGAATTTCTAATTATTGATCAAATCTTTTGAACATTGTTGTTGCAAGTTATGGTCATCCACGCTCGGTTTAATGAATAGCGGGTAGGTGAAAAAAAGTTGATATGTCTATAAACTTGTATTTGGTAAAATAAGTTAAAACTCGTTACTTTCAACTTAAATAGAATAAAGCTTTTATATCTTATAATATAAAATAAAAATATGTTACAATATCAAGCTTTTATATGCTATATTATTTTCAGTTTCAACTCATTTCTTAAATATCTTAAAATTTTTAATAAAGAGTGTGTTTTGTAAAAGGGAGAGACTGAGGGAGGGAGGGAGGGAGGGAGGGAGAGAGAGAGAGAGGGGGGTGGGGGAGAGAGACAAAGGGAGATGACTAATCTCACATTTGGTTAGTGGAAATAGAGGAGAGAGAGAAGAGGTAGAAGGATGTGTTCTCCTTCTTAGCTAACTAGATTGAATTCTTTCGTTAGTAGAAGGATTTTAAACAATCCATCATATTAGTTTCAAAAGACTATTTTACCGTTTAATAAATTATTAATAAATAATATAAATGATCAATATGACAATTAGATAGATAACTAACATATCATTTTAAGTCTTTTTTTATCTTATCAAACAAGGTAAATTGTTATTATAATTTTTTTTATTATTTTAAGTCTCTTTATCCATCTTGCTTTCTATCCCCTAAAAAAATCTAACTAGTACAATAATATCAAATACTGTAGTGTTATAATTTTGCTAAAAGCATTGCTTAAAAGAAATATTAAAAAAAAATCAACTAATATTTGAAAAAAAAATTGAAGTAACTTTGTACTTTCTAAGTAATGAGATTGACTTTAATGCCGCACAACTCATCATGCTCTCAATTTATAAAGATGGCAAAAAACCTTTCTTGCATTTAAGCCAATAGGCGTAACATGTCCACTACATCACCGTCACAAAGTCACAAGTACAAATGGCAAGTTGCGTTGGCTTGCCTTATCTTCATCCTCACTTTTCCTCCTAACCTCTGTCGGGGGTGGTTGGCCTATAAATGCCATGGCAAGGAAAGGGTATTTTTCATCAGACGTGTCAACTTTTCAAATGCCAGGAAAAAAAAAAAAAGATCTATATTAAAAACGTATAAAGAGACCAAAGGAAAATAAAAACAATAAAAAGGAAGTTTTCTAAGATAACATTATGAATGAAGCACTCATAATTTCTCGATTGAAATAAATGGATGAACGGTGATACATCATCAATGTGAGCTTCACAGGCCCTTTAGGACAAGAGTTTAACTAAAATAATCTTAATTCAAACTCATTTCAAATATTAGAATAGGAAAATATATATATATAAATATAAAGGGAAAGAAGAAAATAAAAACAATAATAAAAAAGTTTGCTAAGATAACATTAAAAGTGTGTTTGGCTGTAGTTCGAACCATTTTTTCACTTATAAACAGTATAAAGTTTTTATATGCTACAGTAACAAAAAAAATCGTTACAGTGTAAAGCTTTTACAATACTACATTAAAAACAGTTCTAACAAATGGTTCTAACCACCGTGTTAAATACCCGTTAAAAATGACGCATTCAAAATTTCTTAATTGAAATAAATAAATGAACAGTGATGTATCATCAATGTGAGCCTCACATGCCGTTTAGGACAAGAGTTCGAACTAAAAAATATTGATTCAAACTCATTTTGTCATAATATTTTTCCTCATAAATTGAAAATTTTTACAGTTTAAACTCATTTCCTGAAGGGCTTATAGTGAAAAGCCAGAATCATTTTGCGAGGCACGAAAGTGTACCAAATTAGCATAACATTATAAATTCAAGTAAACCCTTCACAAGCTTTACACATACAGAGGCGTCTACAAGGTACCAACAAGACTGAGTCGATAACCTTAGAAGGCCTGCATTGTATCGGCTTCCTCGCAAAGACGGAACTTCCGGAAACATCTACAAGGCCAAGGTGGTTTGCAGTGAAGGCCTCTAAAGTAGAGATTTTGTGTAATTATCACAAAAGCAAAAGGGAGCGCAATGAAGGCCCATAGATGGTGGCAAATGGCAAAGAAGGCTCACCAAAAAAAAAAACAAGGAAGATTGGCAATGCAGGCAAAGAGGGAATCAATCTTCCAGGAAAAACAAGCCTAAAGCAATGATACCATGTTGAAAACTATGCCATAGATTGAGAATTGCTGTGAGCCTGCCTAGGATTATATACAATTTCTAAAAGCAACAAGGGAAAACCAAAACCTCTGACAGAGTGATTTAAGGGATACCCTTTATTATTTTCAAACTTCTCAAGATAAAATCAACTTTGAAAACCCCCATTTGGTAACATTTTTAAAATATGTGAAAATTGTTTTGTCTTAACAAATTGTACTAAGAGTGTTTTTGAAACTCTTGCCTAAAAAAAATACAAAAACATTCCCTAATATTTCCAAAACGATAACAAACGGATGTAACTTTTACCACAACGGGTAATCACAGAGCTTACGATGACCACCACCTGTTGTTGAATACAAAGGAGCAGGCGATGCCCTCCACAATTTCATATAGGAAACCTGCGTGGTTCAACCCATGAAGTGTTAGTAATGTCATCGTACGGAACAAATTAAATTTGTCAAAAAAAAATTTAATTCCAAAATGTTGAGAAGCTCAAGAAGGGTTGGGACTGTTAACAATATTCTCACGGTTCTTGTGTTTTATTTAAGCCTCTAGTTTTCCTCGCAAATTAACCACTAAAGGGGTGGGGGGGGAGAAAGAAAGAAAAAAGGAAGCAGAAAATGCACAAGCTTCTGATCCTATCAAGTGATAGACTAGAACAAAACCACTTTTGTCAATCTACTGCAATGTTCTATAGTTCTATAAAGAGTACCACCATACAAGGTATACTGATTAATGAACATATTTTTACCAAAACAAATATCTTGAAGGTCAAAAGCAAAGCTCAAGGAAAGCCAGGGGTCCAAAATTAATAACACTTATCTTATGTTTGGTCAGGTAGAAAGAAAATAGGAAAGGAAGATGGAAAATTGTTGTATTCGGAAACTAGAGAAGAAGGAGAGAACCTTTCTCTTATTGTATTTGGTATGGTTTCTATCCTATGCAGAGATTAAAATTGGGGTTCTTCGAAGGATTTGATATCCCTCCCCCACTTTATTCCCTCTTTTTTTTTCTCCTTTAACAGACAACCATGGATCTCAAATCCTTCCCCTAATAATCCCCTCATCCCTCTCCCTCTTTCTACTTTTCTCACCTGCCAAACAAACTTGTATCAACAACGAAGTACATTTCTATCAAACCCTTTTCCAAAAATTGGTCAAAAACAGAAAAATAATTTCTTATATCTGAATTTGCAATAAATCATACGTGTCTCAAAACAACATGCTCAAGCTTCTCCCTTCGGAAAATTAACAGCTATATGAAAACCTTATCTCTTACCAATTAAAAGAGGCCTTAAAGACCGGAGCCAACGCCACTCCGCCAACAATTGGTAGCCAGGAAGCAACCACTCGAAGAGCAGACATCTAAAGAAACAAAAATAGAAGTCGAAAATATTTACTTGGAAATATCAGAACCATGAAATTCCCAAGTTATACTCTAACAGTGAATACTTTATTGTTCATAATCAATAATCATACACAGTCATGCAAAAACCACCAGCAAACAATTTTATTCATGGAACTTAAAAACTCTAATGTAATACTGGAAATTATTTCGCTCCATGTCCTGATTGTAAAGGATTACAATTACACATTTTCATCAAGTCCGAGCACATTTTACCTTCCGTTTGGTACACTGGTCTAAATGCACCAGTTCAAATAATATACAGTATAAAGCTCTTATATAGTACTATATTTGAACCTATTTTTTCAGTTCAAACCAATTTGTCGAACACCCTTTTAAGAGATCCGAACTGATAATCAAAGACAAAAAGAGTGGATGAAACTCACCTTCCCCAGAAACATAGCAGAGAGGACAGCTGGGGAGAACGGCTCCATAGCTTGATTGTATGATCAGTGAATGAAACAGCGGCTTCACCAGGACTCATGTTTGTAAAAGGAACCAAGACCAGCAGTAAAATCGCCGCGAGCTGTCAACAAGTTGCTCACTTTAAGCATCAACTTATATCAGAAAACACAATTTCAGAGGCGATATAAGTACCTGCAAACCACAAACTTCCGGTGTTTTGCAGAGACCAACGGAAAATAGAAGAAAAGCGACAATTACACAAACTGGGGACTGGTAAATTTTGGAGACCTGCAACCAAGGACAATCACATCCTATTCTCTTTCTCTAGCTAACAAGTTCTATAGATGTATTGTTATCAATTATAGAAAGTAAAGATTGAAGAATATATATTGAAGCTTTGTAAATTTGAGTATTCATTATTGCTAACACTTTGTTGTTCTACTGCTGGTGTTTATTTTTAAAATTTGATTTTTTATAAGAGAACAAACAGAATCCACAAAGAAATAGAAAAGAAAAGGATCAAAATGAAAAGCAAAAAAAGTCAAGTATCCTATTGGACACTTTCAACAAGGGCCTTGACTATTTTCAACACAGAAAATGTTTAGGATACAAACTTTACCAATAATTTTATTGGTAAGTATTTTAAGTATTGCTACGTCAATAAACTACACCAATAAAATTATAACAACTTATTAAGATTAAAGTTAATGGTCTCGTTTATTTCTATTTTTAAAATTTTTTAAAATATTTTTACATGTTATTCAAGATAAA
Source organism: Artocarpus heterophyllus (assembly GCA_025403435.1). Lineage (NCBI taxonomy): Eukaryota > Viridiplantae > Streptophyta > Magnoliopsida > Rosales > Moraceae > Artocarpus > Artocarpus heterophyllus. The sequence goes on along the minus strand of CM046346.1, from coordinate 6,299,232 downwards.
AATTTTAAAAACATTTTTTCTATAATTCTTTCAAAAATCTTATTTTTCAAATTAAAAATATTTTTATCTATTTTAAAAGTAACATCAAATGGCCCTAATATTTTTAGCATTAAGAGTAATGTTGCGGTTACAACTTGTCCTCTTATAAAGGATAAAATCCACCTGTAAGACCCAAGTACTATTTGTCTCCATTGAAACTTAGAACCCATTTCATATGTAATTCATCCTTAGTGAGAGGACGGGGTTATAACTCACCTCCATGGGATTATATAATATTTTTTCTACCGTTACTCTTTCACAAATTTTCCAAAAAAGTCCAACATCAAATATACGACTGATCTAGAGATGGAAAGTAATAAGTAAAGATTAGTCGAAAGAAAAAAACAATAAATTAATATAAGCTAAAAGTGAGAAAACGATGCCTGTTTGTTGAAGTAGATGTTATAGAGGCACCAGAGACCAAACAACGAGCCAAGCACCAGCGTCTTCGTGAAGCTGTTGGACACGGCTCTTGCCCTAACCTCAAAGCCATCTGCCGCGTCATCACCGGCGCCGGAGCTGTTGGAGTCGACGCTCGCCGTAACGTCGAAGCGATTAGCCGCCTCATTGACTGAGCTCGCAGAAGGCACGGAGCTGCACGGCCGGAACTCAGATGGCGAAGAGGTGGGACACATACACAGGGACCAGGATCGGCGAGGCAAAAACGCAGAGACCGAGACCGCAACCGTGACATCGTTGTGATGGCGAGGCTTCGGCGACGAAGACGAAGAAGGAGAGACTGAAACTCGCATCGGATCAAAGCTGCTAGGTTTCGAAATCGAAGCTCTCCGAGGCTTCAATAGAATGAGAGATTCAACGGAGAAGCCGAAGGTTAAGCTCTGCATCTTTGGATTTCCAGCGGTTTGAGAACCGAGAAATCCCAAGATCGTAGTGTTGGGATTGACGTCCTGCATGCGTTATATATTGTTGATTGATTAAATAAAAATTATATTTATTTATTTATTCAAATAAAAATTGTTATCCTTAATGAGAGTCATTAATAGCAAGTTGTAACTTGAAGTTGAAGTTGGAACTATATAACATACGAAAATTTTACACTATAGCATATTTTTGTTTTATATTATATCATATAAGAGCTTTATAAATTTGTATTGTAACTTAGTTTCTAAACATTTAGAACTATAACATCAATACTAATAATAGATTTGATGAACAATCGAGTTTTCTCAAATCAAATTAACTTATCATCAATAAAAAAAAAAAACAGCAAAGTTACAAGTAACCTTATAAGCTTTCTCTAAACTCATATCATTATTTAAGTCCTAGAAAATAATAATAATAAGATAGATATATCTAACAATAATACTCCAAACTAATTATAAAAGTAAGAAACATTTTTCCTAATTTGGATAATTGTTAATGTATTTGACTCCCATAAAATAAAGATTTAGACTTATGAAGATTAAACATTCTTAAAGATGATGCAACCACCACTAAACCTGGGAATAAACAAAGAATTTCAAAAGAATATGAGAATAAATTGATGTTATTAAATTTTGATACTTATCTCGTAGTTGCTTCAACAAAATACTCCCTTTGCTTGAATTTTTTTTCTTTCTTTCAAAACTGACCCCAATATCGTCGGTTGAAAGATTATCGTAAGAATTAAGTAAAGAAAAAATTGCAAATAACTAATAAATTTCTCACAAAGATAGATTAATCAAAATAACTTTAGAAACTCTCATATATTTGCGATTTATAACTTTAATATTACTAAATATATCAAGTAAAAATAATCGCAATAATTAATATAGTTATATTACAACCCAAGAAGTAATATTGCAAATTCAAAGCATTGAAAAGTTGCTATTAACAAAATAACAAATAAAGTTAACAATAATGGTATTTCTCAATTAAAAACAGAAATAATAAAGTAAATAATAAAAATTATAAATAACAGATAAAAGAAGAGGGATAAACCGTTGCAGATAACTAATAACCTTGTTACTATTAACTAATGTATATCAACTCAGGTGCTCTACCAGTAAAATCACATGATATTATATAGCAATTTAAGTCATATTCGTGTAAACCCATATTTTCATATTGAGTCCGAGTCGGCCCACATATCCGTTTAGTTAGGAAAATCACTCAGATCTATTGCTACAACTAATATAAGCAATGTAAGGGCTACTTTACTTGCTTGATCCACTTATCTATACTTATACTTTGTGGATTTAGGAAATAAATATTATATTTTTTCACTTTATTTAAAAGTAACTTTGTTAAATGTATTCTTTTAAAACTTATTTGCCTATTTTTTTTTATCTTTAATAAAACCTAATAAATCGAATCAATTTAGTATCAATCATGTTATCGAGTTGGGCTGATTTTGAGTCGTGTTCTCGTATCGGACTCAAATTACCACCCCTACAATATTGATATGGACACCTGGGTTACTAGAGTTCAAATTTGAATAAGAACCATAGCTATTATTACTGGTAATTGCTCCATAACAGCTTGTAATAGCCAAGCCTTCACTTCTACGGCAACTGTTTGTCGTAGAGGTTGAGAAGGGGAAGCACCATTGAGAATGACCACATTGGAAAAAGAAGAGAAACTCATACAAGGCTAAGAATTAACTGATCTAATCGGATTTTTACTCTTGCAGAAAAAAAAAATGACATTTGCTTATTGATGGTTGATTGTATATTTTATGATATTTTAATGAACATCTCAAGAAAATCATATGATTATTAATTTGATTATAAATTTTGCATATAGTTGTTGTATGCATGAGAATTAACTTTATAAATAAAAATTTCAAAGTTTGTAATAATTAATTAAAGTCAGGATTTCTAATTAAATATTACAAGTGCGGTCTCTTATTAAGAATGAAATAATCTTATCCAGATTATTAATGTAGAGACATTGGACTAAGATATTTTTAATAATGGAAATATATAATTATTTTAGACCAAATAATTTATGAATCTCTAATAATTTTTCATTGAAAATAGAGTTTTCAAATTTATCACTATGATGATAATATATATGATAGTCTCAATCTTGAGTGTTTATTAGACCCCTGTATATAAGGTTATGTTTTTTTTTTTATTTACTTGGTAAGATTTGATTAAGAAAAAGTCATATCCTTTGTATCTTAAAATAATCAAAACGGTCTGTAACATATAATTAATTGTTATAATTAATTATTCAATTAAAGTATGTGTCACGACCTGTAACGCCCCTATATGGGGGTTAACAGTTTTTAATGAGATAAAATAAAAATAAATAATAAAAGTAAAACCTTAAAAATAAAATTTGCCCGGGACTTAAATGAAAACTCTCAACTCAAAAATAAAAATATAAACGACAAATAAACCACAGTTTTAAATGTAGCACCTTAAATTTAATAATATAAACTGTTGTCATCATCATTTTAACCCTCAACACATTATAATACAGTCACAGAAAGTAACAATTGATGCTTACATTATCATGAAGAACATTCTCAACGATTGAAGCAGTCCCAATGTAATATAGTTACATCACTTCCTCAACTATATTTCTCGTAGCCACCTCACACTTAGTGAGTCCTGAAAAGATATAAACAAAAGGGAATGAGCAACACTATGCTCAGTAGAGAAAGCCATTACTCACCTTTAGGTTTTTATCATTACCCCATTAAAATCTGCATGGTTAGTAAGTCACATCATATTCCAGATTATGAGGTTTATTATGATCACATCTTATGGATACCGTAGTTAATCATTACCAAGTGTCATAATTACACATTTATACAAATATTACCAATCATCATTGTTCCTAGGTATCCATGTTAAATTGAGTATCACTCAACTCATCGAGACCCAAATGGGCGCACTTGATCACCCTATAAACATTCCAAGGGTGTTCCGGTGAGGGGACATCAAGCCCCGAGTCCTCACCAAATCAATTCCTGTACAGTGTGTTCTGGGACTTTCAACCCAAGGAAGCGTCATCACCTTCCCCCTATTTTACCTTTTAGGGTATTCATGCCCAAGGACGTAACCGTCGCCCTTTTCATGTCTCACAATTTCTCTATATTAAATCATTATTAATAGAGTTAATTTTCCTAACCATGCTTCTCAATTTATAACATATGTCAATTCATTATGTTCCTCGCCGTACAATACAAGACGAGTCCATGTCATAGTTTCATATGTGATACTCATATAATATCAGTTCAACATAGATATATATATATTGCGGCAAAACAATCAATTTTAATTCTATAAAAACCTCACAAAAGATGAGTAATAGAATCCCTACCTTTCAAGCTTATCAACAGTCTCTTAATCCTGGAATCAATTAACGTTAGCTCCATACTCCCTTGATCTTGAACTCCAAGCAAAACAAATCCAGTTGTATCTCGCTGTATCTACGAAGCATCCTCTGTAGTGCTCCTCGAGCGACTATGAATGGCTAGGAATGCTTCCTGGAGATCATACATTCTTGAAAACGTCATTCTGGACTCCGATACTGCTGTTTGAATCGCCTCGATTCGCGTGCAGTCGGTACCGGATGATTTTCATCGGAGTGGAATTTGCTCAAACGGAGGTCACCATTGCATCCAGAGCATCGAAACGAGTCGGGAGGCGGTCTCGGATCTTCGATCGGAGGTCCGGATCACAAAATCCCATTTTGGCCTTTGACTGGCCGTTGACCGGCGTTGACCACCATTGACCGGCCGTTGACCGGCGGCGGTTGGCTCCGTTGAGGGCTGAGCTCGAGCCTACCCCCCCTAATTTGACCCTTCTGAGTCCAATGGCGGGGTCAATTTCACCCAATTCGGCCTCCAACATAGCAAATCGAAGACGGAATTCTCGGCTAACACCGGCGGCTCCGATCTCCTATCTCCGGCGGAGATACCGTGAAATTGAGGCGGGGGAATTGTTCCCCGACCTCCTCTGAGTGTTTCCCCTACGATGGGGCAGCTCAACATCACGTGGAACGGCGGCTCCACCTCCTCACGGCGGCGCTCCACGGTGGATCTTGGTTCTCCGCCTTCTCGCGGTGTTTCCCCAAAATTGAGGTGTTGGAAAGCTTCCTCTCGGTCTCTCTGAAGGTGTTTGTGCCTTCAATTTGGCACAAAACGGCCTAAAATGGCCAACCCAACCTCACCCACGGCGACGGTGGCGGGCGTCTTTGTTCTCCGACGAGGGGCGGCGGAATGGAGCAATTGACCGAGGGGTCTTGCTCGCCGTCGCCCTCTGATCATTTTGGCACCGGCGGTGTGCCACACCGCTGCCATATGCGGCGGCTCCGACAACGGCTCCACGGTGGCGACGAGGCAGCTCCGGCGAAGCTGTTTCAGCCAGAATTGAGCTGGGAAATTGGTACCATCTTGTTCCTCTCCTCACACTGAGTCCATAGACACCAAAATCACGTCAATTGGTGGTCGGACGGCAGAGAAACGACGTCGGAAAAATATGGGTTTCACCGCCACTTTGGGCGGCGCGTGAGCCCTCCTCCGGCGGTGTTTTGGGTGGCACGACACCTCGTTGGACTCAGCTCAACGAGAGCTTCCCACTGGTATAGGAGGTGTCGAAAAATAACGCCGGAATCTCAAACGAGATTTGAGGAGAAAGAGAGAAAATTCTAGAGAGAGAAAGAGGAGAGAGAAAGTCTCGAGTTTCTCTCAATTTTCTGATTTTTTTTTTATATATATATATATATATTAAAAATTAATCTAATTACCTTAATACCCTTAGGGGAATAACGGGTGTCACAGCTCTACCCCCCTTAAAGAAATTTCGTCCTCGAAATTTCAATTCTAGTAATACTAGTAAAAATTATGATTCCACTATGATTCCAATTCTGAGTCTAAACCGTTAATGTTGTTTATCTTCCAAATTTAAGTTATCGTATCTCCACTTATTTACTTGCATAATAAATCTTACTCCTAAATCCCTCAAGAGAGTATTTCTGACAAGTTTCAACTTATAACACCGTGTAATAGTCTAAGAATCTGATCAGGCATACATATTGACCATACCATGATTCGAGTCCTTCATTGTCCATGGACTGTGATTTACAATCACATTTAAGGAGATTGCCAGAGAAATTTTATATACTTCATCTTTAGGTTCCTTTCCCTTTTTGAGTAAGGAAAAGTCAAATATATTTGATTTCATACCTCAACTAATAAACTAAAACATAATCATAAAACATATATCACAAACACTTTTATTCAAAACTATACATTAAACTTACTCATAGAGATATTAAACGGAATCTCAAAGTTGCAGACAAACCCGACATATTTTTCATTAAACAGCTATTATCATGACACAAACATTCAACCCAAATAATATATTCATATTTCATATGGAATATCCTCATAACTGACTCTGGTACTTCCACATAATATTAACAGAATATTACACATTACAAACATGATACGGATACGTTTCGAGAGTACAAGGCACTCCGTATACCAACTATCCATATCATGCATGCTTAGAGGATACAAAAACATCGATAAACAAAAGATCGGACCTTAAGAAGAATGCGTTTCGAGAGCATCAAGTACTCCGTATCCAGCCATCCTGGCATTAGGCTCAATGAATCTAAAAGATTTAACAACGACGTACCACAAGAAACACAGAATACAAGGCAAACGGTTATTCGTAACACACGAAATACGGACACACATGCCTACATGCCAAAGATAAAACAAAAAGATTACAGATGGAGATTCAAATCAATTGGCCGCTCCCGGCTTTCCCTTTCCCATTCAAGCTTGTATGTTGCAGTGTCGGATTCTGGATGTATGATTTGCATTTTATCTATCAATTCCTCAACTGTTGAAGCAGTGACAAAGATTTGTCTCTCCGATTCTGTAGTGATGTTTTCTTCCACAGCGTAATCTAGAAATTTCAAAAGACCGTCATAAAAACCCTTTACGTTCAGCAGTCCCAAAGGTTTGGAATAAAAGCCCAACAATTGCCCACAAGCAACTATAAATATTTCCTCAAGAGTACCTAGACCACCAGGTAATGCTATAAAAGCATCAGAATTATAGATTATGTCTTTAAAATTTTTAGGGATACTCCTGACTCCTTCTCCCTTACCTATGGCTTCCTTACAAAGGTTTCCTTCAACTGGAATATGAGGCCAAATTCTTACATCAGTAGCGTCGCTAGACCTAGCTGCTAGTGCCATATTTACCATCATTTTTATACTACCACCCCCATAGATTATGTTAATCTTCTTGCGTGCTAGGACTTGCCCTAAGTGATTTGCAGCTTCTAAATAAGCTTTATCTTTTCCAAGGCTGGAACCACAAAAGACACAAACATTCTTTATTTTCTTCGTGGACTGGGAGGTAGACATATTTGGTTTATAGAAGTGGTTGCTTAATGTCTGCTCCACTTAGACTTCGGGTTCTACATGAGATTTTAAAGATGAGAAATATACAAAAAGGGCTAAAGAGATAGACGAGTAGGTAATGAAAAGGTAATCCAAAGATTTAAACAAAATCTTGTGCGGATAAGAAAGTAAGATAAGGTGATTGATAGTTTACAGAAAATCTGATTCACTTTTTGAAAAAGATTAGACTCTAATTGTATAACTTTTGACAATTGAGAACAATTTGACAGAAGACCCTCTTGACACAACTGTAGACTATTTGACAAATATACACCAAGTCTAGAAATTTAATATAAACGACAAATACTGTAGAACTTTTGAAATTTGAGACACAAATCTTGAAATATCTGGATAAGCTTTTCAAAATTCAAACATATTACTGTACCGTATGTGACGTGTCTGATAAGATAATATATTTTATTATATATATATTTAAGAAAATTATAAATTAAATAAGATATTAACACTTACTGTATCAATCTAATAATCACAATTATTTCAAACACAAAAGCAAATATTCTGAGTAAAAGAAAAACACAAACTGTTGAACATCAGCTAAAACTGCTTCAAATAAGTAAAGACTAAATAACCTTTATAGTGCGATGACTAATTCCCCATCCAGTTTTCTTATGGCTTGACAAATAGGATCTAGAAATACCATATTCCTGAGGCGTTGTCTTTCTGTATAAAATTTAGGCCAGAGTTTAAAAATAGCTCCTTGAACATATCCACTAGGGTGACCGTGAAGAGGAGGATGGATGCTATCCAAGTTCTCCTTTGAAAGTCCATCCCTACAAAACCTTATTTTATCCTCTCTATTCGTAGACATATAACCAGGTGAAGTACATTTACCGTTACAATTTTGTCTTCCACATTTGTTACAAGTGACCACGATGGCACGAGCTCTTCTTTTCATTGCACTACGACTGGTACCTGTTCCTGGTAAACCGACATCTTGACTAAAGTCACTCGGACGGATTTTCCCCTCTATCAACATTCTCACATCACAAGGGATACCAAAACGCATAAGAATCCACAACCGAGTAATTCTAGCCTTGTATTTCTTTCTGAGAATCTTTTGGGAGAGTGATGGGAAATACTTTCTCAGGTGTTGGTACTTTGGGTCCATGATGAGATGAAAGAAGAGTAAATAGAAAGGAAAAATTAAGATAGTAAATTGCAGAATCCTAGAATTCCTTCTTCTTTTTGAGGAAAAGAAGAATTTTTAATAAAAAAGAAGAGGATTTGCGATTTAGAGAGAAAATAACAAATTAAGAGAGAAAAAGTGAACTCGGAGAAATAAGCTCTTATGCATAGTAAACGTATTTGTAAACAATAATTAAACCACTGTATATAACACGTATAGAGACCACGTGGGAGAGACAGTGTGAATCAAACTGATTTAAGATTTGAACTAGGCCCAAATGTTCTAAGTTGAAAATGGTCAGGTTATTTCGGGCCTTAACACATTTAGAACGAGTTAAATAACAAACATAAAACTGAAAACCAATTTGTATAAATCTTAAACCCAATTCAAAGCCACTATAGATAAGTTAACTTTAAACAACAATCTAATTTAACGACAACAAGGATCTTCCTGAATGATATTTAAAATCATTTCATAACAACATAATCTTCCAGCAACTCAAATAATTTTGTTTTAATCAAAACCTTATTGAACAATACATACACCCATATGTTATTCATAATACTTAAAATCTATCAATGGATTCATCATCATTACTACCAAGGGTTTAGAATGCGACTAACCTTGAAATCAATACGATTTACGTCTTTCAACATAGACCATATCAATGAGCAAAGACACTAGATGTTACTACTTAAGAACATCTACAATCCCCACAATTCTACTTATACAATATATAATTTCCTCATATAACAAAACCTTAGGTAACCAAAAGATTCACTGATACACTTAAATACAATGTACGTAACAAAATATTCCAATTTTGAGATTCATGCATTCTAGACTTTACACAGTCTCAACAGACCAAAAGTCTAACATTTATCTCTCTCAAAATTCAACACCATGATTCCCAACTTATATCATATTCCTCAAATATATAGAACTTTTAAGAAAAGACATTGACACTTATGTGCTCCATCGAATCCACACATAATCATTACTTAGGTTTGAATCAATTACGAAAAATTTGGCATATCTATGTCAAACTTTAAAATCAATAAGTCAAGCCTTATATTTCTTATTGTTTTTCACGAGACAAAAGGCTCTTAAATCCTCGTATCTATACGAATTTCTCATCGTTTATACGAATTAAATATGCTTATAGATCCAAATATTATACGAATCTCTCATAAGCATTCTACTTATAAACTCATTCCATATAATTATCATTCCCTCATAACTATTAATACTTTCCTTCTATGTAATTATTGTACTCATATAACCATTAGTATTTTCATTCTATGGCCTTTCCATGTTACATCCTTCTAGACTGTATAAATCAATGTGAAGGTTCATTTTGATGATGACAATAAAAATTCAGCTTCAAAACCATCTCAAAAATATATTTTTTTAAAGTGGTGCTACACTCCCTAGGTTAACCGAACCTAGGCTCTGATACCAAAAATTCTGTAACGCCCCTATATGGGGGTTAACATTTTTAAAGAGATAAAATAAAAATAAATAATAAAAGTAAAACCTTAAAAATAAAATTTGCCCGGGACTTAAATGAAAACTCTCAACTCAAAAATAAAAATATAAACGACAAATAAACCACAGTTTTAAATGTAGCACCTTAAATTTAATAATATAAACTGTTGTAATCATCATTTTAACCCTCAACACATTATAATACAGTCACAGAAAGTAACAATTGATGCTTACATTATCATGAAGAACATTCTCAACGATTGAAGCAGTCCCAATGTAATATAGTTACATCACTTCCTCAACTATATTTCTCGTAGCCACCTCACACTTAGTGAGTCCTGAAAAGATATAAACAAAAGGGAATGAGCAACACTATGCTCAGTAGAGAAAGCCATTACTCACCTTTAGGTTTTTATCATTACCCCATTAAAATCTGCATGGTTAGTAAGTCACATCATATTCCAGATTATGAGGTTTATTATGATCACATCTTATGGATACCGTAGTTAATCATTACCAAGTGTCATAATTACACATTTATACAAATATTACCAATCATCATTGTTCCTAGGTATCCATGTTAAATTGAGTATCACTCAACTCATCGAGACCCAAATGGGCGCACTTGATCACCCTATAAACATTCCAAGGGTGTTCCGGTGAGGGGACATCAAGCCCCGAGTCCTCACCAAATCAATTCCTGTACAGTGTGTTCTGGGACTTTCAACCCAAGGAAGCGTCATCACCTTCCCCCTATTTTACCTTTTAGGGTATTCATGCCCAAGGACGTAACCGTCGCCCTTTTCATGTCTCACAATTTCTCTATATTAAATCATTATTAATAGAGTTAATTTTCCTAACCATGCTTCTCAATTTATAACATATGTCAATTCATTATGTTCCTCGCCGTACAATACAAGACGAGTCCATGTCATAGTTTCATATGTGATACTCATATAATATCAGTTCAACATAGATATATATATATTGCGGCAAAACAATCAATTTTAATTCTATAAAAACCTCACAAAAGATGAGTAATAGAATCCCTACCTTTCAAGCTTATCAACAGTCTCTTAATCCTAGAATCAATTAACGTTAGCTCCATACTCCCTTGATCTTGAACTCCAAGCAAAACAGATCCAGTTGTATCTCGCTGTATCTACGAAGCATCCTCTGTAGTGCTCCTCGAGCGACTATGAATGGCTAGGAATGCTTCCTGGAGATCATACATTCTTGAAAACGTCATTCTGGACTCCGATACTGCTGTTTGAATCGCCTCGATTCGCGTGCAGTCGGTACCGAATGATTTTCATCGGAGTGGAATTTGCTCAAACGGAGGTCACCATTGCATCCAGAGCATCGAAACGAGTCGGGAGGCGGTCTCGGATCTTCGATCGGAGGTCCGGATCACAAAATCCCATTTTGGCCTTTGACTGGCCGTTGACCACCGTTGACCGGCCGTTGACCGGCGGCGGTTGGCTCCGTTGAGGGCTGAGCTCGAGCCTACCCCCCCTAATTCGACCCTTCTGAGTCCAATGGCGGGGTCAATTTCACCCAATTCGGCCTCCAACATAGCAAATCGAAGACGGAATTCTCGGCTAACACCGGCGGCTCCGATCTCCTATCTCCGGCGGAGATACCGTGAAATTGAGGCGGGGGAATTGTTCCCCGACCTCCTCTGAGTGTTTCCCCTACGATGGGGCAGCTCAACATCACGTGGAACGGCGGCTCCACCTCCTCACGGCGGCGCTCCACGGTGGATCTTGGTTCTCCGTCTTCTCGCGGTGTTTCCCCAAAATTGAGGTGTTGGAAAGCTTCCTCTCGGTCCTCTGAAGGTGTTTGTGCCTTCAATTTGGCACAAAACGGCCTAAAATGGCCAACCCAACCTCACCCACGACGACGGTGGTGGGCGTCTTCGTTCTCCGACGAGGGGCGGCGGAATGGAGCAATTGACCGAGGGGTATTCCTCGCCATCGCCCTCTGATCATTTTGGCACCGGCGGTGTGCCACACCGCTGCCATATGCGGCGGCTCCGACGACGGCTCCACGGCGGCGACGGGGCAGCTCCGGCGAAGCTGTTCCAGCCAGAATTGAGCTGGGAAATTGGTACCATCTTGTTCCTCTCCTCACACTGAGTCCATAGACACCAAAATCACGTCAATTGGTGGTTGGACGGCAGAGAAACGACGTCGGGAAAATATGGGTTTCACCGCCACTTTGGGCGGCGCGTGAGCCCTCCTCCGGCGGTGTTTTGGGTGGCACGACACCTCGTTGGACTCAGCTCAACGAGAGCTTCCCACTGGTATAGGAGGTGTCGAAAAATAACGCCGGAATCTCAAACGAGATTTGAGGAGAAAGAGAGAAAATTCTAGAGAGAGAAAGAGGAGAGAGAAAGTCTCGAGTTTCTCTCAATTTTTTGATTTTTTTTTATATATATATATACTAAAAATTAATCTAATTACCTTAATACCCTTAGGGGAATAACGGGTGTCACACGACCTAAAAATAAGGCATAACGTAAAGGCTTAATTTAGGAAAATAATTTAAGTTAAGTGAAATATTTTTTGAAACTTCAATCAAATTATAAATAGGAATTAATTAATGTGATTTAATTATTTTCTTAAACCAAACATCGAATAATAAAAGAATAAATAAAAACGTTTATTTCAACTTCCACTTATTTGTATAAAATTACCATTTTATCCTTCCAACATATAATTCTAAGTCCTCTTATTTTAAAACGTCTAAAATATTTACCTAGTATTTAGAATTTAAAAGAGAATAATATTTTCAAAGAAAACCTCAAAACATAACCATTAAGAAAAAACGCATCTAGCATCGATTCAAGATTTACGCACAATCCCACATTCGAGACATACAATAAGAAATTTAAATAAGTGCGATACAAACAACATCAACTACAGTCCAAATGTAAAGTCCAATAGAAGAGAAATAATAGAAATTAAGGTTCTGCGAGCCTTGACGAAAAGAAAGGAAAAAAACTACAAATAAGAAGAACTCCACTCAAGGTCCACCTTCACCTCAAAACTACCACTCTTACGGTCTACTTAAGAGAGATGGGGTTATGTAGAGTACAATCTTGGGGGCAGGCCCCTAAACATCGATCAGAGGGCTCTGTAGCGTGGGCATTGACTGAAACATTGTAAGTACATTAAGTATATGATATACAAAAGGTTGGGAATGGGAATTTAATTAAAATTGTCTCATCTCTTTCTTAATTATTTTACTATATTTGTAATCTTTGATATTCCAATTATTTACTTGTTTATCTTATTGCTTATTTAAATACCTTAATTGTTTAATGAGTTCAAGTTTGTTTAAATACTATCCTATTGGGCCTTTCACTCGTTTTTATGTTTTAAATTAACCCCTTTTAGGCAGTTTTAACGGTACCCCAACCATCGGGAGTCATATGTCCTTGGTATCGTTTGAATTTTCCATTATGCTAAGAATTTCTTATTGCAAATCTAAATCATAATTTCTCAAATTCATTTGTCAAAATCTAAAACTCCTCATATTTACATATTATATACATTTCGCAAACTTATTGCAATATGTAAAAACACATTTATAAACAATCTTGTAAGCAATGAGGAGCTAGGATTTTGAGTCAAGGAAGTTGTGTTTTTTTATCAAAATTATTCTAACATATATGTAGAGAAGTGCATTTGCTAATTATGTCATTTTTCAATCCTTTGCTATTTTTGAACCATGGTTTATAACTAGATTAGGGATATTATATTACATAATAATAATAAAAAACAATGCAAGTATTTATATTAAAAATGCGCTTTAAAATAACACATAGAGAATTTACAGACATAATATGGATGCATTTTGAGAGTACAAAATACTCCGTATAATCAGCTATTATATCCATGTATGCATGGAGATTATGGAAGTATCGATAGAAAAACAAAATATCAAATCTTAAACATGATACGTTTTAAGGGTACTAGTTACTCTACAATATCAGCCATCCCAACACTAGAGTCGATGAATTTAAAGGTATCTTAACAACAGCATGTCACAAAAAAGAAATACAAGATGTGTAGAGAACTGTTATTCAGGACACAAGACATACAAATGAACATGTTGTGGGTAAAAACAAAAGATTACAGGTTGAGGCTTAAATCCAATAGTCACTTCTTGCTTTCTTTCTTCCAATCAAGCTTGGGCGTTGCAGTGTCAAACTCTGAATGAATAACTTGTATTTTGTCAAGCAAGTCTTTAGCTGTTGAAGCAGCAATAAAGATTTATCTTCCTGACTCTACATTGAAGTTTTGTTCTACAGTGTAATCTAAAAAATTTAAAAGACCGTCATAAAAACAATTCACATTCAAAAGACCTATGGGTTTGGAGTGAATGCCCAATAGACTCCTACTAGTAACTACGAATAACTCTTTAAGGGTGATTAAACCATCAGGTAATGTAATAAAAGCATCAGAGTTATGGATCATATTTTCAAGATGCTTAGAGATGTCCAAAACTCTCTTTTCCTTATTTATGGTTTTCCCAAAGAGGTTTCCTTAGCTAGGGGTTAAGGGATAATCCCTATGACACAGCTACCTCTAGAATGTATTGCTATTGCTACATTCCCCATTAACATCTAAACAACCCTAAACAACTTACCTCATAAGTCAGGTTAATCTTCCTACATGCCAAGACTTGTCCTAAATGTTCTGCAGCTTCTAAGTATATTATACCTTTACCATGACTAGAACCACAAAAGGCACAGATGGTTTCGATTTTCCTAGATGAATAGAAGGAAGGCATATTTGGTTTCTAAAATAGACTGACTCTTTTTTATTCTGTTTGTTGTTTTTTTGTTTTTTTTTTTTTTGGGGGGAGGGGGTTGGGGGGGGGGGGGGGGGGGGGGGGGGGTGGGGGGGGGTTGTCTTAAGTCTGTCCTGCCTAAACTTTGTCCCAAATGAGATCTTGAAGAAGATAAAAATAGAAAAGGACTAGGGACTTAATATATAAATATAGTAACTATATATTTAGAATTATGATTATCTAACATAATATATATGCATATATAAATTGCAAGACATAGTTTGTTATTTAAAATGCGTGACTATTCAATGCCTATATATGAATATTAAAAATTTAAGTTATCTTTTTTTAAATTAAAATTCATCTCACTAACAATCGGATAAAATTATTTTTAAAATTACATACATCAAAATCATTATATTTAGTTTTTCAATTTAAATTTTTATCCTGCCTAAACTTTGTCCTGCCTAAACTTTGTCCCAAATGAGATCTTGAAGAAGATAAAAATAGAAAAGGACTAGGGACTTAATATATAAATATAGTAACTATATATTTAGAATTATGATTATCTAACATAATATATATGCATATATAAATTGCAAGACATAGTTTGTTATTTAAAATGCGTGACTATTCAATGCCTATATATGAATATTAAAAATTTAAGTTATCTTTTTTTAAATTAAAATTCATCTCACTAACAATCGGATAAAATTATTTTTTAAAATTACATACATCAAAATCATTATATTTAGTTTTTCAATTTAAATTTTTTAAATTTTAGTTCCTAACAACTTTTAGTTATAATAGAAGGACTAAAACCAAAACAAAGTTAGATATTTTAAAAGTTTTTTGTTAAATATTCAATGCCTAACTAAGGGCATCTTCAATCCATGACACTAAAATGCTATAACTGTCACGTCAAATAGTAACTTTATCTTCAATTCTTTACACCATTTTTAACACAAAAAAATATTCTCGAAATATTCTATTTTATCTTATTTTTTATATTACTTCTTACTAATTCTCTATTGTTTAACTATTTCATCATTTATGGCCAAGTGCAATTTTTTTTTTTTTTTTTACGTTTTGATCCAATAATATGTTCTATTATTTAATGAAGTTAGAGGAACTATTGGACTAATAAATTAAATTTTAATAACTAAAATGACCAATTAACTACTAATATATTAATTAAAAAATGAAATGACATTAAAAAATGTGAACCGGACATTGCAAATTACGTTATTGTATTAGTATATTTCCAATATTTTACAATTCAAATTAAAATTAGATTAATTATTTAAACTTTTATATTTATGTAATTGACATTTCAACAGTTTATATATGTAAAATAACCATGAGATAATACAAAAAATTTGGGATATAAAGAATTTTTTTGATAGAAAAAAGTAATTAATTTTGTTGAAAACTATGAAGTTGAGGTAAAAAATAGAAAACTATAAATTTAAATTATAGGGTTTTTTTATAAAAAAAGAAACTTAAAAAAAAACAAACAAATTGGATTGGATGAACAATGGCACGTTAGATTTGGTGTGCTCTTATTCATCTCTTCAAATTAGTGTGAATAAATGGAGTCTCCTTCGAGACAATTTCAATACTAATTTGGCATTTACTCCATAAAAATAGAGTCGATTAGAAAAAGTTTGACGAAAGAATTAAAATTGAAACAAAATAATAAATTAAGGACCAAAATAGAACTTTATAAACGTTAAGGAGTAAACCGAAACTGAGATAAAGCTCATGAAACATTTGTAAAAATAACCCTAAATGAAAAGCAAAAAATAAATATTTAATTATACTATCTTATTAACGACAACGGATAGACACTATTGTCAAATTAGAAACAAATCTTAAAGTAGAAGTTTAAAAGTGGTCATTCTGTCGAATTATTTTATTTTATATTTAGAAAAATTTCCAAACGAAATTTAATTCAACTACTATCCACAGAGCGACACGTGTATGTTTATCTTTCATTGTTTATAACCAGGCAAAAACTCCCACTCCCGCTCCCGCTCCCGCTGGCCCGGTGAGGGATGAGGTTCGGATAGAGAATATTACATGGGAACAAAGAAACCAAACCTAGAGATTCCAATTTAAATACCAAAAACACCCTCCAATGCTTACTACAGCTCCCGCCATGTCAGGGCTAATTCAGTAACTTCAACTTGCAAACGGATAATGGCTTAGAGTTCAGAAGGGTCTATACATAGCAAGGCTAAAAGACACGTGCGAGATATTTGGCTCCTATCTCGCTCGCTCCTGAGAAATTTTCCCGAGAAAACTTTTTGGGAGAGAGAGAAACCGAGGGAAAATTTCTTACGGAAGAAAAAAAAATGCATTCTTTAAGCCTCAGAGTTTTTACTGATTTCACCGGCTCGGCGGCGGCGACGGCGAGGTGTTCGCGGCGTCAAGGTGGCTATGGCGGTTCGAGTTCGGTGGAATTTAATGGCAAGGCTCATAGAGTTCTAGCCTGTGCGCCGGAGAGGAACGGCAATGGCGGAGGCACGAGTCGGAGTTCGAGTTCGAGTCGGAGCACGACATCGAGCTCCTTTTTGTCTCGGAGCCAAACTTACGCTCTGCTGAAGCAGCAAATGGAAGTTGCTGCGAAATCTGAGGTCAGTGTTTTTTCATTTTTGGACTGATTTCAGATTTCGCATTGTGTATATGTATTTATTTTCCTTCGGATTCTCAGTAAACAATCAGAGGCTTACGATTTTAGGTTTTCTTGGGTTGAGTTGTTTGTGCGTAGGATTATGAAGAGGCAGCGAGGATTCGCGACTCGTTGAGGCTGTTCGAAGATGGAGAGCCGGTTTTGCGACTGCGCAGGCTGATGAAGGAGGCGGTTGCCGAAGAGAGGTTCGAGGTAAATCTTTCGCAACTTTCTCTTAAGATTTTCTGACTTTGCAAGATTGTTCTTTTACTGGAAAAACTTAATTTTTAAGTAATCAAGAATGTTTGTTTAAATCAAAGTTGTAGTTACTAGATTGTTTCTGCAAGTCATTGAGAACTTATGCGAATTTTCCTCCTATGCAAATTTTATATCAAACACCTTACACTCCTGCATTTACTACTACATTACTTTTTATGTCACTAATACTGGTGGGAGAAAAGGAAAACGATGCAGCTACTTTGGTCTTAGCTTTTCTTATGAACGAAAATTTTGAGCAATGGAGAATTGAGTTTGAATTCAAGTATTTTTTAATGTTTTGAGACCCAAAATTTGGGTGGAAAATGTGCCGCAATCGATCTCAAATTGAGAAGCTAAAGAGGATGTAAAAAAGCTATGTTACTTTTCATGCTTGTTTATGTTGTCTATTTGAGTCCATGTGGACGTGATACGGGCAGGAATGGATTCTGAGGTAAAGATGAATCGGGTGCGTTTGGTACGAGTATTTGAGTATAGTATTTAAATGAAGATTTAAATTTTTGTGAGAGAAAATACTGTAGCAAAATGATTCGAACTGTGATTTGAAAACTCAAACAAACATACTCGAAAAGATTATGGTTGGTACTGGGTCGATTGTACCAGCCAATAAGCAAGCCTTGTAAAGGGTTTGAACGAGGTTTTTTCTATTGCTGACCGCATTGAGCCTACAGAGACAAGGATTGAAGGCAGTTTCTGCTCAATTAAACTCACTTTGCAGCGTTTTTACATATGCTAGTGGTCAGAAAAAGTTCATAGAGCAAAAGGTTGAAATATATGGGGAATTAAGAGGAAAAATATTATTGTACTGTTTGAGTTATTTTTATAGTAGGTGAGTAGATCAAAGCAGTTGTGAGACGAGGCTTGCAGCTTTGCAGATATTAAATTTATTTGCTTTTGCTTCTTGCTTTACTGGTTTACTTTAGGCCTTTGTCCTCCCCTGAATGTAGACTATCATCCATCATCGATTTAGGTCTTTACTCTTGTTCTTTTGGATCACTGCACTGAGTTCTGAAATAAAGCTTGCATTAGGTCATCTATGAACATTGATTTTTTTTCAAAATTTTGCTTAGGAAGCGGCTAAATATCGTGACGAGCTACAGGAAATTGCGCCCCACAGTCTCTTGAAATGTGCGAGTGATGCAACAACCTTGGTATCATATTTACGTTTCCTACCAATTTCTGGTCTTTTCTAGCATTTCATCACCATTTACATTGTATCCAACTTTGTCTCCACAATATTTTAACTTTCTAATTGGCATGGTGGTTAGAACCATTGGTTAGAAATATAAACACTGTAGTATATGAGAGCTTTACACTGTAGCAACTTTTTTCTTTTTACTATAGCATGTGGTGCTTTACACTGTTCTTAACTGAAAGTTGGTTAGAACCAACTTTGTCAAATAGGGCATAACTTATAGAAATTTTTTGTTTACAATAAAAGTTTCTACAGGGATTGATCTTTATTTTTGATGATTTTTATTTTTTATTTAAAAAAACTAAAATTTCTTCTTTTAGGCCATTGGATGATGGGGCAAGACATAGGATGTACGTTCTTTTCAGATAATAAAGCAATCCTATAATTAGATTAAAGTACAAATAGAAGAGCACAGGCTAAGTAGTTGGTATTTAATATTAAATAAAACCGATGACTTTTCAGGGCATCAGGGTTCAAGTGAGAAGTGTGTATATTGAGAGCCGGAGTCAGCCGTCCAAGGGGCACTATTTCTTTGCTTACAGAATTCGAATCACCAATAATTCAGAGCGCTCTGTTCAACTTCTTAGAAGGCACTGGATTGTAACTGATGCCAATGGGAAAACTGAGAACGTCTGGTTAGTTGCTTCTTTTCAATTCCATCTGTTATACATATATGTATCTTTCAATTTTGTTTCAATTATTTTTTTATTTTATCTTATTGCAGGGGGATTGGTGTTATTGGTGAACAGCCAGTAATACTTCCTCGGGCTAGTTTCGAATACTCCTCCGCATGCCCATTAAGCACTCCCAACGGCAGAATGGTAAGACTGGATCATTCAATTCATACATTAATAAAATAGTAAGAGGGACGTTAGAATTGTCCCTATTTTTTAACATTTAGGAAGGACTACTAAACAATAAATATAAAAAGATCCAGAGATCCCAGGAATGAATTAACACCTGGGAACAACAAATACATTCTCTATAGATTGAATGTTTAGATTGCCTCATAATAGCAGTTAAAATGTTTGCAAAGCCACTTGGATATATATTTGTTGTTGTAGGAAGGTTATTTCTGGTTAACAATAACAGGTCCCTAGATAGCTTGATGTTTCCAAAAATTTGATTTTCAAATTGCAAACTGCATTTACTGGCTTGTTTTTATATGGCAGGAAGGTGACTTTGAGATGAAACACATCGATAGGGTAGGCTCGCAAACTTTCAATGTCGCTATTGCCCCATTTTCCCTCTCTATTCATGGAGACGAAAGTGATACTTTTTGAGAACTGAACTGCTACATCACCTGGGAGACCATGAGACCCTGAAAGGCTTTAAAAGCAAGTCATTGATTATATCCTGCAATATGTGTAAAAATCGCATCTGTTAATGGGAGTAAGTTGTCGCTTATCAATTTTTCTTGTTTGTTTAATGGAAGACGGTTGAAGTTATATATGTGTCAAAAGAAAAATCAATTTGTAAAGAGAACAAATGTATAGCTGTTATGGTAGTTTCTACGAATGAAGTCCTATTTTATGACTGATGTAGTAGCCTAAAAAATCAAATTGTAAGGAGATAGTTTATATAAAAGTTTCTTGGACTTCTTTACCAAATTTTATTTTTCCAAAACGTGCGGAATTTCACTAATCACACAATAAGCTTTTAGTATCTTCAGTCAAAACGATGTGTAAGTTATCAGGATGCTTAACCTTCATCAATTAATGGGTGAAATCCGGGGTTTTTCAATCCCCAATTTCTTCTAAAATTTTCTGTTAGACGTCTACAGTCTTTTGCTTGGATGTTCCAAACAAGCAGTGTATATTGCCCTTTGATGCTCTTGAAAAAGGAAACTTCTGGGGTGGGTAATGAAAAAAGACCCTATTAATATTAAATTAATTTATATCATTAGATCACAAGAAGATCGTATTAGATTGTTTATAGAGTTAATCTCATGGGCACCCCTGGACTTTGTGTTAATTCCTAGTGTAACTCTTGAATTAAAAAAAAACCCACTTTGCTATTTGAATTTTAAATTAATCCTCTTTCGCCCGCCCTTTTACAATACATAATATTCCAGCTAGTTGGTTAGTTATTCGGTTATATGCTAAGCTGTACAAAACAGTTTTAATTAGTTTTCCATTGGGAATCAGTTAGATTTGTGTTCTGTAACTGAATTGTAACTTCACGAGTACTCGAGTGTATAAACGCAACATGTAAGCCCGTTACAGATGAATGAGAAGAATCCAATTTCAATCTCCTAAATTCCTGTTTTTCTCCTTTCTTCATTTGTCATTTAAGTTCAATACGGTATCAGATGAAAGAATTTTTTCCAGCTGCTTGCTCTTGATCTCTTCCTCCTTCGATCGTCTTTCTTTCTAATATGTTCATGATTTGTCTTTCATGGAATCTCAAAATTCTGAAAATTCTGTTGTCACTAATGGCAAATCTGCCATTTATGATCCTTCCAGCCCCTGCGTTCGTCACCATGCTGATGGTCTTGGTGTTATGCTTGTCTCGCAACAACTAACAAGAGACAACTATGCATCCTGGAGTGGAGCCATGAACATTGCTCTCTCTGTGAAGAACAAGCTAGGGTTCATCAACGGTTCTATCACAAAGCCTCAAGGTACTGATTTGAATCTTCTCAATTCTTGGATTCGACAACAATGTTGTTATTTCTTGGATTATGAACTCCGTTTCTAAGGAAATTTGTGCTCGTATCATTTTTTCCGAATCTGCCTATGAGATTTGGCTCAATCTTAAGGATCAATTCCAATAGAGTAATGGCTCTAGAATCTTTCAATTGCATCGTGATCTTGTGAATCTTAATCAAGATCATAATTCTGTTGGTGTCTATTTCACTAAATTGAAAAGTTTATGGAAAGAATTGAGTAACTTTAGGCCTACCTGTACATGTGGTAAATGCACCTGCGGTGGTGTCAAAGAACTCAATTCTTACTATCAAATGGAGTATGTCATGGCTTTTCTTATGGGCCTGAGTGACTCCTTTGCTCAAGTGAGAGGCCAATTGCTGCTCATGGATCCTCTTCCACCTATCAATAAGGTGTTCTCTTTGATCTCTCAAGAAGAAAGACAAAGGAAAATTGGTGTTCAACTCAATACTAATTCCTCCCATACCTTGGCGTTTGCTATCGAAAATGATCATTCCAAGCGATACGGAGGACCTTTTAACGTTCAAAATCCTACTAATGGAGGATCTAAATATCAAAAGAAAGAACGCCCTTTTTGCACACACTGCAATTTTCATAGCCACACTATTGAAAAGTGCTAAAAGATTCACGGATATCCATTTGGAATTCAACAACGCCAAAAAGGATCTTCATCAAACAGTACTCATGTAGCTGTAGTTAACCAAGTCACTACTCAACCTAGTCTAGAAGAAAATCACAACAACAACAATGTTGGGGATTTCATTCAGAATCTCAATCCTAATCAATACCAAGAACTGTTGGCTATGCTTCCAAGCCATTTAACTGTCACATCCAAGAGTGCTGGACAACATAATATTTGCTAAAACCTCCTATTCTACAGGTACGTGTTTTTCAGTATGTATGAATCCTATGCTTTCATATCAACAGTTTTGGATTGTTGATTCAGGAGCTTCCAAACATATATGCTCCACTGCTAAGGCCTTTGTCTCTATGCATCCTATGCACAATTTTATGGTCACTCTCCCAAATCACACCACTCTTTCTGTACATTTCATTGGTGATGTTGAACTAAGCCTAACATTAACTCTCAAGGATGTTTTATATGTCCCGCAATTCAAATTCAATCTGCTTTCTGTCAGTGCTTTAACAGTAGATTCTCATCTCAATATTGGCTTTTTTCTTGATCATTTTATGATTCAGGAAATCAATTCCAAGAAGATGATTAGCAGGCATGATAAACTGGACAATCTATACATTCTGGATGCAAATTCTTTACAAACTTCTGCCTCTTTACATGTTGTCAATATCGTTTTTACTAGAACATGGCATAACAAACTTGGACACCTATCCTCCAATAGACTAGAAGTGTTGAGGAACCAATTACATTGTTAAAGCTCCAAGTATGATAGTTCAGAACCATGCTACATTTGCCCTTTAGCCAAGCGGAGAAGACTTTCCTTTGTATCTCACAATAACATGTCTCAATCACCATTTGATTTGATTCATGCAGACATTCGGGGACCTTATCATGTAATTTCTCATTCAGGCCATAGTTACTTCTTAACTTTGGTTGATGACTGAACCACGTTTACTTAAGTATTCTTACTCAGACAAAAATTTGATGTAGCAGTTGTAATTCCCAATTTTTTCAATATGATTGAGACTCAGTTTGGTTGCAAAGTCCAAATTTTTAGATCTGATAATGCTTGAGAGTTAGCATTTGATACATATTTCAAAGAAAAAGGTGTCTTACACCAATACCTTTGTGTGAAAACACCACAACAGAATTTTGTAGTTGAAAGAAAACATCAATATTTATTAAATGTTGCTCGAGCTCTATATTTCCAATCTAGGATTCCCATTCAATATTGGAATCAATGCATCCTCACTGCCACTTTTTTGATCAACAGAACACCTTCTCCTCTTATTCATAACAAAATACCATATGAGCTATTATAAAAATCTCCTATAGTTTATTCATTCTTCATAGTGTTTGGATGTTTTGCCTTTGCTTCTACACTTTCAGCTTATCGTACTAAGTTTCAACCTCGAGCTAGACCGTGTGTTTTCATAGGCTATCCTACAGGCACTAAAGGATACAAATTGCTTGATATTCAAACCAAGCAAATTTTTGTTTCCAGGGTTGTGGTCTTTCATGGACAGGTTTTCCATTCCATTTTGTGGTAAGTGAAAATTCTTTAACTAATCCCTTCCCTGATCTAGTCTTACTTGTTTCTAATCTAGATATTCCCCCCACAACTTTGTCAAACTCTCTCTTCTAAACATTCATCTCATCATATCTCCACAGTCCAACATTGTCCCTCTCAAAAGGTCATCGAGAATAAGCAAACCGCCTACTTACCTACGTGAGTTCCATTGCAATCTTTTACTCCCTCACCAACATTAAGAACCCCCACTATCAGTTTCGTATCCCTTAACCAACTACCTAACATACCAGTCCCTCTTACCATCATATAAGACCTATATCCTAAATGTCTCATCACACTATGAACCTCAATTCTATCACCAGGTAGTTAAACATCAGCAATGGAGAGATGCTATGAGGGCTGAATTAGATGCCACGGAGGCCAACCACACTTGGTTCGTTGTCTCTCTGCCTCAAGGGAAACATACCATAGGTTGTAAGTAGCTTTTCAAAGTCAAACTCAAACCTGATGGATCAGTTGATCAATATAAAGCATGGTTAGTTGTCAAGGGCCATACTCAACAAGAAGATGTAGATTTCTTAAATACCTTTTCACCAGTTGCTAAATTGGTCACTGTGAAAGTTCTTTTAGCATTAGCTGTTAATCATTCTTAGCATTTGGTTCAAACAGATGTTAATAATGCATTCCTCAATGTAGATCTTTTTGAGGAAGTATACTTGGACCTTCCTTTAGGTCATAACATTCAGGGGGAGGCATCTAGTCAAGGCGGGAAACATGTTTGCAAACTTCACAAATCAATATATAGCCTTAAACAGGCCTCAAGGCAGTGGTATGTAAAACTTTTAGCATCAGTAATTGAGTTTGGTTTCAGCCAGTCCAAATCTGACTATTCTTTGTTCACCAAAGGAACAGGTTCATCCTTTGTTGCTCTATTGGTCTATGTTGATGATATTATCATCATAGGCCCTTTAATTCAGGTCATTAATTCTGTTAAAATGCTCATCCATAGTCACTTCAAACTCTAAGACAGGAAATTTGAAATATTTCCTTGGTGTTGAAATAGCTCGTTCTACTCAAGGCATTGTCCTTTCTCGACGTCACTACACTCTACAGCTTTTGGAAGACACTAGATTTCTTGCTTTCAAGCCTGCATCTATTCCTATGAATCCCAACCTGAAACTTAATGCTACAGATGGCGATTTCTTATCATGTTCTTCCCAATATCGACGCCTCATTGGACACCTTTTGTACCTAACTCTCTCTAGACTTGACATCACATATGCTATTCACAAATTAAGTCAGTTCCTTGCACAGCTTCGTGTTCAACATCTTCAAGCCGTTCATTATCTTTTGAGGTACTTAAAAGCACATCCTGGATAGGGACTTTTCTTCTCAGCTTCATCTCCCATTCAGCTAGAAGCATTTTTAGATGCTGACAGGGGCTCATGTCTAGACACCAGAAGGTCTACCACGGGATTTTGTGTTTCCTTGGTAATTCTCTAATCTCTAGGAAAGCCAATTAACAAACCACAATATCTCGATCATTTACTGAGGCTGAATATCGTGCATTAATTGCAACAACCAGTGAACTTGTTTGGCTGCAGCAACTATTGCAGGACTTTTGTGTTCCTCATTGCTTACCAGTCCTACTCTTCTGTGATAATCAGGCAGCCATTCATATTTGCTTCTAACCCCACATTTCATGAACGAACCAAACACATTGAGATTGATTGTCGTTTTATTTGAGACAAAATCACTGCTGGTTCTATAAAATTGCTTACTATTCGATCTCAAAATCAACTTGCAGATGTGTTCACTAAAGCCTTGCCTGCTTCCTCTTTGTTGCCATTGCTGTCCAAGATGGCTGTAAAGGATATTTACAATCCATCTTGAGGGGGAGTTTTACAATACATAATATTCCAGTCAGTTAGTTAGTTATTCGGTTACATGCTGAGCTGCGCAAAATAGTTTCAATTAGTTTTCCATTGGTAATCAGTTAGATATCTGTTCTATAAATTAATTGTAACTTCACGAGTACTCCGGTATTTAAATCCAACATGTAAGCCAGTTACAGATGAATGAGAAGAATCCAATTTCAATCTCCCAAATTCCTGTTTTTCTCCTTCATTTCCCATTCAAGTTCAATACGCCCTGTTAGTTTTGTTAAAAATAGACAGGCGAAAATGGGGAAATATGATTATATGGTCATTCAGTTAGAATTTCCTGTCAGGCGTTAACAACAAATGAGAAAAGGCTATCTGAACACACTTAAACCTTTTTTTTTTTTTTGTTCAGTCTAATTTTAACAAAGGGATTTGGTATATAAAAAGGTTTAGAGAAGGTTGATGAAGATTTAAAGGTTTATAACTGTCCACATTGCAGGTCTCTTGAAATCCAACTAGTTTTGGATTTGAAATTTTTTCAAGTGGAATATGTGTAATATCTTTTTGTTGGGTGGCCAAATTGTAATAGGCTGCCCTTACCTAGTCGTTTGGTTGAGATCAAGTAAGAACTTAATCTTCACACTTTGGCATGAGTTATAAGTTCTTCTCTTTTTAAATAGAAAACCAGTAAGATTGGTTATTATTACTTACGGTGGATAATAATTTTCAACTCATTCAAATCTTTCTTCTGCTTCTTTAGTCAAACTATTAATTCGAAACTTTTCCTCCCTTAAAGTCGCTCTTCTAAAATCAGGAGAAAATGAAGAGCATGTCAGCAAAATCAAGTTTGTTTTTTCTTCCATAAAAAAAAATGATTTTTTTTTTTTTTTTTCCTTTATAACAAAACTTATTGTAGAACAGACATTTTAGTCTTATTGGTAAATTGTGTTATTTTAATTGTTGAATTAATCAATGGTCTGATTTATAATTTGAAATAACTATGCATCGCTCGCTAGTATACTTTTAATGTGTACAGTTGTATATAAGATCGTTGAAAAGTCAATCCAACAGTTAAAATAACATAACCTACTGGTAGGGGCAAAATGCATGTACTAAGATAAGAGTGCCCTTTTTCTTTTATGTTTCCATATTACACAAAGGTGATTTCTTACTTTTTTGATGTTGTGCCGAGGACAATTGAGTGATAGTACTCCTGTTGAAAGGCTCATGGCAGGTTTTAACTCAAGCGTCTGTTTCAAGATTTTAATCTATTAATACGGTTGGTTATTGGTTGCATAATATTCACTTGATGTTTTATTTTTTCATTTTATTTTTATTTTTATTTTTATTATTTTTTGGGTGAAATTGGCTAGTTAAACTCTTGAAAAAGACATCCCCACTCTTTGGCTTTTGGTAATGAGTTTAACTTTGGTGGAAAGTGCAAATAATAAATTAGAGCCTGTAGTACATATATTAAATACACGTTTACCCCATCAGACATGGGAATAGTAACAAAAGATTATAGAAAAGAAAATATAAAATATTATTGGACAAAAACGTACTAAATATACTAATTTATTACCCCACCTAACAATTTTTTTAATTATTTTTTTTTTTGTCAGTGAACGAGCATGGTAATTTGTATTAGACATAAATGTGACACCCTAGTATCACAATATAGAATCTAAAGTAAAAGCATATTTTAAACTGTGTAATGAAAGTTGCAATGTAAATTAGCTAAACAATAATTACTTCTCCTTTCATTCTATCAAAACAATATTCCTGTTTTATTTTTTTCATATATAATTCCCGTCTTTTCTGAATAACTTGCATGTCTGTGTGAACAATATATGCAGTAAGTAATTATATTTGTTCTCAAGAATTTTAAAAGTGAAAAAAACTACACAAATTTTTATGATTTTTTAAACAGAAAATGATATAGCCACGTCTTTGGAAGTCTTACTCTTATTGTTTTCAATACGCATAATCGAATATTCATTCCTTTTTTTTTTTGGCTGAGTCATAATCGTGTATTCATCCATTTTCCATTCCTCAATCAGACTTTGCCGTTTATCACTTTCACACATATACATATATAAATATATATTAGGTTGTAGTTTAATGGTTCTGTTTTTCCTATATTCTATTATTATTACCTGTTTAACGTAGATCTAACGGTTATAATGAAATGAATATATAGTTAATAAAAATTTTTTATAATAATTAATAAAGTTAAATTCTTATCATGTCATATCATCGATTGTTATTAATATATCCTTATTAGAAAGATAACCATTAAAAATAAGTTTATATAATATGTATCTAACTATATATATAGTTATAAAATACGTATGGTTATATATATATATATATATGTATGTATATTAGAAAAACTAAACTCTTGATGCTCATGCTCTGCGCATTCGGTTGCCTAAATCAATGTGGAAACAAAATGCATGCCAACCCACCTTGCCATTCGCGTGAAACATCCTTGACTTCATTGCCGTTTATAAAAAAACTTCTCCAATTACTTATATTCCTTAATTTTCATTTTAATCAACTTCAAATTAAGCAGCGTGGAATTAGCTCAGAAGCTGCAAGTAGCACTTGTTTTCCAGAAAGGTTCTCTTTCAGCTGCAAGATCTTGGGCCTATCGCCACCAGCAAAGCAAACATGAAATTACGTATAGGTTCTGTCTGTCTCTCTCTCTTTCTCTCTTTCTGTCTCTATCTACATGTATGCTAATTGTTTCTTATGTCTATGTTTATATTAGTGATATAAATATGTTTGGATTTTCTTACTCTTCTTTTTATACCAAATGCGGGTTATTCAAAATTATAACTTTGATCAAACATAGAAATTAAAAAAAAAAACACACACACACACAATGAGGGAATTTTTTAGTTTTTCTTTTAATTTCTAGATTTGTAGTATTTCTTTGTTTCTTTTTTATTTTATGCTGGTCATTTTCCTAGTCGAATTCGTCCAAGAAAAAGTCTATATTTACTTATTAAATACAATTTGATGGTATACATTTATACCCATAGAAAAAGGGTCCAATTTTCAAATAATCACAATATAAGGTGAAAAAGGATAAAACAATCCAATAAAATTTGCAGGTCATGCATAAATTATGCACGTCAAAAATCATATAAGAAATAAGTTTTTTTTTTTTTTTTTCATGCAATTAGCATTAAGAATGTAATATCCGTATATGTTGTGTATATTATATATTTGGTGGGATTTTATTTTTATTATTTTTATTTTCTTTTTTCCAGTTGAATTGATTTTTTTTTTCCCCGAAACATAAGAAACCCAGTTCACTATTCCTTCATGGTAAAGTCATCAAAAAAGTGTGTTATGATCAGCCTTTGGAATCCCACCGAACTGGGTTTTAAGTTTTAACTTAAAGAGATGTTTATGGTTTAGATTTTCCTACATTTATTTGTTGGTTGTTCATGCTTTTGTTGTTGTCTAACTACTTCCGTACAAGACAAAAAAAGGCTTTTACATTCATAATGAAGTTGGAAAAAATTTATATTCATTTTCCCATATCACTTGTCTCGCTTCAATTGATCATCACCCCATTATGTAAGGTTTTGTTCTTGAGCTGATTTTATTATTTTTTTATTAACAATTTTCAGATTTAAAGCAAAAAAAAGACATGTAACGACCTTTTTTATTTCTAGATATTCTTTTTTTTTTTATAGGGGAATTGTTTTTTTAAATTAATTTTAGCTGAATAATATTTAATTTAATTTTATGATGAAGTATAAAAAAGTGCAGATTCATAACGTCATATTACATTAACACTATGGTAATTTTTACGGTGGAGAATATAATTTTGTTGATCGACATTTTAACCATCAGATTAATTTTTTAATTGTTTGATCTGCGACTGAAAGTAGTTCTATATTGCGTATTGTAAATTTTCCATTAAATTTCTAGTCCAACATGTAAAACACCTTACTCCACCGATGAAGTAAAATTACCTTATCTATTATAAAAATCTTCCGAAATTATACCCAAACAAAAAGTTGGTAAAAATTAATGAAATTTGATGGTTAAAAATAGTACAATGGTACTCAAACAGTGTAAAACTCTAAGTAGCTACAATAAAAGCAAAAACTTGCTAGAGTGTAAAGCTCAAGCATGCTATAATTTTCAAACCAATATTTTCAGTTCTAACTGCTCTTCTAAACACCCTAACATCAAACTCGTCATATGTACGTGAAATTAATTAAACTTCTCAACCTACTAATCCAATATTGCTTCCTCCATTAATTAAACCTTAAAGACAACCTAATAATCAAACAAAAGATTAGTTGACCTTCTAGCTAAACTCTCAAAAGCCTTTTACTAACTAGTCAAAAGAAGAAGGAATTTGCAGGCATAACTATTAACTTGTTTAGCTAGTTTACCCCAACCCCCAAGGAACCAACTTGTGTCTTGTCTTGGTTCCCAAGTTTGTCAACGTCTCAAATGGAGCATCAAAAAAAATTTTCTAATTAAGGAAATGATCTCTTTTTTTTTTTTACACAAAAAAACATGTTTTTTTAGGTAGGTAAATTGTCTTAGTTTTTTTTCAGAAAAAAGACAAAAATAACTGTAACGAGATGAACCTCAACAAAGTAAAAAGAAAAAAAACTGGAACAGTTTTCATGTCCAAAAAGCATGTTTTTTTGCGTCAAAAAACTGTAAAAAACAAAAGAGTCATTTGCCTAAAATCATTTTTTCTTAAAGTTACTTTTCAAAATGCCCCAACCCCCAAGCAACCAACTTGTGTCTTGCCTTGGTTCCCAAGTTTGTCACCGTCTTAAATGGAGCGTCACTTTGGGTTATTTGTTGTGGTTTTTTCTTGGGTTCATGAGTGTTCAAGAATTGGACAGTGACCAAACAAATATATGACTTGTTGGGAACTCTGCTTTGCAATGTATTTCAAGGAAGAAAACAAATAAATAAAGATAAAATAAAAGTGGGTATTTTTCTTTTATCTTTTCTATGCGCGTTCTCTTTTTTTTTTTTTAATTTCCTTTGGTTCAGAATTTGGAGATAAATTAAAGTTAGATATATAAAGCCATTGAAGTCGGTGACCTCTTATGTTCAACTTTTTTGACACAATATATATCTCTAGCAAATAAACTTTTTTGAAACAATAGTAGGCCATTTTACTCGTTTTGGATCCAATACAAGTTATCTCTCGGTGATTCTATAGTTTAGTTTAATACTTCATTTTCTGAGCCAAAAAGAAAATCCTTTGTGGGCCCCACTTTTCAAACTTTTTAATCTTATCTCAGGAAAACAAATTGTGTATGGTAGAATTTTGATTCAACATATTATATCAAACTTGTACTAGACTATTGGAATTTTTAAAGTGAGCGGCCGTTTTTAAGGTATTTTTCAACAAATGCTTGAAGTTTAACATGTGCTTAGAGAACTGGTTTAACATAATTGGTTATAATTTAACAATGTAAAACTCTCTATTATCTTAGTGTTTTAAATTAATTGGTTCAAATTAAGGTTTCTAAATATCCTAAAATTATGAAAATAATTTCTTATAAATAGTTAATTAATAATGTACTAATTTGTAATTTATTATTGATTAATTTTATGATTTATCATTAATTATTCAATATAAGTTAGTTTTCAATCAATAGTTACACTAATTTTTTAGTGATAACTGTTGATATAATCACTAACAAACCGTTTTATTAATGATATTATAATCTGTCATTGATTTATTTTATAATTGGTTTATCATTAATTAAACAAATAAAAAAAGTGATTTGCTTAAAAAAAAGATCATTTGCTAACAAAAAGTTCGGCAAATTATTAAAAATGGGAGGCCAAACATGTAGTCCTTCTAATCTTTTCAAAATTATTCTTCTAAAAAATCCTATTGGATTAAATTATTAAGGTGTTTGAGAAGTGTAGACTAAAACTTTTAAAGTAAAAAATATAACATGTAAGAACTTTATATTTTAATTTATTTTATTATTATTATAATATATAATAGTTTTACACAGTATCAACTAAAAAATTTTATTAAAACTAATTTTATTGAACGCCTTTTAGATTTGAGGAAAAACATATTAAACTAAGGACACCCTTTGGGGGGAGGGAGGGGATTCTTTGGGAATTCTGGGGGAGGTGGTTTCACGTGTGCGAGTGTGCAGCTCAAGCAAGGTGTGACCACCAAGTCAAGGCGGTGGTCAGGCGTGGGTCCCAGTTTTCAAGACCCATCAGCAATCTAATGCTTTAACTGAAAGCTAAAAAAGAAAAACATGATGATTTCTTTTTACGTATAACACGACCGTTGACCAATCATGCCCCAAATCAGTCCTAGCAAGCCAGCCATGCGAAAAGACGGCAAATGCAGAAACTGCCATTGGTATAGGTGATGGGTCCCATTTTAACCTCTAGCCCTGAGGCCTGTTTGGGTCCCACAATCTACCTTATTTTCTTGATTGATAAATCATTGCAGAGTATTATTGCCAAAAACAATACACCCTTAACAACATTTTGACATGGATAAGAGTTCAATCACTCTTTTATTAATTTTTTTAAAAATTTAGAAGAATTCTTCGCCATATATGAGAAAATGATCGATTTTTCAAATAAATTCTGAATTATATCACATCATATTATATTATATTAAATCTTAAGAGCAATTTAATGAAATTTGGTAAGAATATAAAACTTTGCTCTAGGGTATTTAAATACACATTGCAAAATTCTCCTTAAAATGAATGTTTCATGCTTCTTTTCATGTATATATTGTTTGATTCTAATATATTGTGTCACGTTGTTTTTTAATATATAAATACTAAAAATATAGTCATATAAATATGAATGCTATATTGTTGTGATTGTAATAAGAGAATAATTTTTACCCGTTTGGTTCATAAATTTAAAAAATATTTAAATTTATGTAAGATTAAATACTATAGTAAAAAAAAGTTCAAACCTATAAACCAGATTGAAAAATTCTAAACTTTTAATCTTAATATCACAATTTTAAGCTTTTTTTTGGCGATGAACATTTTAGATTTTGTCCCATTTGAATTCTATTTCATTCATTCTATAAAGAATAAAGCACCTAACTGTGATAATGTGACATGTGGGATTCAGTGACTATTATAAGGTGACAATTCTTAATTTTTTCTCACTTGATGAATGTTAAGGCCACATTTTTCCAATTGTTTCTTACTTCTTTTAACTCTTTCTCTCTCTCTCTCTCTCTCTCTCTCTATCTCTACCATGTCTTCCCCGTTAATTGATGAATCATGGCACACTGTGGCAAGGGTCCAGATCATGATTTTCCATTGTGGGGTCCCACCATTAAATTGTAGACATGCACATAACATAGAACACGTGGCATAAGCATTACTTTGGCTAGGCAGTCGCTTTACTCCTTTATTGGAAGGAGCAATTCACGGCACCCAAAACCATTCTTGTACTCCATTAGCATCTTCCTTGAACATACACACACACACACACACATATTATAACAATAATAATCAATCCAAAATAAAACACAAATTAACACAGTTGTTCTTTTCTCTGGTCCACTCTCTTGTTTTTTGTGTTTTGTATTATCAAAAACAAAGACACAAGCTAAAACCCAAAATTAAAATAAAAAATAAAAAATAATTTAAAGATTGTTATCCAAGAAAAGGTGACAAAGGCATGCAATATTTGTCTCCCATCCTTCTTAAGGAATTTTGGTTTTTTTTTTTTAATATTTGCATGGAAATTTGGAGATTGAGACTGATGAGAAAATGTGGTCTCTCTCTTTCTTTTGAGAATCTTCTTGGTATAATAATAGTAAGAAAGAAATTTGAAAAAAAAAAAAGAGAGAGAAGAAGCTTATGCTCAAAGCATAAAATCCCTTTTATGATTTACTATCCTCCTCTTCTTTCTCTCTCTTCTTTCTCTCTCTAGATAGCGAATAGTTTTTCTCTTCAAGGGAAAGAAGCAAAGCAAAGCATCTCTATCGTCCTCTCATACACCACCACCACTTATAATTTTCCATTTTGCTTTCCCTTGTAAGTATCAACCTTTCCTTTGCTTAGAGTTTGGCTGCTTCTTTTTTCTTCCATGAGTATAATTATAGTTTATTTATTTACTGCTTTTAATGAAAAAAAATGTCGGTTTTAATCTTTCTGTATGAAAAAAGACCTCCTAAAGTTTGGAATCCAATAGTCTTCAAGCATTAATGCAGTGAAATAAGACATGGGGTTCTCTTTGTTTCTCTGCTTCTCAATTGGATTCAAATCTTCTTTAGCTCTCATACAGAGAAAAAAAAAAAAAGCTCCATTACTCATTAGACCTTCCCAATCAACCTCCTTTTAAATGTGACCTGTTTTACCCCATATTACTAGATTTTTGTGTAACATTTCTCTTCTCAGATGTTTTCTTCAATTGGGTTTCCATTAATTTTAGCATTAAATAAGAATTTTACTTTTTTCACCCAAACTTGTTCCTTTGCTTTTATATTCTCAAAATTTCCGCTGTCCTGATTCTGTCCTGTACAAGACTACAATAAACTTTTCAAGCTATTTTATCAATTTTTTGCCAAAAAAAAAAAAAAAAAAACATTCTTCCTTTCTGGGTTCGTCACATTTACAAAGATCTTCACTTTCCATGTTCAAAGTTTTTCACTAGATTATTTGATGTTTCTGTTTATGCTACTACATAGAGATCAAACCAAGCACAAAATCTTGTTTATGGTTGTTTTTATTCTTTCATTCTTCTGTCCAGTAAAGATTGTATTTTTTTATCTTTCTCTTTTCCTCTTATAATTGCTTTCTAAGTCCCCCCAATTCATATTTTTTCCCCTTTGATACATTGAAGCAAAGGGCCAAAATTTATCCCATTTCATTTTAATGAAAAGGAAGAAAAAAGGGAAAGAAGTTGACAGTCATGAGTTTTCTAACAGGATCATCAGGAAGTTCTTGGCAGCCAATCATGACCGGCGACACGACCGCGTCGAGTTACTGGCTGAACTGGAGGGTCTTGCTATGTGCCCTTTGGGTCTTGTTCTCAATGACATTGGCAATCCTTCTTATACTGAAATTCGAAGGCTTCCAAAAGTCGAAACGACATAGTAATGGTGGAGGAGAGGCCCGGGACGAAACGTCGTTGCCATCGTCGTCGTCGTCAGGAGTGTTCTATGATGATGAAGCATGGAACCCATGTCTGAAAAATATCCACCCTGCTTGGCTGCTGGCTTTCAGGCTGGTTGCTTTTTTTGTGCTCTTGGTTCTGCTCATCATCACTGCTTCTGTAGATGGAGGAGCAATTTTTTATTACTATACTCAGTTAAGCAATTATCAACCCCTTTTCATTTTTTCCCTTTTTCTTTGCATAATTATGCTTTAATTTGATAAAGTTGCAGCTAATTTAGTTATATGTTGGACATTCTTGTCTTCAAATTCTGAAGACAATTTTTTGTTTGGTGTCAATGTTTTGTTTCATCATTAATGCATTTGTGGGACAATGAATATGAAAACCCAAGATTTTCTTTTATATCTCTATATATATATATATATATATATATAGGCTGATTTTTTTTTTTGGTTAATAAATGATGATATTTGGGCTCATTATAAGTGAATAATGCGTCTAAGAAATCTTTTCATGGAAACTAACTGCTGGTTTTTGGACCAGGTGGACTTTCACATTGGTTACCATTTATTTTGGGGTAAGTTGTTAAAGCTTCAAAGACACTTTTTAATTGAAACATCCTCTGCTTCATTGAATCTATTTCTTGTTCATGTTTGTGATTTTCTCTTCTCCTGATTTCTCCGAGCAGCTTGGATCATTGCTGTCAATGCGCGGCTGCTACAGATATCATAAGAAGGCTAGTGGTGACAAGGTTGATAGTGTGGAATTAGACGCAGAGCAAGGGTCTTGCATGACTCCTGCCCTTATATTATCCAGCAGATCAGAAAAGAACTCAGGAGGCCCCAATGCAGGAGGACACGACCCTCGCCAACCCGCCGGATTTTTGAGTTACGCCTTCCAAATAATTTTCCAGGTACAGTTGAGGCATAATTAAGATTTTTTGATCTTGTGAATTTCATGTTTTAATTTCCTTAGTTACTCTAGTTTGTTCAATTTTCCCCCTTTTTTTATGTTTATTATGGTAAACAGATGAATGCAGGTGCTGTTGTGCTCACAGATTGTGTCTTTTGGTTCATCATAGTCCCATTTCTTACCATCAAAGATTACAACTTAAACTTTGTAAGTAACATTTCTACTCTCATATATTCTTTTTGTTTTCTTTTTCAAACCTATGCATATTTATCCCCCAAATTGTACCCTTTTAAAGTGAATTTCAGATGAGTTTGTTAATCGGGCTTTTTTTTTTTTTTTGTCACGATCACATCAGAATTCTTCTAGTAACAATAATAATTGCAAGCAGTCATGATACTACTATAACTACTTGTGATAGTTATTATCGTGACAGTGATATAACAGGAAATAATAATAATTTTTGTAATTCATAAAAAAATTACTTTTTATTATTATTGTAAAGTTAAATTTTTACTGTAGATACACTTATGCGAAATTTTTGGAATAATAAACCTAACAATTATTAAACTTTTCCTTATTTCACATGCTAATTATGTATGCCGATACATCTCCCTATCTAGTCCTTATTTATTATTATTATTATTTTTTTTTTTTATGGAATACTATCTAGCCTTTATCTATTATCACATTAACAGAGACGAAGCCAACTGACTCCAATTCTCTTATAAAAATATTATTTTTTACCCTATTTTTCTTGTTTTGTCCCTCCAAATTTTTTCTAATTCTTGATTCTATGCTAAATGTTTTAGTAGTTTTCGATTATACCCCTAAGATTGATCTTAAATGTTTTAGTTTTCCCTTAAAATTTTCTAATTCTAATTCTATACAAAATGTTTTTAAAAATTTGCATGTAAAATTTTCTCTTTCTAATTCTAATTCTATACAAAATGTTTTTAAAAATTTGCATCGCACTCTAAATTTTTACTTCAATTACATCCTATCACACAACTAATATAATTTAAAATTTTAATTTTAACTCAAGCTCTCGTGAAATATATATATATATTCTAGCTAGGATTATTAGTAACTATCTTTCTGTCTTTCTATTTAAAATTATCTTAACTTTGTGATGGATAATTATGTTATTCTAAACATGATTAATTTTTCCTAATGCAGCTGATCATCAACATGCACACAATCAATGCAGTTTTCCTGCTTGGCGAGTCAGCTTTGAATTGCTTGGTTAGTTGATGACTCCAATTAGCTATTAATTAATTATCTCAACCATAAGGTTAATTTCAGTTCTTATTATTAATTACACAAATTAAGCTTGATTTTTACCTTTAAATTTTCAGCGATTTCCATGGTTCCGAATCGGATATTTCTTCCTATGGACAGTCGTCTACGTAGTCTTCCAGTGGATTGTTCATGCTTGTGTAAAACTTTGGTAAAAGCACTAACCCTTCTAGTATGTCTGCTCTACCAAATTTATTAAAAAAAAAAAAAAAAAGAATTTAATCTATTCATATTATATGTTGCTGATTTTATTTTATTTTATTTTTGTGTGTCGTTTGAAAATCAGGTGGCCATATCCATTCCTTGACTTGTCATCTTCATATGCTCCATTATGGTAAGTGATGTCAACAAAAAAAAAAAAAGAAGTTGATTTAACACCCTTCTTTTTTTAACTTTTTCTTTTTTCTACTTTCTCTTCAAGCAAACAAAAAAAAAACCATTTTCTTTTATTATTAGTTTATTTAGATATGGTTGAGCAAATAAGTTGACTTTTTTTTTTTTTTTATCTTTGATTGACATGGAATTTGAAGGTACTTTTCAGTTGCTCTAATGCATATTCCATGCTATGGAATTTTTGCTTTGATAATAAAGCTGAAACACCATATCTACTCAACAAGGTATCCTGATTCTTATCAATGTGACAAGTAATTATTTTGGATAATTCATGAAGAAATTGCTGCAAAATATTCTTTTGGAAGAAGAAGAAGAAGAAGAAGAGAGTAGAGCAAAAGATTAGAGATCATAGTTTCAGGATTACAAGATCCATGTCTTGAAAACAAGTTTATAGAATACATTTTATTTTTTAGATTAAGTTTTGGATGACACATAAAAAGATAAGCTGTACAAGAAAAAGCAACACTCTTTGTAATTAGTTTGTTCACACAAGCATTCCCTTCAGGAATGGCATTGTTTGTAATTATACAAAAATTCCAAAGAAATTCATAGTGAGTTTATTTTCTTAGAACATAAACTCTATATTCTCTCTTTATCCTTTTTTTAATAATTTTTTTTTTTTGGGTAAGTTGTAGTGTGGAAGATTCTGCCAAAGATCATCTCAATAACTTTACCATTACTAACATCCACAAAGTTTTATTCTCATTTTAAAGTAATATCACTATTCTCACTCATAATAATTAATGAATAATGTTAGTTTTTGAGTTTGGAAGTATTTCTACATTTGGTAATACTTCTTGGGGAATCAAAAAGGACAAATTTCCCACATGTCTGTATAATTATATGTATATTTATACACACATAATTGATGCTTAAAAGTGAACTTGTGGGCATCAATATTCACAAAAAGAAATGCTAATCCAGTTTTTTTGGCATTTTTTAAGAATTGTTTTTCCTGTTGAAATACTTTTTTTTTTAATATGTTAGATAGATGCAGGTCTTTTTATAAATTTAGACATTAATCAAGGACACTAAGTTTTAATCTTACTGGCATAGTGTTCCTAAGCTAAGTTGGATCACAAAATTTGTACCATTTTAGATTCCCACAAAGAGAATGCATTCATAGTTCAAATACCATTTGCAATATTCTGAAGTTTCTTTACAAATTAACAAAATCATCAAAAAGGAAAAGAAGAAAGAAAAAGGGCAAAAAAGAAAGGTTCTGCTCTAATTTTATAAAAGAAAATCCAACAAGAAAAAAGGGTAATCTTAAAAAGGGGAGAATTTTATGATAGGGTATAAAAAAAAATTAACATATATTAAAGTGATTACTTTAGACAGTAGATTGTCATAATTATATCATATTAAGATTTATTTTACAGTGTTTAAAATTTTAATGAAATTTGACGACGATCTAATGACTCAAAACTGTGTCTCCCAACACAAGATTATCCTAAAAGCTACACCAATTTCTTATCAAAATGGGTTATCCTCTTTCAATAATTTACTCCCCCAATTGCTACCAAAAGGAGGGGTCAAACATATATTAGTGTGACACAAGGAATAAGGACATCTTTTTGCTTTTAAAAAAAGTGCTGACTCAGAAGAGATTAGTTAATTAATTTATTCCATGCTTTTGAAATCTTAGGGAAACTGTTTTCATCGTTTTTGGATAGGGCCTATCAACCGAAAAGAAAGATCCCTAGTTTCAATTTGCTTGGAAAAGACTCAACAAAAACAGAACAACTACTGTTTCTCGTGCTTCATGATAAAAAATCATCAAGTCACCGACAACTTTTTTATTTTTCCTTGAAAAAAAAAACTACTCTATTTCGTATTTTGATTTTTTTCCTTCATTTTTTAGGTCCTCTACATAATTAATTTTGGGGAAAAAAAAAAGTTAAATGCATTTTGTGGAACTCTTTCGTTATGTTTAAGCAATTAGGGACGCTCTATTAGCTGTCGTTCCTAGTCGTCATCGTTTCATTAAAAGCTTGTTTGATAAAGTTAATTCTAACTAACTTTTCAATTAAAAAAAATATAAAGCTATCATATGTTACATTAAACTAAAAAAAAAAAATTGTTATAGTATAAAGCTCTCAAATACTACAATGTTTATAATTCTAATCAATAGTTATAACCACTATGCAAAACACCATATAAATGTTTTTGTTGTTTCTTGGTTGGTGTTATTGTTGTTGTTCTTCTGGTATTTTAAGTCGTTTTTTTTTTTTAAAATCTTTGTTGAAGCTTCATACTAAAATTGTCAACTAGTCTTTTAGTTTAATTTGAAGAACTTTCTCCATATTTAATTGATACACCATGTTTCACCTTATGTTTTCATAAATATTGCAACCTTTTTCTTTTTTTTTTAAATAAATCACATTAAAAATCTTTCTTCTAGCGTGTTTTCTTAAAATCAATAGAGGTATTATCACCATTTAGAAAAATCTTAAGGTGTCCTTCAACGAATCCGTGTTAGATTGGATGTTTTTAATATAATTTAGAAAACATAATGGAGGATTGTAATATTCTTGAAAATATGAAATGGAAATCGCATTTTAATAAAAACACAGTTAAATTTTGTAATCACCTCACCTGTTTAACATTATTTTTTTTTTGTGTTTCTTCATTTTGTCTTTTCTCATCGTTTCCTTTATTGTGGTTCTTCAATGTCAGCCGTCCTCGTTGTCGTTTATCCTCATAAATTTTTGTTGTTCTTTAAAAAAATCCTGTCGTTTTTAACCCTTAAAAAATAGAAATTGTAGTAAAACTCTAATTGCAGTAAATATTAAGTTTTAAAATATTTGTAATAAATAACAGATTTATAAGGTAAACAATCCTCTTATTTACGGTGTAAATAATTCTTATTCTCCTTTACATGGTAAATAAACTATTTTCATTTAAAATTCGCCATTTATCACAAACAAAACTTGCTATTTATTTCAAAAAGCTTTGAAAGAATGTTATTTCCCTCCTTCTCCTGTCGTTTTTTTTCTGTCATTTTAACTTACGTGTGTCTCTTTCAAGTTATTATCATTTCCTGCCGTTCTCTCTCTTAATTTTGTCTTTCTTCGTGACCTCGCTGACCGGCCGCTCTCCATTTTGTCGTTTTTAGATCTTGTCATGTGCTTTTCGTTCTCTAATGTTTCTGCCGTTCTTTTGTTGTTGTTCTTCTTCTTGTTTTGTTGAGGTGCTTTCATTTTTGTTTCATTCTTAATTATAGTGGTACTTAAACTTCGTCTCAACTAGTTCCAAAATTTAGTCATTTTTTTAATGTCGATTTAAATTAATATTATTTTGGCCGTTGGTTGCCCTCGTTCCATAAAGAAGAAGGCAACGAATTTAAGAGGTGTTTGAAAATATGGTGAGAACCGTTGGTTAAAACTATTTTTACTATAGTATGCGAGAGCTTTACACTGTATCAAAATTTTTTATTGTTACTATAGCATGTGAGAGCTTTATATTATTTATAACTAAGTTTGTGGAGGAAACTTCCCACCACTCAACCAAACAGCAGCTTAGAGAAGCAACACCAGTAACACCCGATTTTTTATTTTTTTATTTTTGGTCCTTGGTCGTTTGTTTATGTGTTTGTCATCTTGTTGTCGTCTCCATAAAACAGCAACACCCGAATTTTTTTGGGTCGTTTGTCGTTTGTTTACGCGTTTGTCATGTTGTTGTCGTCTCCATGTTTCTGTCGTTTTTTAGTTTCATGTCGTCTCCTTATGTTTATATCATTTTGTGGTCGTCTCCATGTTATATTATCATCTTTATTCTCTAATTCTGCTATAGTTGTTTTCTCATTTTGTTTTAATTCGCTTTGCAATGAGTCTGTAGTTTTTTCTTCTTTTTTTTTTTTGGTTCCCTGTCTCTTAAATTATCCGTCCTTATATATTTCTTTTCATCTCGTTGTCGTTTTTATATGTTATGTTCTATGGGTATGTCATTGTGTTATTTTTCCCCCTTTTACCAATGATTCTTTTTTATTATTATTATTTTGTTGTTTTATTGGATTTATCATAACTTACTTTCTTTAGTGTCGTTTGCTGTCTTGATGTTTTATGGAAAATTTTAATAAATATCCTTTTTATAAATGTTATATATATTTAAATATAGCATAACATAAACATATAATATGAGTGAAAATGTAATGCACTTTTTTAAAGTGTGGCACAAATAAATAATTTTTTTATTTTTAGTATATAGTAACAAATGGCCTTTT
Source organism: Artocarpus heterophyllus (assembly GCA_025403435.1). Lineage (NCBI taxonomy): Eukaryota > Viridiplantae > Streptophyta > Magnoliopsida > Rosales > Moraceae > Artocarpus > Artocarpus heterophyllus. Next base: position 6,257,561 of record CM046346.1, on the reverse strand, counting down.
TAAATGTCTTTTTAAAATAAATGACCATATTTTTTCATGTTTACATTTTTATTTAGTCTTTTTTATCTACTCTCATTTAAGAAGGGTCTGTTATGCACATTTTTTTTTTGCTATTTTTCATTGATATTTTCTCATCTTTAATACAAAACTCATCTTTTTTAGTCTTCAAATGTAGTTATTAGTGAACAATATTGACTTATTAGATAAGTTACGCTTTAAAAATGAGAATAAATATGCAGAAAAACCCTTTCTAAATGAGAATTCAGAAAAAAAACAAATAAATACGTCAAGTGAGAGTATAAATATAAAACAAAACTTAAGAATGATAAAATCTTATTTTTACCTTTACAAATGATCTATGTACAAAGCTTGTGGGCTTAATTTCATCTATTTGAATAGAAAATAAAAAATTAAAGAGATAATGTGAGGATCTTCAAAAAGTTTAGAGGCAAAATAACGATTTTAAAAATTTTAGGGACAAAGTAAAGAGTTTTAAAAATTCAAAGGATAAAATAATAATTTTTAAAGTTTAAGGGGTAAAATAAAAGACACTCTTATCTTTAAGGACCATTTGTGTTACTAATATTATTTTATTTTATTGGCAGATAAAGAGTCAACCGACTCTCTGTGTAGAGATACGCTTTTGATGCTAATGATGCTAACACCTCTTCTACTCAACTTCGTAAAATTTAGATGTAAAATTATAAAACTTATTTGTCTTTTTTGTTTTGCCGTGGTTTTTATTTTCACTTTTCAAGTACCTGGTCTTTGAATAATTTGATTTCTAATGACATTCATGAATCACGTTTAAAGATACAGAAAATTGGAGTAGAGAACACAGCCAAACTTAATACTTTTTTATTTTACAAAGAGTGACCAACCCAGGGGGACCAAAATATCTCCTCAGTCTCAACGACACAGCTACAACAGAGTTTCCTTGGCCAGTGCCTAATTATTGAGCTAAAAAATGTCCAAATGTTGCAACAAATGAATCATCACTCTTCAAATCAAGCCAAAATTACATATGATACAATGCCATGCAAGCATATCATAAGGCATTGCTTGGCAAAGAACCCATTAATATGACATTGTCATTGTCTTTATTCTCCCCAAGCTTCTCAGGCTTCGCTTTCGTAAACAATGTCGATAAAAAACTGACTCTTAACCCAGAACCCAATCCCTTCCCAAGGAAGTCTACCCTCTTAGTGAGTCCCATTGTGTCATCAACCCTGAGATGAGCTCCACAAGGGCACTCTGTGAGCTTCTTGAAGCAAAGCTTGTGGAACACCGACTCGCAAGAGCGACATTTCTCCACATCGCCTTCCTGCTAAATTTTTCTAGTTAGATAAATAACTAATATGCTAGCCAATCAATTATATCAATAAAATTAACACAAAATCAAATTGAATGTTGACTTGATAGGTTAAATAACAACATATCTACCTTCCCAAGTTCATTCGCTCATGGAACTCCGTTTAAAACATTTCACTGGATTCCTTCCAATTCGCTAATCTTATTTTAGGATCTCCTTGGAAATTACATAAAGAAAACACCTATTTAATAAAAGATATCTGTGCAAGTACCTTATGCTTAAGACGTAACTGCCATCGGAACCATTGTTATTAATGTGTTAACGGCAGTACACTTTATTGGTTCGAATTATTGCATTTATCCAAGAGATCCACGGGCGTGGAAAATATAACCATTAGGAATCAAATCTGTTTTCCAATAATCTGGAGGCTGTTTCTTTCCAAGACTCATGATTAATTGCATTTTGTCTACTATGAGAGAAAAATAAGTAGCCATGTTCTGCGTATGCATAGACGCTATTAGTACATCTACCTGGAAAGGGAAAATGAGAGAAGATGGATCATTGCAAGCATGCCGAGCATTGCATGGAACTCCCACATCACAACATATGAGACATTGATCGGTTATATGCTCCACGATTTTGTTCAAGACAGTTTCCACCATGACAGGTAGAGCTGCCAAATGAGTAAATACACGTCAGAATCTGCATTAAGAAGGGCAAATTACAGGTACCTGATAAGATTTTTCTTATTTCATCTTCCAAGTACCAACCTGCAAACGCCCCTTTTGAAAGATCAATGAGGTCTCTGAGGGCGAAAAAATCATTGCCTTCAAGAAGATATCTTCGGGAGCCAAGTCCTCTGTTAATAGATCCATGGAACGAGCATCGAACATACGAAAGTATACTTCCTATTTTCCTTCTGACACCCATAACGTGTTGCAGAGCCGGGACCTTTGAGAAGAGGAATGGATTAACTGCACTGACACAAAGCATGGGCTGCAAGAAGGAAAAATCACCAGGAATGACTTTCCTTGGTTAAAAACAAGATGCTACTTCTTATTGATGTAATCTCAACCCATCAACTTAGTTAAAAGTTGTTTATCATATCACTAATTAATACAACTTCAAGAACCAATAACACTTTGATGTGCTATAGAAATCAAAGAAGGTGCCTGTCTTTAGTTACCTGGTCATAGATAGAATCCAAAAATGATTTAGCCAACTGAGACACTGGATATTCATTAAAATCCCAGTTATGCAATATTCTTGCTGGTAAAACTGCAGTTTCATTTGTATGGCATGAGAAGCAAAATAATTGACTGGTGTATTCACAAAGTCGAGGCTTTCCCCATCCGAGTGTTTGTGCAAAGTCTCGTATCAAAGTCTTCCCATCATCAAAATGTTTGTAGCAACCAGCACAAGCATAATGTTGTGCTTCTAGCATCTGCTTTGTAGATTTGTATGGTTGGATTTCAACAATAAGGGATATAGTCTTCCCAAATGTGGAAATGTTTTCTCTACTTCCTCCAGAATTAGATTGAGGAACCACTGCATTTGATCCAAGGGAACTGGGAACTGAATCTTGAGGGCACAGAAACCAAATCAATGCACTTGGAGAAGTGGTAAAGATTCTGGGATGGATAATGGAGCGCAGGCACTCTTGAATAAGAACACTCCTCTCTGCAACAACAGCAGGTGACACATTTCCAAAAATCTTTCTGGATTCCTTTTCTATGGAGGCCCAAGGAGAGGGCAGAACCCAACCCTGGCTAGTAAATGATGTCTTCAACCGGCGATAGAGAGTAAAAAAATCACGATATCGGTGTTCAACCTCCCATTCATTGTTACCACTCCACACTCTTATTTTGTACACGGTGTATTCCTTCACTCCAACAAGTCTTTCACTAAACGAGACATCTCCTCTCTTCTGCCTTGCACCTACCACTTCAATCCCATCGATTCGCAGCGGCTGCTGTCCAAGTGGGTACACATCATCCACACCAGAAGTAGAAGCAGAAGATCCGCCGTCTCTTAGGGGTACAGATAGTTGTGATTGCAATGGCCTGTTACTAAGAGGGAACCTCGCCGCTGGAGACTCGCTGGAGGCCAATAAAATTTCTTCCATTTCAAGAACAACCTCATCATAGAATTCATTTAGCTCAAGAGCATCTGTCTGCAATTAAAAATCAACTCAGAAGCTCAAAGAACCACCTTGTAAAAAATTTACAATTTGTCACAGGATAAATAGATCAGATTAAAATGTGCATATGATCTAGACTAACCAAAAACAAGTTATTGCTTCATAAAAATTTAAAAAATTTATGAAACTGAATCCAAACTTTTGTGATTTTAGTCAGTCAGGAAACCAAAGCATAAGTAACAATTAAGCAAGCAGTAACCTTTACAGGTACAGGATGGTCTCCAACGCGAACTTCTGAAACATGAGGATTCTTCCTTGTATTATTAGTCAAAGTTGAAGGGTCTGTCTTTGGCTTTGAATACAAATCCAACTTCGTGTTTCCAGTAACAACAGTTGAACGTGAGTTTACTCGGTTAGCTGACGAGTCAACAACGCGGTCCACTTTTATTTTTGAGTCCCCCAAGGGTAGATTTTCATAAACTTGACTAGCATTAACGTTAAGGGCATTCTCAATATTCAATTTTTGGTGTATCTGAGGCATACCATCATTAATATTATTGAAACCTGTTTTTTCAGGAAGTTTTTCTGCCAGAGGATCCAGCTCATTGTTACCAACGGTACAAATATTAGGAGGGTCTGCCAATTCTGCATCACCAGGAATGTGATTCTCAGTATACGGAATATGACTTATATCTTCTTTATCTGGTATATTAACTTTTGAGATAACAGGCGGTGTGGTAAAAGAACTTTTGGTAAATTCAATCAAATCATTACTGCCTTGAACTTGATACGTAGCCACAGGAATGTCCTTCACATCTTCTATTTCCTCTGATTCATCCCATTTATCATCACCTTCAGCTTCTTTGCTGGCTACGGGCGTATCAGTCACGCATTTTCCTTCCTCGATTTGACAAGTACGTGGTATCCCAACCGAGGCCGAAGGAGTGAAACCCAAAACTCCCCTTTCAGCTTCAATATTCTTTTCTTCCCGCTTCTGAGAAGCACTCATGATAAAGGAAGCTGAAGCTAGCTCACTTCCTTGCTCAAAATCATCCCAATCGTCCGAACCAAAGGCCACGGATGAGTTAATGAGCAACGGGTTTTCATTCTTTGTTTTTGCTTCCTGAGAATAGTGCACCTTCCTATAGTAAGTGACTTCATGTTTTTTACCCTCGTCATCTGTACCATAGTTGTAGACTGAATCCCCACTCTCTGAATGCTCATCTCTAGACGAGGTCCCATCTTCTTGTCTCTCTTCTCCACCGCCAATCGGAACCGAAACACATTCCTCAACCTTGGGTAAAACTTGAGAAACATTTCCAACCCAATTTGAGCTATTACTTTCTTGAGTACCCATTTGCACAACACTACTTTTTCCTACCACTTCTTCACCATCCTCAACATCAGAACCATTATCAAAATCTGAAATTCCCTTCAAAGGTGAAGACTTTTGATCAACCTTCCAAGACATCAATTCATTCACGTTAAGAGCTCCAAGATCATCAAGCTCATCACCACCGTACATTTCAAACCCACTAGACCCATAAGTCACACTCTGATGTAGCTCACGAGTGGCCCTATCAACTCCGTCATCGCTCAAACGCTTCATTTCCTCCCGATTCCTCTCGATTTTCCCTCCCAAGCTGAAATTCTCCAACCCACCACCATCGTCCCCAAACCCTAACCCGAAATTCTTAACGGAGCCGAACTCCAACTCCGAGAAATCGTTGTAGACGGTCATCGTGCTGCACATGCTCGGCGTGCCCATCGCCGAGTTCGCGCTGCAGTATCGCTCGAACTCTGACTCGCCGCACGACGAGTACCGAGACGGCGTCGCATCGCCGCCGGCGCCGTCGTCCGATTTCTGATCGGACGGATCGGGAACGGCGATTCTCGGGACAATAACCTTACCAGTTCCCTCTCCACCATTTATCATCTGAGAAAATCGATAGAACTCACAAAATATTACCTCAAAGAAAACCTAGAATCGATGGCTCTGCTTTCTCCTTCAAACAAGACTCCGGCGGTTCGTACTGCACCCGATCGCAATCTAGATGGAATCAAGAAAGTTCTGAACTTGATAAGAGAATTCCGATTCGTTGAAGAAGAAGAAGAAAAAGAAATCGGTTTCGAAGTGATTGAAGAGAGATTAGAAAGTGGAAAATGGAAATGGTTTTGTTTCTGGTTTTGGTTTTTGTTGTCGTTGTTGTTGTTAAACGTGTTGTTTAGTTTGACAAAGACAACGATATTATTGTGGGGATAGAGATTTTTTGTTTGTTTTTTAACTCCTTTGAACAAGAACAATAGACAGTAGATTTATCGTTTTTTTTTTTAATCAATTAGAAAAATTGGCCGTGAAATTTTTTTTTTTCCTCCTTTGAACAAGAACAACAGACAGTAAATTTATCGTTATTGTTTTTGAATCAATTAGAAAAATTGCCCGTGAATTATAGCTGGGTAACATTTTACCTTTTTAATTTTAAAAGATAATATTTATTTTTATTAAAATATAAACTGTTAATAAAAGTAATGTTTTTGTTAGAAATTTAATGAAAATTTGATAAATAAATATAAAATTAAGAATATTTTAATAGTACTAGTTATAAAAATGACTATAAAGATTAAAACTATAATAAAATAATTTTTATTGATGAGTAAAAGCAAAAAATATCAATTAAAACTCTTATATTATTAAAAAAAAAATTTTGATATATCAAATTTTATTTAAAATTTTAATTTTTTTAATACCTAAAAAATTAGCTATATCTATTAGTGAAATGAAAAAAAAATATAACATAATATACTCAATATAACAAAAAAATATAACACAAAATTTTTAAAGAGAAAAAACTCTAATAGTATTAATAAAATTTCTTTCATATTTTTGAAGTTTTTATTGGTATTTATACCTTTTAAAATTTCAAAATACTTTTGAATGTAAATTGATAAATTAAAGAAAAATGTGGTGTATCAAAAAACAGATGGATCCAGGTAATAATATGTTTTTAATTGATTTTTTTTTGTTTTAATCATCTATAAAGACTATTTTAATTATAGTTTAATGTTTCATTGTTTTTATAATCAAGATTACCAAAATACCCTTAGTTTTAAAAATGCTTATCAATTTGCTATTGAAATTATAACAGTAGGACAATTTTGTTAACAATTGATACTTTATGAGGAACAGATGTTATGTTTTAAAGTTCGGAGGGTAAAATATTACAAAGCCAATAATTTAATGAGAATTTTTATAATTAATCATTTTTTAAGAAAATTATTATTAAGGAACTCTTACGTTGAAGAAGACAGTTTTGTTGTACCTATGAGCAAGGTTTTGATTTGTTAGATTAGGATTTTAACTTTTTTAAATACCTATGTTTTATCAGTTGAGTAAAATTATCTTCTCCATAATAAAATTACGTTATTATTATTCCCTAAAAAAGTAGTTATTGTTGTTGTTGTTGTTTACAAAAAAAAAAAAAAAGAGTTCTAAATTTGACACTTAAAATAAAATTGTCTCGATTTACCATTCTCTACTGAAAATAGCACAACTTGCCTTTAAACTTATCATAAGTTGTAACTTTACTATTTTTATCGATAAGACATCAAGTTTAAAATAAGTCGCAACTAACTGGCAATATACTTGAAAAGGGTGACACTTAGAATTAAAGTGTGGAAGAGTATGGGAGGCTTTATTTTTTAGTATATTTGTTTAAATTTATCATATTGCCTTATGCCAAGTAGTAATGTGACCTACGATTAAAAACTCTAAAAACTTAACATGTAAATGACTAAAGAATCGTTTAAAAAATGATGAAAGTGCTATGCTGTAACTTAATATACCTTAGGGAATAGTGGTGTCATTTTGAGTCACACGTGGCAAAGTAAACCACTACTATTTAGAGCTAACAACAACAACAAGAATAATAATAATCCTATTAATATTAACAAGGGGGAAGTGTAATAATATTAAAATTAATAATGCTAGGAATAAGTGTAAGTATTATTTGCAAATACAACCAAGGAGGGTGACGAGGGTGCCTTGCATTTACCAAAAAGACCAAGGAGGGTGACTTTATACGGATGTCAAAAGAAGGTGACATAATAGAGATGTTTTATTTTTAATTTTTAAGGTAGAAATGCAGAGTGAAATTTAAGTGATAAAAAGAACTTGTCGTCCCTGCCGTTCAAATTTTGTTGTCGTTTGTTAGAATAAATGTCGTTTTAAATTATGTTGTTGTTTTTCACCCGAAACGACATGTATTTCTTTTTCCATTTTTTTGAGTCTTTTTCCTTTTTTTTTAGTTGTTGATTTTTGGTCTTTAGCATCATAGAACGACATGCGGGCCGGGTCGTTGGTTGGTGAATATTGCAAGTAAAAAACTTATTTTAGTTATTTCTCCTACACAAAAATAATTGTGGTAAAGACTTGATAGTTTCCCTAAAAAAAAGAAAAAACAAAAAGAGATTTGATAGTTTGAATTTCCCTTAGAGAAAGAAAAAAGACCCATTTTAAGTTTCTTGTCTGTTATCTTCGATGTTGCTCACAACGAAAAGGCATGTCGTTTGTAAATTTGTTAGTCTGAAATTAAAAGTATTTATGCTTTGTTTTTGAATATATAATGTAAATTTGTTGGTCTGTAATTACAACTATGGTACCGCTTCGTTTATATACATACATATATATATATATATTATATATATATATATATATATATATGGAAGTTTCTTTGTGTTTGGTAGAAAAGGGTCCCTATATGAACCTTACTTTGTCCCTAGTCAACGGTTAATCAAATTAACTCTTAAAAAAAGGAAAAAAAAATTAGACCACTATTTATTGAGATTAAAAATAAATAAACAAAAATATAATAATGTTAAGTAAATAGCTCATTAGATTAAAATAAAATTTATTTATGGCCATAAAATTAGACATAGAAAAAAAAACCAAAACAACATTAAAATAACAAGAAAGTAAAACAAAAAAAGAGAACAAGAAAAAGAAGAAAAAAAAAGGTAAAATTAAAATTCAAACGTTTAAAAAGAACATGTGATTAACAAAAATGTTATATACGTTAAATATTTTTAAAAGAGTGTTATTTACTTACATTAAGAATTAAAACTCTTTAATTTAGTGCAATTTCTCCAAATTAACATGAATTTTTGTAACTTAAAAGAGATAATCATATAATTAATCACATTATCTCCATTATTTAAAAAACCCATAAATTTATAAGGTAATTGTAATTATCTGTACAAAATTAAAATTATCATACGATATAGGAATGTGATTATATTGGGTAAATTTTTAGAATGTATTGTAATATTTGGGTAAAAAAAATTATAGCTTATAGTTTTATTTTTTATTTTATTTTTATTTTTTCAATAATATCGCTGATTGAGGGACAACGACTAACAACAGCCCCTCATAATAACGACATGTCGCACGTTGTTTGAGTTCTTTGTCCTCAACAATAACCAATGCCCGGCGAACACGTCCATCACCTTCCTCGCCCTAAAACCCTAACCCCACCAAAACCCAAACCTATTTCTTCTTCCGCCCAAAAACAACGAAAATCCAGAACTAGAAAAAACCCTTACCCATGGCGATTCCCAGCGAAGCTGGCTCAGAAGCGCTCCATCGCCTGAAATCGATAGACCCTCCGCAGTGGCTGGCGCCGAGTTCCGCCCTCTCCAGACGGCTCGCGCGGCGTCACAGCACCTCTTCTCGTTGCTGAGGCCGTACGCTCCCAAATCTCCGTTCGAACAGCTCTTGGTCGACGGCTTCGACGCGGAGCAGATATGGCAGCAGATCGACCTCCAGTCGCAGCCTCTCCTGACGAGCCTTCGCCGGGAATTGAAGCGGTTCGAGAAGGATCCGGAGGAGATTCGGAAGCTGAGAGTCGCCCAAGAAGGCGAAGAGAAGGAGAAGAAGGGTTTGGAAGAGGAGGGGGAGGATATGGAGGTGGAAAGTGACGGTTTTGGTGAGGATTTGGAGGGGTTTGATGAGGAAGTTGATGATGATGATGGTGAGGACGAGGAGGACGACAAAGAAGACGAGGGCGGAGACGGAGACGGAGACAGAGATGAAGACGAGGAAGAGGAAGATAAAGAAGGAAATCAAGGCGGTGGAATTGAGGATCGGTTTTTGAAGATAAAGGATTTGGAGGAGTTTTTGGAGGAGGATGAGGCAAGGGAATACGGATTAAAGAAGAAACACAAGAAGAAGGAGAAGAAAGTTGATGATGAAGACCAAGAGGAGGATTCTGAAGAAGAAGAAGAAGAAGAAGATGGAGATGGAGATGAGGATGGGGATGTGGATAGTGACGAGGTATATTTCAATATTTTAATCCTTGAGAGAGAAAAATTTCCATAAATTAAAGATTTTTACCTGAAATTAATAATTATTCTCCTGAAATTTCTTGAAAATTTTTATATATTCATCGAACAATTTATGACTCTGCTTCAATTTTGGCGTTTCAGCTGGGAGAATTCGGGCTTGACAACGAGGAAGATGAAGAAACAGACAAATTGGGGAATGCAAGGTATGGCATTTTTTGTAATCTCTTTCTAACATACATGCTTTTGCAGTTTTACTTTGTATGGTTTTAGATGGTTGATGCGTATGGATCAAGAAGTGATTATAGTATAACCTTTGTTTTTGCTTGCCCAGTTCTAGTATCTTTTAGGATGACATTTTTGTTTATGTCTTAATGGACCAGGGTGCAATATATGAACCACTTTTGCATTTGTATAAACTATAGACATTGTTTGTTCATATTGATTGTTTGTGTTTCATTTGTGTTTATTGGGTTGTATTCAGATACGAAGACTTTTCTTTGGTGGAAGAAAAAGAGCCATCCAAGAGAAAATCCAAGTTGACTGGTGATTCGGAAGATTCCGGCACAGATAACGATGGTGAAGATGATGAGGTATTTGAAAATAATGTAATCAAGGCTATATTTTAGTTCAACTTTTGTTGTGTCCTTGGTCTAGCATTAGTGTGTGTGTGTGTGTGTTTCTTTGGCAAAGAACACTATATTGATAGAATTAACTCTTGTTTACTCTTTTTTTTTTTTTCCTTTTAATAGAAGCAAAAGACTCTTTCTAAGCACGAAAAGGAGCTTGCGAAGCTTAAATCAAACATAGAGCAGATGGAAAAATCAAACTTGGAGCCGAAGACTTGGACCATGCAAGGAGAGGTAAGCAAAATCATTGCTTTTTAAGTTCCTCTCAAATCCACGTCTTGTACTGCAGATATTCATATATGATTGAAATCTATGTTTACAAGAATTATGTTTTCTTTTTTGAGAAAGGTTTCATTGTTGTTTTTGGCTATCAGGTAACTGCTGCAAAAAGGCCAAAGAATAGTGCATTGGAAGTTGATTTAGATTTTGAGCATAATATGAGACCCCCGCCTGTGATTACAGAGGAGGTTACAGCTTCTATTGAAGATATGATCAAGAAGAGAATTCTCGAGGTAAGCTACATCGTTGACCAATAATTTTCTTAATTTATATGCATCTGAAATATCGAGTTCAAACACGACCACGAATTCAAACTGCTTGGGGTAGGTCTGGGGCTTCAGTTTGGGAGGGTGCAAGTTCAATCCTGTATTGTATCAAAAAGATAAAATGTCGACTTGAACATCTTAATTTTGATTTAAATTTATGTTTTGAATCTACATTCTTCTACTGCCCTTCTTTTCCCAAAAAAAAACAAAAGAAGTTACTGTTAGATGTTTCCTTGGACGTCACCAACCTGCATAATAAACTATGTTTCTGTAATTTTCTTAAACAATTTCTCTCATTTCTTTCATGATTTTGTATCACTTGTTTGTTTAAGCTTTCTATTTTCACAAGTCTCAACTCACATGTATGGTATGGCAATTTCTTAGGGGCATTTTGACGATGTTGAAAAGCCACCTGCTTTACCGTCCAAAGCACCAAGAGAACTTAAAGAACTGGTAAGCGTTATTCTTTGATGTCAGTGTATCGGATTCTTAACTTTAATCTGGTGTTCCTTCCGAGGAGTTCACTGTTCAAATTACTTTTTTTTTTCTTGGTTAATGCAGGACGAGAATAAGAGCAAGAAGGGCCTGGCTGAAATTTATGAGGTCTGAAATCTTACCTGTGTAAATCATTTGATTTTTTGCCCCTCTTCTCCTATTTTTGGATGGATACATTTTTTCCCCCTGGACCAAACCTCCTAAAACCGGAGAAAAATTCTGCTAGTATTATAAAAAAGAAACAATATGTAGGAAAGAAGGCATGAACTACTATATTCTTTAACGAGTATGAGTAAGGCATGATGCATTTTGTTTAATGTCACCAGCAATAGAACTAGGGAGATGAGAATATTTAAGATCTCAAGCCATTATTTCAATGTATTTTTTTGAATCATTTTTGCAGGAAGAGTATGTTCAGAAGACAAATTTAGCTTCTACACCAATGTCGTTTGCAGAAGAGGAGAAGAAAGAGGTAAGATATGAACGTAAAATTTCGAGTCATACATGCTCTCTATCATTCTTTTCCACTTTGGAGCATTCTTTTGCGAATTTCCTATTCAGTAATTTGTTAGATTCTAGATTTTAGGGGCCTTTTATTTGTTAATAATGTCGAAGTTAACTTTTCTTATCAGGCAAGCATGCTGTTCAAGAAACTTTGCTTGAAGTTGGATGCTCTTTCTCATTTTCACTTCACTCCGAAACCTGTATGATTTTCAATCATAAACTCGTTCTTCAGTTAATTTCAGTTCATGTGTTATTTTCTTTTCTGTTTTTAATAATATTATAATTGGAGACTTTTGGTATTCACCACAGCTTATTTGTTATGTTATTTTGCACAGGTTATTGAGGATATGTCTGTACAAGCAAATGTCCCTGCTCTGGCCATGGAAGAGGTAAAGACAACTCTTTATTCCTTTTGGATAGAAAAAAAAAATCTCTCACAACTTATCTAATGCGATGCCAAATTTCTCGCCAATGTCAAAATTTGGCATTTGGATGAGAAAATCATTCTTCAATGCAATGCAATAGTTGATGTCAAATTTGGTATATGCTATACCTAGTACCAAATTTAACACCAAGTAGTAGATGCTAAATTTTGGTGTTTGGTTGTTTATTATTAGTTTATGTGTTGATTTTTTTCACTCAGTAACTACAACATTTCTGTTTTTCAATTATTTAAAAATTTAGGATTATCCTTTTACAAGTTTCAAAGCTATAACAAAAAGTAGATATAGCATTATACATTGGAGTTTGAAATAGAAAAACATATTCCCATATATATATATATATCAAATACGTCATTCTTATACTTTTTTGTGCCAAATGCAAAATTGACATTAGCATTTGTGTTAGAGGTAGTCTTAAAAATTGATCAGTTAAGTAATATGTCATTTGTGCTCCATGAGTAGATTGCACCGCTGGCAGTTTCTGATGCAGCAATGTTAGCGCCTGAGGAAGTATTTGCCGGCAAAGGTGATGTTAAAGAAGAAACAGAACTTACACAAGCAGAAAGAAAGCGGAGACGAGCTAACAAGAAAAGGAAATTTAAAGGTACTGTTAAATAAAGGTGGTTAAATATTACTCGTGACAGTCAGCTTGTTCCTTGAAAAGCGACTGTTTTAACAGTTTAAACACCGATTTGACAGGATTACAAAACAATTCCCTTTCTTGTATACTTCTATCTGATCATGGACCACCCTCGTTACTTTGAAGCATGAATAACCGTCTGATTTAGTGATTTTATTTATTACAGAGATTAATCAAGTGCTTTGACATAACCTTTTTTTTTCTCATTTTTGCTCGCCTAATGAGAGTGGAGACGAGTTTTCTTGTTCATTTCAATTTTATGCTTCATATTCATCTCTGCGTGAACCATTAATTGTTATTAACTTGCAGCTAAGGCAGCACAGAGAGCAGCAGATAAACCCCAGGATAGCACATTGCTTAACAATAATGATGGTAACCTTTTGATTTACTTGCCTATACTTGAAGTGCTTTTCTTTCTTTATCTCATTTTGTGTTTGCTCAAGTTTTCTGAACATCTTACTTCTGCAGCTGCGACAGCGAAAGGGATGACAAAGAAGGCCCGGGTTACCTAAACAAATGACACATTTGCTGAATAATCTATCAGCAAATTATTTCCCTGGCAATCATCCTCCTTGAAAATTGAAGGCAATGAAGGGTTATGATGCTGTTCGTGGAAAAATAAAATAAGCTTTGATTACGGCGGGGGCAAGTTGAGAAGAGGGGTGAAAAGATGGAGTTGGGATTGGTACTTTCTTTTTCTGAATAGAGAAGCCCTTCCCAAGGGAACATGAAAATTGTAGCAAATTATAGGTTTCAAGGGAACTTGACATCGAGAGTCGGCACATTTTTGGTTTTTTTCTTTAGATTAGAATGCAAAGATGAAATTTTGGTAGAGGCGAAAATGATTTTATGATTGATTTATACACACCTGTCATTGTAAACAAAGCAGTAAATTATTTCCTCTTAATCATACTTTGTATTCATTGCCATGAATGGCACTGCTTACAAAATCTTAAATTTTGACCTACAGGCAAATCAGGTCAATCGGATTGTAGGGTAATTTGTACTATTACACCTAGAACTGTTTGTTTTGTGCGTAATGGATCTCTAACTTACAATCTTAGAAAAATATTCCTTAAACTTTAAAATCGTTTGCAATTGAGATCCAATAAATAGAGGTGTCAATTGGAATCGTCTGGCTCACCCTATATAGGCCAAAAGGAAAAATCAAATAGGCCTGACTCGACTTGGGTAATGAAAAGGATGGCCTACCCAATCCGAGGCCCACGTGGATCTAGGGTTAGGACGGGCTTGGGCTGTCCGAATTAGGAAATTTCAATAAACATTAAAAAGAATTATCTAACCGGATCAGTTATAATTTGAGCTTAAATCTTCAACCTAACTTGGCTTCAAGATTGGACCAAGCCAAGCCGAGTTGGGACCAGACAAAAAGAGGTGGGTCACAAGTCGGGCCAGTTGACTTGGCCAAAATTGACGGCTCGACAATGGCTAATGACTGATGGTTTTAGTCACGAGATGGTTTTAGTCACGAGATTCGCATGTGAGTTTTTTTAATGATAGACTTATCATTTTAAGGAAAAAAAATTGAAGCTTAACATATAGAGAAGAGTACTGAACAAAAATTAAAAGTAGATATTAGACTTTAATTGCTAATGATTTCAAAGTTTATAGTACATTTTATCAAGATTGAAACTTCACAGTATATTATACAAAAATGAATAGTTTGAATAGTTTGAAGTGTCATGGTATAATTTATTTTAATTGTAAAATTTGTAGAGCGCTCTAGTGTTTTTATTTTATTATTTTTTGGTTTTGCCCCGAACTCCTGGACTGTCACATTTTAGTGGGAACAAGTTGCTTTATATTGCACATGATCCGAGCTTGTATGGAATTCCTCAACATATCTGGTCTGGGGCGATCCTTTAACAGCAAAAACTCCGTACCCCATTATTCAAAAAATAAAATGAAATAAAATAAAAACATTTTTGAACGAGATTGCAGGAGAGAACGGGGCCTCACATCTTAACTTTGCACGGCCAATGCTCAAAAATCATAATAGCCTGCTAAACAAAATAAGGTTCTTTTTTAATTTTTCATCAATCTAAGGACACAAAAAGATATGTGCACTGTAGTACATGAGCATCAGTCAATTGGTTGTCCCATGTTGAACTTCTAAATTCTTATCAAATAGATTGTTTTACATTGGATACAGGATAGTTTTATTATGCATTGTTGCTAAAGAAACTGCAAAAATTGTCATGAAAAATTGCCGAACAAAACAAAATTCTGGCAAACTAACCTAAGCTGTGTAAAAATGTTTCTCGTCCTTTTAACTATTTCTACGCCAACCCGCCATGAAAGGTGAGCATATGTAAAAGCTAATAACCCACTTTCCTATTTCTTAGATTCTCATCCTATATTTTGTGTGCTTTCTACTTGTTTAAATTTTCTTCAAGCCTGTCAATTGCAGCACCAACACCACTCTTTTTCTCTCCCCCTTGATCTGTACCGAGGCGTGCTGCCAGATTCCCTTCATTTGCTTTCTCTACTAGCTTCAAATGAATCCACCCTGTTACAACATGTATTTTCCACATCAGTCGTCCCGCTGTTAATCCTATCACACTCTTATTTTTTTTTTGTCTTATACATTCTAATGCCTTATGTACTTCTATTAAGGGCGTTGAGTACTGATTACAAAGCTTTTGTAATATGCCCACAATAAATTCCTACAAGTCAAT
Source organism: Artocarpus heterophyllus (assembly GCA_025403435.1). NCBI lineage: Eukaryota > Viridiplantae > Streptophyta > Magnoliopsida > Rosales > Moraceae > Artocarpus > Artocarpus heterophyllus. The sequence continues at coordinate 6,241,818 of CM046346.1, read as the reverse complement.
TCAACGTGCATTTCTTGATCTCAAGCTCAGTATTCATTATATAGGTATTAATTTAAATACGTGATAGAGGTAGGAGAATCATTTTAGTTCACAAAAAATCAATTGGAGAGACCGACACTCTAATATCCCTGGTTGAAAACCCTTACCAAGTGGGAAGCAAATAGCAGCGCCTAGAACTGAACCCATCATCACATTCCTTGCACGCCATAGGAGTGTTCCTGGCACTATATAGTTACAAAACAGAACAAGAAAAGTCAACCTGATAGTAAGGCAAAATGTGGAGCTATAAACAGGCATGAAAAATTAAGGCTTCTGGCTTCTTACATATCAAACCAAATGTAGCAGCAGTAGCTGAACCGGCTCCAACGACGTTTAGGACATCATGCACACCACGTTTCTCAGCAAGGAAATTTTGTAAACCACAAAAAGCAGCTGTGAACATCCCGAGTCGCACTCCCCAATGATTGAGCCCCGGGTGACTCGTATAAACCTCTTCTCCATCGCATCCCTCATCAAGCGGTGTTGTTCACGCTTGTCGGGTGTGCTCCCAAGTTTCAACATAACTTCCGCATCTTTGCTCTGCAAAATGGGGTAGCGAGTCCCATGCAAGCTAAATCAATACAAAACCAGAATATAATGCTGGAAGATATATCAACAATAGTAACACTCACATTTGACAAATCCCACTCGGAAAAAAAAAAAAAAAACACTTAAAAATCATGAAACAACCAAGCATCCTACTTCTAATAGTCATATTCAACAAATACCACTTGAAACAATTAGCATTCTATCAAGAATAACAGTCAATATACAACAAAACCCCACTTTAAAATTTATTAAGAATCCTGAAGAAGCTTTCATTCTAGTGTTGTAAATGCGCAGTCAATATTTAGAAGTAATATTCTCTGTAATAGAAACTTACAACAGAAGCAGAAGCCTCCTTGCTGCCTCCATACAGCATGCCTGCAAATACTCCAATCACAGTCGCTGTGCCCCAGTTGACAGTTCCAGCCAATTTGGGAGTATCCTAATTATTCCCAAAAATAAACGGAAATTAGTCTCTGATTATCCCCAAATTCAATGTGAAATCACTTCAAAAGAAAAAAGAATAAAAAAAAACACAAAGTTTTCACTATTAATGCGAAGAAATACATACATAAACAGAAAATCCTATTCATTTCAGTTTCGCTTTGTTTCTAGATTTCTCCCAAAAGTTGATAAATTTTGTGGAATTGAAGAACTTAAAAAGCCAATTGAAGAACTAAAAAAGCCCTAACAATGTAGAAAAGATCAAATACTCACAACCGAGACGCTTGTTTCTTCAGATTTTTCCGGAGCTTCCATCGTCAAAGCGTGCTTCAAGCTTCAATTTGCGTATCAAAAGAATACCATTCGAAAAGAAAAAAAAAAACTTTGTTCAGGAATTTTCTTCGCAGCAAGAAAATGAACAGAGGGGAGTATTTGTTTTGGGTTTTCACACAAGTACGTTTGTTTTCTAGAAGAAGAAGGGGAGTATTTGTTTTGGGTTTTCACAAAAGTTTTGTTTTGGGTTTTCACAAAGTTGGGAAACCTAGTCCTTATCTAGCATGGAATTGAGAGAGAATTATATTTGATTTTAACGTAAAATTTTTAGGAGGTGAAATAAAATTATAATAAAATAAAAAGTTTATTTTTTTTATATTAGACGTTAATTTAGTGTGGTGGTAATAAGAGTAATGATAACACAATTTAGTGTGGTGGTGGTAAGAGTAATAATAACACACCTTTAGGTACAAGGTCACTTATAAAACACGTTCATTGTAACGAATCGTGTCGTTTGTAGGCTCTATTTGAAACTTTAGTTGTAATAAATATTTTAAGTTTAAAAACTATAATATGTAAGAGCTTTATATTATAATAATTTTTTCTTTTTTTACTTTAGCTTATAAAAGCTTTACACTGTTTATAATTGTAACTAAGAGGTTGAATTTGAAATTACAAATACCTCTCTAGATTTGATTTTAATCATACCATGTAGAATTTTGAATGTCTTACCCGGGTTCAAAAAAACATTTGAGTCAAATTTTAATTACTAAACTAATCCCTTCTTTTTCTTTTTTTCTTTTTTTTTGTGAATGAAAAGTAATCCCTTCTTTACATCATTAATTTAAATGATGTTATCAATTGAATCATACTATAACAGTTTAATAAATTCAGAAAGTTAATTACTAAAATTAAAAATTAAGCAGTATTTTGTCAAAAAATCATTTGTTTAAAATCCATTTTACTTTTTGTACAGAGAGGTCTGCGATGGAGGACATTTTTATTCTCCATCGTAAAGAACGATCTACAGATAAGGGGCAACTTTTCGATTTGAATTTATGGTAAAAAAAAAGGGA